>JAVRXN010000002.1:20316596-20916596 GCA_033556935.1 Timema podura | reverse complement strand
AGAGGCTCAAACACATAGATATACGGTACCATTTTGTTCGTGACAAGGTTTCTGAAGGAGTAATTGAGGTCTACTACGTATCGACAAAAGAACAACAGGCAAATATGTTTACCAAGATGTTGAATAGACCAAAGTTTGAGAAGTGCCGTCTCTTGCTGGGACTTAAGTGAAACTGTCAAAATATACAGAAATTTCATTTAGGCGGAGTGTTGGAGAAATTCATTTTTTGTTGATTGGTCACATTTTGTTTATTCTTACCAAGATTTTTTTTTTTTAAGTTTTTGTTTTGTGTGAAAAATATAATATATTTCTTTGTGTAAAAATTACAACTAACTTTTGTTTTAAAGAATAAAGTTGAAATTAATTAAACTACTCTGGTTAATTTCACGTTTTCAACATACATATTACAAAAAAAAATTCTTTATTGGCCAACTTCTCATACTAATTCATTTCCGCGTGCGACATTAAAGCTAACTAGCGGTAGCAACTAACTTTGAGTCGAATGGTCACAATAGCCCTGAGACACTATAACAGTGAATTCCCTCCTTCCCCTTCGTTTACATCCTCCCGCCCCTCCTCCCCATTCCATCAACCTCCACCCCTTCACTTCTCCTTTCCCACACCCAACTTCTTAAACCCCCTTTGCCCTCCCTCCCATCATAGCTAACACTTTAAAGGTGTATAGATATCTCCATTCTCTGTCCAGGCGAATGCTGATGCACCCATCCTATTCTGAATACATCCTCCACACTAAACCTCTCTATCTTATACCCAACTACTTGAACCCATTGTTCTCTTCCCTGGAACCCTAGCTCTCAGTCTATAACGGTGAATTAGGTACACTCTCCCAACCTGTGCAGGTCTCGACAGGCTTTCCACCCCCTTCTCCTCTAGACCCTGGCTCCACACCCTTCACCCTCTAGCCCTCACGGCAATTAAAGATGGCGGCATAGAATTAAAATAGAATTAAATAGAATTAAAATTATAGCGGGATGTGGAAAAACAAAATGGCTCCCTACCCCCTTTGTACGCAACCTATGCAGGTCCTGACATGCACCCTCAACCCCAGGTCCTATAGCTCTCAAGGCAAGGTCATAGGTTATAAAATCTAAGAGGTGCTGCATTATTTTAATGTTGTTTATTTGATGTTCTTGACGGGACCTAATATTTATAATGAGATGGAAGCTATAATTTATTACAACTAGCCTTATAAGATCTAACGGCACAAGATCTAAATGCTATAAAAACTAAACCCCATAAGACCTAACTTCACAGCACATAATTTTATAGCTCCTAACTTTACGAGCCCTAAACGCACTGGACCTAATAGCAATAAAACTAAAATTAATTTTTTCATAGATTACTTTAAAATATCCTTAACTGTTCAAACAGGCAGTGAACCTAAAGGCACAAGACCTAAACTTTAAAAGACCTAACTTCACTGGACCTAATTTTATAAGACATATAAAGTCATAGCTCATAAACTTTAGGTCTTGTGAAATTAGGTCCACTGCATGTCATCCGAATGGATTATAATAACAATATTGTTATATATAGACAGTTACTACTCTGTGTACAAGTTAGTACAACGTAATGACGCGATCACGTGACGGATAATGTTTGGCAGTAATTGGTAAAATGAGCAGTCAAGAGGAATTTTCAATAGAATACATTTAAAATAGGAATCCGATTGGAAGGACCTGACTTGTTATTAAGGTTACTAAATTCTTTTTGTTATGCTCATACGGCAAGCTATATGATCTAGAGCTGATATTTTGGCTGGATTTTATCAAAAACTATTAAATCACATCGATAATATCGTAAAATTTCATAAATGTTGACCAGAAATAAATACATTTTTATTTCCTAAAAGGTACTTCTCGCTGGAATCTTACTATAGTTTAATTAATGCTAAGCTTCACAAAATGTATGCTTCAGCTAATATTCTACCTTTAGATCAAACTCATCATTAAATATCTCATTAAACATACATAGGTCTAATTGGAATATAGCATCAACTCCTGTACACTCACGTTCTAAATGTCTAGCTCATCTAGTCTAATGGATTATATATACAAGCTATTATAGTTGTTAAATACGGTTATATCCGCAGCTACATAACATATTCTTTGGAAACGGGAGTCAAACCAGGCAAAGTTTTCAAATTAGAGATTCTCATATTATAAAACCACTAATTTTTACTTTCTTTCAACACCTCGGAGAAAAAGTATTGTGATTGTAAAAAAAATTGAACTTGAGGTTTTGATAGATGTCAACGTTTCATAGCCTCCTGAATAAAAAAAAAAAGTTTTCGCAATGCCGTCTATCTGCATGTCCGTCTGTCTGTACCTTGGGCTAGAGCCAAAACTATTCTACCAATTGGGCTAAAACTTGGTATCTGGGGTTTTCATAATGTCCGCCTGAGGCGTTTTGGGAATTAGATATCTAACCCTAAATTTAAGGGTATTTTACTGAAAAGCAAAAAGAGAAAAAATCGATTTTCTCGAAATTCACTCTAATAAATTTGATTATATTTTCTATATAGACACTTTTTATCATCATAAACAAAATGGAAATTCTCATTTACTCATGAAAATGATTTTGAGGGTTATTTGCATGGGGGAAATTTTCCAATTATCATCATTTCTCCTTAACTATTTGAGATACGAAATAAATTATCGTTGTAAAGTTGTAGTAATATTAAAGATAAAAAACCTTTTTAATTTGAAATATATTTCTATAAGACCAATAATATCTTAACTACAAGCAAATATATTATGTACTTTTTAATTCAGGATTTAATTAATTTGATTCTTATTCTCTTTGGTGGACACAATATTCCTAGTTCCTAATGTCATAACGTAATTAAGTAACAGTGTATAGAATTATTTCATTTATGATCTTTGGTGTAATGTTTCTACAACAATGTATAGACCTATTATTTCCTTTCACAAATCTCATGAGTTTTCTTATCTAAAATCATGATACTTGTTTTTTATTTAATATGAATATTAATTAATAATAAACTATTTGCAATTTATTGGAAGAGTAAACTATTGAATAAATTTAAACGACTACTCAAGCAATTATTAACTGTGTTTGATTCCTGTGTCCAGGTGTTATTCTTCAATTTAAAGAATATTATATTTAAATGCGTGCGTTGACCAATATTTTACGAAATTCAGCAAAGGCATTTTTTTAAACCTGTGCCAAAAAAGTGTGTGTATAGTTTTTAGGTCGGTGACCTGGTGGTCTAGGGGTAAGGTGTCAGACTTCTGTGCTGATGGTCCGGGGTTCAATCCTCGGTCCCGGCACAGATTTATCTGATTGCCAAACCCTTCCTTCACCTCTGACAAGACGTGTATTAATCACAACTTGTGAATGTGAGGAATGCCAGGCCTCCACCGTGGTTCGGATTCCACGTTAAACTGTAGGTCCTCCATTTCGTCTCATAATCACCCTACCATTACACATTAGCGTAAGTGCGCATAACCCGAACGGGTAGTAAGACGCGGTGCTAATAATAATAATAATAATAATAATATAGTTTTTAGATTTGTTCATAATTTTCATCATGGCGGGTACTAAAATCTCTATTTGTTTTTCCCGCGATAACTGCTGATGCGTGGACCAATTTCAACGATAAACCTTTTTGTTAGGAACATTTTTTGAACTTAGTCAAACAATGTACGTAAGGGACTTTTCAATATGATTATCCATTTTGATATAGTGGCAGCTTAAAAGATTTTTAGTTTAATAGCTCATCACAAGTGATTTGATTTTATAACTCTAAACAATCAATCGTGTACTTAAGTTGTTTATATTTTTTAAATTTGACATCTATTGCGAGACTAACGTCTTAAACCACGTAAACCCCCGTTATTCTCTATTAACATAATGTATTATTGAATAAAGTCTCTCACGCGCCTCGGTGACGTAGTTAGCTAACGCGCAAGTCGTGTAGAGCCAGACTGCCGAGGACGGGGAGATCGAGGCTCGAATCTCGGTCGGGTGAACTGGGGGGTGGTTTTTCCTAAATGGTTTTCCACTCTCTCTCCACGCAAACGCGGATTAAGTTCCTCTAAATTCAACCTTCCCATTAGTGTAGTTAGTACTTAAGCGTATAACCCAAGTGGGTCGTAAGACGCGGTACTAAATAATAATAATAATATAGTATCAAATTGTTTTTTGTCTAGTTTTATCACCATGTTAAAATCTTAAAATCCAAGAAAAAATTAATCCTAAGACTATAGATAGACACTATAATAACATGACGGGAGGGAGGGCTACTGTTTACAGGACTATTAGTAAGGCTTTAATAAAGATAATAACATGGACGGAGAATGGTCTACTGTTTACAGGACTACTAGTAAGAAAGTAGTAACGATATGAACTACCAGTAGTCCACTGGCCATCAGTAGACTTGTAATGTATACTATCACAAACACACACACGTGTCAATTAGACCCTTGAAGCGATGAGTCAGTAAATTAACTAGCACAGATGTAGAGGTCAAAATCAAATTTAATTCAACGTGTCGGCTTTGAATTCATATATTATTAATGCCCATAAAATATTAGTAACAGAACATTGTAACTACACCCGCTTCCATTCTTCAAATCGCTAACAACGATCCCTACCAATTAGATTTTTACTCTTTTTATAATTTGATGAACATGAACCTTCACACCTTTAATTCAAGAGTGTCCCAACTCTCAATAATAAAATGTATTTAAACAGCAGCATCAAATAAATAATAAAATAAATAAAATGTAACCTTTTGGTACGGATGAGTGTAGTTCCCAAACATTCACTTAAATATACGTAAAAAATGACACTTGGATACAGGAATCGAACTTGAGACACTTCGCTTAGCGCCTCTGAGCTCAATTCCCGTAAGACGCGGCAAAGAGAAATCTAAAACATATCATATCCTCGGTAGGAATGTTTTTTTTTTTTCAAACATTGTCTGAAAGTCACTAATATCAACCTATTAGTAAATAATTGATATGTGCTCAGTAATAATATATTATCAATAAAAAATGTTATCAAACGCTTCTAGAAATATGTTCACTCTATGTTTTCAAAAAAGAACCTTCTGATGGCTGTTACACTCTCACCGTAGATAAACTCTATATTTTACAACGGGGACAGACTAGCATTGAGTTCTTTAACAAATAAATAATCAGACACATTAGTCCAATCGGTTGTAAGTCTGCCTTCTAATCAAAGAATCCCATGTTCTATTCCCGGCATGGACGAAAAATGTATCATTGGTGAAATGTAGGTTGCCCTTTTCACAGTGATGAATTAACGGCCGGGGGCTGGATTTTGTGTCTGTTATAGATTAAAGTTAATTTATAGTTCGTGTACTGATATTATCAGTCGGTTTAGAAAGTGCACGTTAAATACCTCATACACATATATAATATCTTGATTTGATTCCGGATCAAAAAACAGTTCTCAATCATTTTGGAAATACATTTTACATATTTCCTTTAAAAACACAAACTAAACTATGACACAAATAATGTATACAAACAATAATGCCTAATTTTATTAAATGCAATTTTAGTTTTTAAGGACTACAATTGCTCTTTCTTTCCCAAACCTCTATGAAGTGTTAATGATGACACCATTAATAGGTGATTAAAGTAGATTGTATAGTTACTGGTTTTAGAAGCCACCGTTTTCCAACAGTAGACCTACTAAATAAAACCTTTTTTTGTGGATCATAGCTGTGAAGTTTAAACGAGAAAAACAGAATAATAATAGCTTCATTATCATTCGTCACACAGCTAGAGATAACAAACAACAAAAAAATCTATAAAAGACAAACGCAAAAATATGAGGTTCTCGTAAAGCGCTTTGAGAAATATACTAAAAAATAATTGCTCTTCAGTGGATAATAACCGAGTCATTACATGCCATTACAAATTTCAAAATTGATTCGTGTCATACTAATTCATAAACTGTAGTAATCATCGAATATTAAAAGCCTTGACTTAAATTTTTGTTGCGTCAATTAGACGGGAAAGCGATAATTATTCGGCCGTGAGGGCTGGCTCAGCGTTAAGCTTGACTCACACGTTCGACAGAAATAGAGTGTAGAATCTATTTTAAAGTACACATTCTGAGAGGACACAGAACACGACTTACACACTCGCTTTACCATATTATGATAAACACACCGTAACGCGTTCATTAATTAGTTACCATTCAAGGGGAAGTCCCAATTCATCTAATTATAAATTGTTCTTCCATGCCGGAAATCAAACTCGGAACCCTTAATGTGCGGCCGGAGAGAGTGCAATATTTTACAGTTTTTATAGAATTTAAATTTATTGGCAAAATTAAATCAAATATTGCTCCAGTAGAAACATAGAGTTTAGTTTTTGCACGTGCTAATATCAACAGATCTTGAATATCTGTCAAGGATGTCCTGGACTTTTTCTCTTTATTTAAAAAGTTTTGACAACATTCCAGGACACCATGGAAAGATATTCAAGATCTGTTGATATTAGCATGTGCAGAAAACTAAACTTTATGTTGCTACTGTAGAAATATTTGATTTATTTTGGCCAAAAATGTCATGCTATAAAAACTGTAAAATTACTCGCGCTCCATTCTGCCGCACTCAAAATGAAGACACGTTACCTAATGAGCTAAAGTCTCGTCTAAGAAATGTTTGATTTAGGTGCGTACGTTGTGATAGTCTTAATGTATGATAAAACAAACCACAATTTTTTTGTAGTAGTTAAAGTCACTTTATATCACCCTGAACCTCAAGGTCAGAAGTTTATAAAAGTCGTAAAGGCAAAGAACAGCACAGTAACCCGTGACCGTAACCAAATGAGTTGATTTCCACAGAGACAATAAAACGTAGCTGTAAAAAAGACTCGTGTCATTTAACAGGCAAGTGTACCAACCACTAAGCAAAACCAGAAATTCATCACTAAATATAACGTAGAAAAAAAATATAGTTCGCAATCTTTATCATAGCTATAGTTTTATGTTTATTTTCTATTTAATTTAAATTCAATTTAGCGAATATGGGAAAGAGAGTTAAGAACAGTAATTTTTTCACCTTCTATGGCAGAACTTTTTTTTTACCCAAACAAAAAAATCTCTAGTAGAATAAACGAGTTTAATTTTCTTCAGAGGTTGATATCAACAGTTGTTGAATATCTGTCATGATTATAGCGGTATTAGATTATAAACTTTTTAAATGAAGAGACAAGTTATAACTATTGATATCACCTTGAGAAGAAAATTAAACTTTGTATCTCTATTTTAGAATTATTTTATTTCTTTTGTCAGGGATATTGAAGTTCGAATCTTGGTCGGGTGTACTGAGGGTGGTTTTTTTAAATATGTATTCAATCTCCCTCTACGCAAATGCCACCTCCTCTAAACATAGCCATGCTAATCCCTCAAACATTAGCGTAATTAGTAAATTAGCGCATAAAACGAAAGGGTAGTAAGACGTGGTGCTAAAAAAAGCAAGAGTAACAACAATTAGAAATAAACAATTGAAATATTTCTTATAATTATCCCAAAAAATAGTGAGGTGACGTTCGGTGGCGTGGGAATTTAATGATATACAAAGAGGGGCGCCGGTTTAAAAAGGTTGGTAACCACTTAATTTGACAAATACGCCATCTTGTCATTTTTGGAGACATGAGACCTATAAGCTATAACTTTGTTCTTTGCACATCTTTCTTCTCTCTTTATTCATCCTATATTTCTCTCTCCTTTATTCATATATCCCATCTTTGTGGCTCCATGTGCTAATTATCACACACTGAGATATAAGTAACTAAGAAATATTATTTCTGATAAAATCGGGAGATATGTTTGTATGTGAATGTGTACTTGTGTGTGTATATAGGTACAGTAAAATTCTATTCAAAAGGTCCTCATTTGAAGTCTAAAACAAGATCTACTTTCACTTATTCATGTCAAATCATGCGATTTGCAACTGTAACACTTGATAGATATTATCAATCCCTATAAAATAACATTAATAATAAAGTGGAACGCTATCAATGTTGATCACAATAAAATATGGTTTGTATTGTCTAAAATACTCTTCCTATTAAAAGTGGACTGCATGTCTGTCTACAATATATCTTGTTGCTCAAGGGGCTAACATTTACATACGGGCAACAATAAAAACTCACACTAAACCACAGAGTATTTAAAAAAAAAAGTGAAATAAACATTTGACCCTAGATCCGCTAGTGGCACTATGATAGTTCATCGACACTGACGCTATTTATCTTTTTTTTAAAAAAAAACAGGCTAGGTGGGTTATTTAGCTGTGATACATAAGTGAAGAGTCTATCTATCTTCTGGCACTGCTCCCAGCATCTTCCTTCTATTCTCCCCCTACTCACCATCTTCCCTCTTTCATTATCTCCTGTCCGGTCGCAAGCGCACCATTTTTTATAAAAAAAATCAAGAACAGCACTTAAAATTATTATTTTTGCTCTTCGTTTTGCTAACCTTCCAGACTAAAAGCATTTTACTACACCAAAAGGGTATAAATTAGAAAGGTAAGGGTCCCGCCTCGGTAAGCGAGAAATTGACGAGTAGACGTTCAGCTCTAAAGCAATTTTTAATTCTACGATGCGTCATTTCAAAATATGGTGCACTCCAATATAAAGTTGAAAAGATTCCAATAAGGCTCTTTTTCCTCAACTAGGCTTGATGAAAAAGGGCTCTAGTTTCATCCTCCTCTAACAAATATAGTAATTTTCTGATAGGCCCACAACAGAAAATGTTAAGATATCTGAGAACTGGTAGCGAGCTCTCCTCTTTACCTAGAGATAAAAAGTTTCGTAGTTTTCCTTCTCCTCTTTCTTGATGACATGACAAAGGGTGGTTTTATGTGAAGGGTGAAAGTGAGTATAAGTCCAGACAAAATATAGAAGTAGTTCCGTAAAAACTACTAATACCCTTATATTTTTAAGCCCTGTGGCCTGACAGAGAGTGATACTTTCTCGCTGACAGAGGCGGCTTGGAAAAGGAAAGAGGAATTCCATTCAGGGGGAACATAGTCACCCTCATTACTCACAGACGAGATTTAAACCCCGACCCCTCCATCACCAGCAAACCAGATTAGGTGAGCTTGATATGTAGTCTGCGTATCCATCAACGTTGTCTAAAATTAAATAAATGATAGTGCAAGAATAAATAGTTTATAGTTGTAAATAATTATTACAGTTATTTTTATTGCCTACATTATTGTAATATAGATTATCAATTACGTAAATAGCTGTATATATTTAGGGAATATAATTTGTAGGATGGATTTTGAGAAAACTCCTCCTGACCCCCAAATGGACAGGAAACTCCAACCTGAAGCAGGCAAGGGCCTATACGTATAATACCTTGAGGAAATAACTCAACCAATGAGATTGCGAGGGATACCGGAAGACACCGGATATCCGGTATACAGGAAATATCTTCTGCACACGTTTAATTACTGCAGTCCTCAGCGGTTTCCAACCTTAGTGTCACGGCGTGTTTTGGGTGAGATTGCAATGCTTGTTTTGGTTTTAGCTTTATATCTATTTTTTTTCAAGTAATTTTAATGAATTTTAGGACGGTGCGAAATTCAATTAAAAATTTAGGCTGGTATCAATTTGGATCAGCCAACAATGACTCATACAAAAACTCTTAGATAAAAACATTTTGTCTCAGATGGAATGAGACAGCACGCCACCTGCACACCAGATCAGTCATTTTGTCTGAAACAAAATTTCATATCCAGACCTTGAAGATTGTTCCTCGGTCAACACAAATATGCAGTGGGATGAGGAGGTAGAAATTTGCGGTTGGAATTGTTTTGTGTTTTTTTTATGTTGGAAGGAAACACGAATAAAAGTGCTTGGGTTCATGATATAAAATATAATAGCTGGTATTTGCTTACCAGCAACATCAGTTTTCACCGTATAATTCCATTACAATAGAATAATTAAGTCATCAATCTTGTGATTGGTTTTTCTGCGTCTCTCCAATTTTTATCCATCTTGGGCCAAATATGTTTACACTTTTGTACCTTATTTTGTCATTATATTACATAAACTATTGATTTAAAAACACACGAATTGCAGTAAAACACAGCAATTCAATGTAAACAATACCACGTGGCTGTCAGTTGAGATGGTTAGGGTAACAACCAGCGCATGCTCAGAACATTCGGTCTGATAACCAACCCATTCAGACAAAACGAGGCGCAAGGGACCGTCGTGTTTTTAACTAGTCGTGAATAATCGACACCAGGGCTGTCTCAAACAAAATGACTAATGCATTGTGCGGCGCCTCGTTTGATCCAATTTATCCAGCGTATTTTTTACCCTTTTGCTACAGTTTTTCTTTTACTAAGGCTGAGTTAAGGTCTGTTCACACTATGTAACAAGTTTTAAAACTTTGTGTTTCGTAACAATGTTCTACAACTTTCTGGAAAATCAAATCAAAAATGTTTTAAAAAAATCGTGTTTTATAACAAGTTATATGTTTCTTGTCCAGAGTAGGTAAAGATTAAAAAAAGTAGCCTTTGTTTTCTAATATGTTGTGCCTGTTACAGGAATTTTATTTTTAGCACCACGTCTCACTATTATTTCGGGTTATATGCTTGTGTACTAAATACACTAATGGTTTTAGGGATTAGGAAGGTTAAATTTAAAGGAAGTGTACCCACATTTTCGTGGAGAAAGAGTAGTTAACTATTTGTGGAAAACCACCCTCGGTACACATGATTCAGATTCGAACCTCGACCTCCCCGTCATCGGCAGTCTAGTCTACTGCGAGAGTGGCACGTTAGACCACGTGACCACCGAAGCGGGTGTTAAAGGACTATTTACATTATGTAACAATTTGGCTAGACTGCTCTTTCAATGGAATAGCATCTTTAAAAGAGGTGGGTTTTCCCCTCTCTATTCAATTACCAATCAAATTAATTAGGTACTCAACGTCCTGGCTTGTAATCCGAGAAAAGTTCCTAAAACTGCCATCAGTTTGGAGCTTCCCAGCCAACATGTCGGGGCTATGACGTTGAAAATCAGACCAAAGGTTTACTCGAACAGTATTTTAATTCTTGCGAGTAGAGGTGGTCGAACCCCAAATCGCCTTTTGGCCCACTTTTATTCACAGCACTACACAAGCCACGGATGCAAATATAATGAATATATCATATTAATGCACGCTAGCATATTTTCTCCCCATTCCTTTTCCGAGGATGGTTGGTGAGACCGCCGCCAGGAGCTGCGAGTGTAGGAAAGGGAGTTGCGCTGTTTCCTGGCGGTGGGACAGTTGACTCGCATATGAACAACAGAGAGGTAACAACTGACCTACCCAACGAGGCATTACACAGTTTATAACCTTTTTTATAGGTTTTGTTTAAATAAATGGCATATGTTGAAAAGTGTAATATGGAATACTTTATTATAAGGTGGACGCCAGCTATTTTTCTGGAACTGCATGGCTAACCTCAGAGGCGTTACAATAACATCTTACTCATTCATACATGATGTGATCTAAATAAAACATGTTAAGTTATAATTATTATTACTACCCGCCTCGGTAGCGAAGTTGGCTAACGCGCTAGTCGTGTTGAGTTCGATTGCCGATAACGGGGAGATCGAGATTCGAACCTCGGTCGGGTGAACTGGGGGTGGTTTTTTCCTAAATGGTTTTCCACTCTCCCTCCACACAAATTCGGGTTCGCTTCCTAGCACTTAAACGTATAAGCCGAACGGGTAATAAGACGCGGTGTCAAATAAAAAATATTATTAATATTATTATTAGCACCGAGTCTTACTACAAGTTCGGGTTATACGCACTTACGCTAATGTGCAATGGTAGGGTGATTGTGAGATGAAATGGAGGACCTACAGCTTAACGTGGAATCCGAACCACGGTGGAGGTCTGGCACTCCACACATTCACAAGTTGTGATTAATACACGTCTTGTCAGAGGTGAAGGAAGGGTTTGGCAATCAGATAGATCTGTGTCGGGACTGAGGATTGAACCCCAGGCCCTAGCACAGAAGTCTACACCTTACCCCTAGACCACCAAGTCACCTTTTAAGTTATAGTTAATATGTAAGGCAATTTTGAGTCGTTTTCATCAATGTTATATAACACTCAAATAAAACAAGTTACAAAATCACATTGTTTTACAAAAAATATTTTGGTAACATAGTGTAAGTGGACTTTAAGACAATCTTGTCTGATCTGGTATAGTGCCAGCCAAATTACTGTGGCACAATTAGCATAGCATCAAAAAACAAAAATCCCCCCTCCCTCCTTGGAACTGTTTATTCTCGTTTACATATAAGTTGCGTAATCACGATATAAGTACTTTATAGTAGTTAAAACAAGCTTCGGTAGGCAGACAGGCTCAACGTAACGCTGCTTTTGGTTTGGCTTGTCAGTGACGCGACAGTCAGGATTCGAATTATGGGCAGTGTGTATTGGGGGTAATATTTCCTGAAATAGTTTCCTCTCTCTCTCTCTCTCTTCATACAAATAAAGGTACGTTTACGCTCAATCTACCTATCCCACCTATGTAATAATTGGGGAGATCCTGGATGTGTAGTAAGACTCAATGAAAACTAATCAAAAACCAGAATTTGAACGCTTGTAAGTTATCAAGGGATCATGATGGCCTCCGAGAAAGAAATTGGGGTCAAACTCTGAAAAAGGTTAGAGACCACTCATTATTGTCTTATAGTAGTCATATTCTCAGTTATTTTATAATCTAACTTTAAAATTATCACTTCTGGGAGAAAGAAACTAATCGAATCCACCTGGGAATTTATTTAAAATTGTATTTTGCTCCATAAATAAAAATAGGAAAATAAACGGATACGGGTTGATAAATATATTATAATAAATTAATATATATATATATATGCATAAACTAAGCTTAAGCTCAATGATATGGGCTGTCTTACCATTGATGATTACATGATTGTTTTAAAATGGCGATTATTCGCAAACACTTTACGTATAGTTATATGGTTCAGCCACTCATTATCTACGTTGTTTTAAAACGAAGGCCTTCCATGTAATTATGCTTTCAAAATGCCGATAAAGTCGCTCTTAATCACATGATGCCGAGTGGCAAGGCTTTCATGAAGGACCGGAAATTCAAAGCGAGAAGATAAGCTGGTATTTAAATACGGGGATTGTACATACAATATCGTTAATTTAAGGCTTTTTTAAAAAGAAAAGTATTCCTTTTTAATAATATATCATTCTTTGTAAAAAAAATTACGACACTTCGATTAGGAGGAGAGAAAAAACTTATGTCACAAGATATCAATCGGCCATATTCTGAAGTACCGTAACTTACAAGAACAAAGGTCGTTAAAAGATCGGTATAATTACTCGACCGAACCTCTACGTATATTATGACATTGATTTATTGTGCGATAGTTAAATAATTGGCAACATCAAAACTACAATATTGTAAGAACTGATGAAACTGGTAAATGCACTCTATCAAAAAATATATCATGCATTAATGTCTCAGAACAAGTAGCACACTTTAAATTGTATCCCAAACAATAATAGGCTAATAATTATTATGGTTTTGTCAAACACGCAAGAGTAGTCTACAACAACCATATTTGACCTTTTTCTTTAGAAAAAAAAATAACTCTTTCAAGTACAAATTGACTTTTTTTTTTCCTGTTTAGAAAAAAATTTTTGAACGTCTACTAATGACTTCACATGAAATAGCCTCACGGAACTTCCCATCGCAGCTAAATCGATTTAAGCTGCAAAGCCCAAATGTAAACGAGAAATGACGGCATAGATATAAAAACCCATTTAGTATTTAAAATAACTACTAGACTACTAACCTAACTTTCAAACCTTCGATAGTTTATGTATTTGATCATGGTTACCACCAAAACTAGCTAAACCCAACCTTTCATGAGTTAGTAAATTTAAAGTTACCAATAATATTTTTTCAAATAAGAAATTTAATTTCAATACGAAACGATGACGTCATCAACCGGAAAACGATCATGAGTTTCACTATTAACGCAAAGAATATAAATTAACCCAAAGTTAGTCAATATTTACGTTTCCACGTTTCACTTGTGATTCTAGTGAGTTTTGCTTTAATTGTATAATTATTAAGCCTATAAATTATCAAACTGGATAAATATTAGTATTATTTGAGTTGTGTCTACTTGAGTGTGTAGTAATAACTTCAATGAATAAACACGTGATTTGTAATAATTGTGTAATAACATCAATGAAATATACAGGATGATTGTAATAGTTGTGTAATATATCAATGAATATACAGGATGTTTGTAATAGTTGTGTAATATATCATAAAATATACAGGATGATTTGTAATAGTTGTGTAATAATATCAATGAAATATACAGGATGATTTGTAATAGTTGTGTAATAATATCAATGAAATATACAGGATGATTTGTAATAGTTGTGTAAATATCAATGAAATGTACAGGTGATTGTAATAGTTGTGTAATAGTATCAATGAAATATACAGGGTGATTTGTAATAGTTGTGTAATAATATCAAAGAATATACAGGATGATTTGTAATAGTTGTGTAATAATATCAATGAAATATACAGATGATTTGTAACAGTTGTGTAATAATATCAGGAACTCCAGGCCTCCATCGTGGTTCGGATCCACGTTAAACTGTAGATCCTCCATTTCATCACACAATCACCCTACCATTACACATTAGCGTAAGTGCGTATAACCCGAACGGGTAGTAAGACGTGGTTCCATTATTATTATTATTAATATTATTATTAATAATAATAATATTTGCGTACAACCCGGACGGGTATTAAGACGTGGTGCTAGTAATAATGTTATACTATCAATTAAATATACAGGATGATTTGTAATAATTGTGTACAATTAAGTGGTGCAGTGAACGCTACACTGAAAAATAAACAAAGTGTTATAATTAATAAATAATAATATTTAGCACCGCGTCTTACTACCCGTTCGGGTTATACGCTTAAGTACTATTTACGCTAATGGTTAGGAATTGGGAAGGTTGAATTATAGAGGAAGTGAACCCGCATTTGTGTGGAGGAAGAGTGTAAAATCATTTAGGAAAAACCACTCCCAGTTCACCCGACCGAGATTCGAACCTCAATCTCCCCGTCTTCGGCAGTCAAGCTTAACACGACTAGCGCGTTAGCCAACTACGCCACCGAGGCGGGTTTGGTGAGAAGTAAGATTAGGAGAGGAAAAAAAACCTTAAAATTTAGATTTGTGACTTGTAAATTATCTAACTAACTTGTTTAGGGTGTGAAATTACAATATTTTAAGCTTGTAATTAAATTGTAATTCTAATTAAAAGGAAGAGTTAAGCTAACAACGTTGGTAGTCTACCGGTGTCAAGTGTACCCTAATTCCGTATTGTGTATCCAAGTTTCAAAGGAAGAACTAAATGTATCTGTTATCTATAAATACTGTTGTTAGCTCCACGCAAATGCAAAAACACTTTTTATAAATTCAACTTTACTCATTTCTAACATAATGACGTCATTAGTACATACATATACGTTTCGATCCAAAGTAAAGTGAGAGTTGATGACGTTTCATTTTATATCAGAAATATATTATAAAAATTATATGCGTCTAAATTTCTGAGATATTTAAAATGTTTTAAAAACGTTAAAAAAAATTACGTTACACCATGTGAATTCTTTCAACATTTAGAATATTTTATTATTACAAAATTTAAAAATAGTATTTCCTAGAAAATAATTCAAAAAAGTGAAACTTTTTATGAACATGACCTTTTAAAAATTTAGGTAATATTAAATTATGTATTATTGCTTTGTATTCTTTTTAAATACAACGTAATATCAAAAACAGCTGCTAAAATATGTATTAATTGTGACTCCGATGCACATATAGGTAAAGATAATTTTCATTTATTTACCTGACCTGAATGATATTGTTTTAATTTTTAGTGCTTTTTTATTTAATTTTATTAAAGTTTGGTCTTTTCTGAATTAAATCATGCATCATATTTAAACATTCTCCGTTTGTATGATCAAAAAAATTATAATTAAAAACCTATGAAGTGAATATGTGTGCTCTCACTTTCTATTTTAATTTTCCAAAATTAATATTTTTATGCTCAAATACTATTTAATTACATTGCCTCTCTTTTTATATATTAAATTTCATTCATAATATCTGTTTGCCTGACAATTACAGTGAGAATTGTTTTGCTGTATTTTGTTTATTGAATTTTATTTTAATTTATCTATATATTTTAGTCTTTGTGATTTAATTGGCATAGTTTTATGAAATTAAAATACCTGGAAAATCTACAAGAGTATTTAAAAAAAAGAAGAATCAATGTAGGATAAAACCATAAAACCCTGCTAGCTTGGTATTGGGCACGGATCCAGACCAATTAACAATTAAAAATAATCCTGCTGGCTAGAATTCTCAAAATTCCTCAAAAAGCATCAAAGTTAGTAGGCCTATTTGAGATGTGAAAGTGATTATATTCATAGTGTAATAAATATTGAATTATTACTGTGCAGTCACAATAGTTTTTTTCTGAAAAAATATTCTAGTTCAGATTAAATCAAAATTGATAGATGCAACAATGGTGGGTTGTGTTTAAAATATATATAAATGACACCTGCACAGAGATTTGAACCCTGGTCGTCCGACTTAGCGTGCCGGGATCTCCTTATTTCGGTAAGCCATTCAAATTCGTGTCTGGACGTCATTTTTCTATGTTTATGAGAATTCTCCATCATGATGTTTATCTGAAAAGACGTGCTTGTTTAAAATAGTAGACTTGCTTGTTAATATTAAATTATCAATTCATCAAAAATTTCATTTTAATTTTAGATTTCAAAATCTCTAAGAGTGCTGGAAAATGAAACTAGTGACTACAAACATTTTTATAAGGCTGGGGAAACAATTACACCGTATCAAAATTACAAAAATAATAACAACTTAACGTAATTTCTTAAAATAAATGCTAATAAAACCTTATCGCTAGTTTACATAAAAAAATTACTATTTTTTTTTAGATAAAGGTTCCTTGGAAGTTAATAAAGATAGAAAAGTGGAATTTTTACTTTGTATCAAAGAGATATCTGTACACATTTTAACAAGAGTATATGGAGTTAAAACATCCGGTTAGTCAAAATTAAAATATTTTACATAAAAAATAAAAATTTAACACCAACATTAAAAAATATATATATTTATGAAAATATATAATCATTTATCAAAATCTCATGTTTAAGTATTCAATACAGACTAAAGGTTATTTGGTAAAGAAATATTATATAGCTCTCTATTACATACAGAGATAAATGTACCTAAATATGTACCTAATATAACATTGGCAAGGACCTTTTTCGATGGCCACATGGTCTAAGGCGTCACTCTCGCATTAGACTGGACTGCCAATAATGAGGTTATTAGGGTTTGAATCTCTGGTGGGGTGTTCTGAGCGTGATTTTCATACTATATCTCCACGTATATTGAGGACACACTTTCTCTAAATTCACTTCTTCTCATCCCTAAGAAAATAGCGTTATAATTGCACAAGCGTGTAACTCGAACGGGTAGTAATACACCTTTGCTTTTAAAAAAAATATGCGTTTAGGATGAAGAAGGTAGCATTTAGAGGAAATATATCCACGTTTTCAGGGCGGAAGAGTGGAAAAGCACTAGGTATTTAAAAAACTAGGTCAGTACACCCGGCTTGGGTTTGAATCCCGGTAACTCCATCACAGGCGAACCAGACTTAACCAGCTTGGTATTTAGACCACATATCCACAGATGCTGATTTGGTGGAATAAGTAGGTAAGCCATCGTCCGTGTGCAACGGTATTTGAAGTAAAGGAGAGAGAGAGAGATAGAGAGAGAAGGATAAAAGGAACGTTAAAAAAAAAAGCAAATTCCACACAATGCAACGCAGCGATTGGATGTCGGAGTAGCGTGATGCTATCTACAGTCCCAGAAAACTTGTCGAAATGAGCAACTCGGTAAAGACAAGAAGTTGTAAGGAGAAAAAGGATTGTATTATGTACTCTAGGCTAACAGTCAATAGAAGGTTAAACCCCCCTGCCAATTTGAACCAGTCTCGAGATGAAGACAGGACTACGAGAATTGACTTTTTGTGTACTCGCATCGGTGGTTAGATGGTATAGTCATTAACGTGTCACTTTAAATCGTCGGTGGTCGCATGGTCTAGAGCAGGGGTTGACAAATGGTCGATATCACAGTCGATCACGCAAGGAAACTTTGACATCGTTAAAAGTCGATTTATGATTCTTCTAAACTCACAAATGTACAAAGAACTTTAAATAATATTTGATTGTGATCAAAATTATGTTGATAGGTTGTAATCGTTAATGTAACTAATGTTCAAATAGGTAATATGTAAAATAATTAATATGAAAATGTTGTACATCTCATTTATTCGATAAATTTTCTTCTAACTTAGGAAGGTGGCACAAAAGTATATGAGGAAATATTGAAATTAAGGGCTATAAATAATACACGGACAAAAAACATATGTAAACAAATAATGAAGAAACGTTGAGTGATCGTGAGACCTTTGATAAGTCTCCAAGTCAATCATAGGCCCAAAAATATTGCCTAACCCTGATCTAAAACATAGGGGGGCAACATATTTTTCAATGTAGCCAAGTGTGTGGACAAGCGAGAAGATAAATTACCCAGACCGCATACAAATTGAGAACTCAGATAGCTCAATCGAACCTTTTAAAACATCACACAATGTTTGAACAAGTTAATTGAAAACATGTACTACACTTTTTAACACTCGATACACGAATTACTAAAAGGGTTTACATTAAAAATGTAAAACAGTTTAATGCGAAATTTGACAATCATTTTGTTTGACCAGTCGCATAAATATTGAGTGAATATCTGAATTCAATGCATCTTAGCTCCGTATCTAAAATTACATCACCAATTATAGATCTATATTTTGACTTGAAACCCACGGACTGTATTTAAAAGTAAAGACATAAATATAAGATGTTATCTATTCTGAGCTAATAAAATATAAATTGTTTTTATTATGATCTATGAAAAATTAATCTAAGCTTCAGACTCTATTTCATCCCTTATAAAAGAGACACTAAATAAAATAAAAATACATAGCATTTGTACATACATAAAATCCAATTCTAACAGTTGATAGAAATTAAAATATATTAAGAATATTTAAACTAAATTTGCTCAGTAAAGTCATTCCTTTGCGCAATGTATTTAAATAGCTTTTAATTCGTGTGCCTTAAAATACCAACATCAGGTCATAGTAATAAATTAATGTTGTTAATGTGTTGTAATGGTCAGAGTTTCTGGCTACATATCCATAAGTCCCGGGTTTGGTCCCCAGTGCTTTCAAAATTTATCTGTGAAGTGGAGGCTATGGAACGGGGCCAAACTCATCCACGTGAGAATAAATTAGGAGTTACTTGTATAAAAAAGCAGCAGCTCTGGTTTAGAAAACTGAGATTGACGGCTGGAGGGCACGTTGTTCTGACCACATGACACCCTCTATCCGCAAATGTTGGCATTATCATCGATAATGGGGGTGGCCGCTCGGTTGATATAGCTCGCTTACGGGCCTTATAATATATAGTTTTTTGTTTATTATCGTAAAGCAGGATTTCACAAACTTTTTTTTCCTCAAGTTTCAATTACAATTCAATACTAATTGTTAAGCTTCATTAACATTTTGTATTTATTCAAATAGTTTAAAACTAAAACATAAAGCATGCAATTTTTCCATTGATTACTATATTTTCCTACATGAATTTAGTAGAAACTGTAAATACTAAAGTTGTTTTTATATATAGCTACCCATAACAATATATCTCCTTTATAACTTTGTTGTTTAACATTAATGACATAAATACCATTCAAAAAAGCCAGAATATATAACATTTAAAAGATGTATCAACATATTTACCTGTCAGTGGAAAGGAATAATTTGTATTTTATCAAAGGAATGGTTCACGGTAGGTTCTATTTTTGTGAGAAACAGATTAAGCTCATTTTCAAACTTCCAGTCGGATTCTGTTCTTAGTTGCATTACATATATACATACACATACGTACAAATAAATACACATATATGCGCACTGCACAGATATACACATATAGCCTCTGTGTGTGTGTGTGTGTGTGTGCGTGTGCGTGTGTGTGTGTGTGTGTGTGTGCGTGCGTGCGTGCGTGCGTGCGCACTGCACCATCATTTTTAAGACTATTCGCCAAAGCAGATAATGAATTCCTTTACAGTTAATTAGAACTGAATCCGCTTCGATGGACGCATTGTCTAAGACAGAGCTCGCAAATTCACGATACATAGTTGACTAAACCACTTGTCTGTAACACTTTAGACTTTCTCATATAAAGAAAAAGTTTTGTTATAGTGAAAATTTTCGACTTAAGAGATTGTGATGAATCTTTACGTTTTGTGTGTGTCCGAACACAAGAAAGGGGATTTTACAACTGTCTGTCTGTCTGTCTGTCTGTCTGTATCTGGTCAAAGATCTGAAACAATTTGATGGATTTTGTTCATACTTGCTATAAGGACTTTTATTTTATTTATATATATATATATGAATAATGTTAATGGGGCTTTTTTGATTTTCACCTTAGCCCTTAAATTGTAGGCAGTTTACTGAAGAGTGAATTCTTTGACTTACACATTTTTCGAAAAAGGCCTTTAAGAATGAACTCAAAATAGGTACCTGGTAATCGTTTATCATGATAAAAAAAATACTTTTTTATTTTTAAGAATTAAAAAAAATTATTGTGTAAGTTGAAGTGAAATTTTCTCTAATATTTTGCTAAAAAAAAGGATTATTATATAATGAACATTTTATACACTAAGTTAAGAGAAAAAAATTGTGATTTATCATTGAAGGTGTAAAAAAAAAGAAATCTAAAAAAGAATATTGCAAGACAACACTACGAAAATTATTTTCTTAACTTAATGTAATTGAAATGTGAAAATCTCAAAAAGAAACTAGTAGCTCTGATACAACTTGTCCAACCCCCACTAATAATTTTTTCGACGGACGGCAAATGTCGCTTGCATAAAATAAACCTACGGAACGTACTGAAATCAGCCTTCATATGTCGTGCGACACTAAACGCGTGCATAAAAGAGCCCTAAAGTATACATACTAATATTTTAAAAAAAAAAAAACACCATTTTGAAATACGATATTAGTAGCAATGGGTATAAGACATTGGGATAAACTTCTGGGGAAATGTTATTTTATTTACTTTATGTTAAAATCACTCTTTTATTTCAACAATTATTATATTTTATAGCCCAAAAGTAATACTCGTATTAATAACTTTAAAAGCAAATTTTAATACATAAAGCGTTTGGTAAACTTAATAATAGTTGAAAATTAAAATGGAATTCGTGTAACAGAGTAGGAACTTTGTGTCAAACATACTAAAAAAAACACTTAGGACTCAAGTTTAATTGTATCATCATCATCATCATCATCTAAAGTTTCTTGCCACTGGCAGGGTCTGTCTCCAACATTAGCTCCTCCATTTACTCCTGTCCTCCCACTACTTATCATCCTCCAGTCAGACTCATCCTCCAGTCAGACTGTCTCAAATATACCGAGTTCGAAGAAAATGGTTAATTCCATTGTTCACTCAGCTTAACCTTAAAAGAAAAATTATTATTTCAATCATTTTAATTTATTTATTGGGACTCGCCTCGGTGACGCAGTTAACGAACGCGTTAGTTTCTTGTTGAGCTATACTGCCAAGGACGGGGAGATCGAGGTTCGAATCTCGGTTGGATGAACAAGGGGTGGCTTTTCCTAAATGGTTTTCCACCCTCACTCCACGCAAATGCGGGTTCACTTCCTCTAAATTCAATCATCCCAATTCTCAACCCATTAGCGTAATTAGTACACAAGCGTATAGCCCGAACGGGTATCAAGACGCGGTGCTAAATAATTACATTTATTTATTGGGTATTTAACATACACTTTATGAACCGACTGATTATATCCGCATGAGTTAAAAAACTAACTTAAATTTCGAACAGACCCAAGCCGTTTATTCATCACTGTAGAAAGGGAAACTCCCATTTCATCAATTATACATTTTCAGACCATGCCAGAAATCGAACCAGGGACACTTATCAAGGTAGACAGACACGCTACAGACTGATCTAAGGTGTCTGACCTTATTTCAATCGATTACTTTTTTTCACATAGCATCTTCCTACCCGTTTGGGCTGAACGCATATATTTTAATCAAACTAATGTGTAAGGATCAGGAAGATGAAATTTAGCTGAAATGTACTCGCATTTATTTAGTAGTAGAGTGAAAAACACTTCAGAAAATAAAAACTCCTAGTACACCCTGCCAGGATGCAAACCCACAACTCCCTTTCGAGTACTAAATTAGTTTTACATTTAGACCACGTTCCGTCCAAAGCGGGTTTAGTTCGATTAATCTATGACAATATCCAATATATACCTACTTCAGTGGGTTTATGGTCTAACGTGCTACTCTAGTGTTGTACTAGACTGCCGAGGACGTAGAGATTAGGGTTCGATACCGGTAGAGTGCACTGAGGGTAGTTTTCCATTCTCCTTCCACTCAAATGCGGGTACACTTCCTCTCAATTAAATCTTCGTAAAACAATTAGTTTTTATTATTATTATTATTATTATTATTATTATTATTATTTATTAATTATTAGCACCGCGTCTTACTACCCGTTCGGCTTATACGCACTTACGCTAATGAGTAATGGTAGGTTGATTGTGAGATGAGATGGAGGACCTACAGTTTAACGTGGAATCCGAACCACGGTTGAGGCCTGGCATTCCATTTAATTAGTATAGAGGCGTATAACCCGAATGAGTAGTAAGACGTGGTGCTAAAAAATCTGATATAGTCCATTTTTTTTATAGTAATAACTTTTTAAAAAATTCAAACTTTTTTATCCTTAAAATTGTTCTGTACATTAGGAAAGATAATCTTGCTTGCTACACTGGCTATCATCTCTAATACAATCATAAAACAGCGTTGTTATTATCTTGTTTCATCACGGTGAATCTTCCCTTGAATATAAGACAAGTTTTGATACGTTGGTTTGTCGAGGTTGCCAGTAGCTCCGTCTTACCCCAGCACACCACCTTCCGACATAACCGAGAACGAGGAGATTTGGCAACAGTAAACCGAGAGAAAGAGAGCGAAGATAAATCTTTCCTCCATAAGGTCTGCAGTTACCCTCAGAGGTAAAATTAAATGTGTCTAAACATGTTATTAACTACTCAATACCCGCCTCGGTGGCCACATGGTCTAACGCACTACTCTCGGGTTAGACTAGACTGCCGAAGACGGGGAGATTGTGATTCAATCACGGTTGGTTGCAGTAAGTTTTTTATCCATAGACAATTTTTCATTATATCTCCATGCAAAAGCAAGTGCACGTCCTCTAAATTAAATCTTCCTAAATTCTAACACATTAGTGTAATTAGTACATAGGTGTAAACGGGTAGTAAGACGCGGTGCTAAGAAAAACTACTTAAGCTGAGAAATAAGAAAGAGTAGGCTAGTTTTAAAGGAAATAAATTCCCTTCCCATTGTGGAAAGGGGATAAATAAAAAAAATCACAATAATATATCACCCTTAGAGTATCTACCTGGTCGAGAATCTAATCTCAACCTGACCGTTACTTGCAATTCACACAGGAGCAAAAATTAGATAGCTCTAATTTAAAATATAGGCCTATTCATGTACTCAGGTAAAAATTATACAGGCTATAAGGGTTGACAAGACAGATATTTCCACATAGTAGTCCTGGGGTTGGCGACGCTGAAGGGTGGCGCTACGAGACGTCAAAATTGGCTCTGTGTGCACCTGAAGGGTAGACAACTCATTCAACACGCCCCACAAACCAACACAGGCGTCCCCACCACTCCCTCCCCTGATACACACGATAGTGCCAGTGAAGCGGCAGTGAAGCATTGCCTGTGCTGGTTTGCGCGACGTGCCGAATGAGTTGCCTACCCTCCAGATGCATACAGCGCCAACTTTGACGTTTCGTAGAGCTACCATTTAGCGTCGCACACCCCAAGTTCATTTCGTGGAAATACTTGTCCTGTAACCCCCTACAACCTGTATAAATTTTACATGGAGATATGAATAATCCTGTAGATATTCAAATGAAGACTTGGTGTTTATTTCGTGTGTTGATACAATCAGTCGGGTCAGAAAGTGCACGTTAAATAGCCCAGATAAAAAAAAATCAGTGTTTATTAAAAGCAATTAAACAGAAACTACCTGAATTTTACACATATTTTGATTTTACTCCGAAATACACCTTTATTTGTAATCATTTGAATTAAGATTTTCATTTTTTCAATTTCTAGCCCAAAACAATTATCTGAGATAGGTCAGCAAATAAACCAGTGGAGTATAATGGAGCTTGAGGTGGCTTGTATTTCCGTCAAAAAGAAACCGTGTCTATTTTTATGGATGTCCCAGTACGTCCTTTGGCATTAATCGAGGCTTGTCTTAAAATAGTAGTGAGTGTCTCTCTAATGCTGCTACAATACAGCACAGCATGCTGTTCTTAAAAGCACGTTTCAGCTTCTTTATTACATACAATTTCTAACAAACTATCTTTGGACAGATTTGAAATAAATTACAATGCACATTAGTTTAAAAGTAAACTGTAGAGAAAATTATTTTGAGGTATATATTTTCAGTGTTTTTAAGATCTGTAAAAGCGATTTAAAACCCATTTTCAACTCATGGTACAATGAACAAGGCGCTGAAATCCATAAGGGAAACCATAAGTTTTTTAGGAGAATTTTTAGTATAATTAAAAAACTAGTATTAAGTTTGTGTTTAAATGATCAATAGGAGGTAAAGTTATAATAATAGTTTTTTTTAATTAGGTTGATTATGGTTTTAAAAATATTTATTTTTACTCTTCAAATTTTTTTCATCGTTTTTTTTTCCTCTAAACTCCCCCGGGACACCTGCAGACCCTTTGTAGCACACCAATGTGCCACGGCACACCGATTGAAAAACGCCGCTCTAAAAGATGTTTATTTATTATAAGCTCACAACTGCGTCAGTGATCGAATGGTCTTAAGGCAGTGTTTCATAAACTTTTTAAGTTCCCGGTACACTTAATAAGCCTAAATAATTATGTTGAAGGATACACCATTTCCTTTTGGGTAGGCGCCGCGGTAGCGGGACATGGATTACGCGCCCAATCCAACGGTTGTACGGTAAATCAGTAATAGAAAAGTATAAACTAACTTTTTTCTGAAATAGCTTCAAATATTCCAAGATTTATGTTTAAGGTTATTTTTGTGTGCCAGTTTCTTCAACGTTTGGAAATATCTCGTTCAAACCATTAGCTATGGTTTGCCCAAATTACTAACCTCACGCGAAAACTATTAGATTGTGTTAGAAGTATTTAAAAGATTAGTAAATACGAGCGAGTAAGAAATTCAAATGACATATGGCTACCACTCGTATTAACATCATTCTTGTTCTTATTGAACAGCGACACGTGGTGCTTTGTCCTGTGACCTAACGGAACACCTAGTTTGACGCCGTGGTACACTGGACTAAGAAAATGGTTTCCTAAACATTTTTGCTCTACCCCTTCCTTGGCTACAAATACTCATTCCTAATGTTATCTAATGTACTTACTTAAGCTATGGAAATAGGAACTTAAAAGTTAATTGCCACACTTACAAAAGTACGCCACCTATCTCTATCTTGAGCTAGTTATATTCAGTACACCTCAACATCCTATCTCTATCTTGAGCTAGTTATATTCAGTGCACCTCAACATCCTATCCCTATCTTGAGCTAGTTATATTCAGTGCCCCTCAACATCCTGTCCCTATCTTGAGCTAATTATATTCAGTGCACCTCAACATTCTATCCCTATCTTGAGCTAGTTATATTCAGTGCACCTCAACATCCTATCCCTATCTTGAGCTAATTATATTCAGTGCACCTCAACATCCTGTCCCTATCTTGAGCTAATTATATTCAGTGCACCTCAACATCCTATCTCTATCTTGAGCTAATTATATTCAGTGCACCTCAACATTCTATCCCTATCTTGAGCTAGTTATATTCAGTGCCCCTCAACATCCTATCCCTATCTTGAGCTAGTTATATTCAGTGCCCCTCAACATCCTATCCCTATCTTGAGCTAGTTATATTCAGTGCACCTCAACATCCTATCCCTATCTTGAGCTAGTTATATTCAGTGCACCTCAACATCCTATCCCTATCTTGAGCTAGTTATATTCAGTGCACCTCAACATCTTATCCCTATCTTGAGCTTGTTATACTCAATACACCTCAACACCCTATCCATATCGTGAGCTAGTTCTACCCAGTTAACCTTATTACATCCCTATCTCTCTCAGGTCCATTATAATGTTACCCTCCCATCTACGTCCACGTCTTCCCAATGGCATCTTCTCATTGGGTTTGCCAGTCAGTACCCTGAGCACGGTTCTAGAGTCATCCATATGGTTACTTGTCCTGTCCTTCACAATTCACGAGACTTGATTATTCTAACAATATATTATGATGGGTACATTTAATATAACTCATCATTATGTAACCTTCTCCATTCCCCAGTAGCCTCATCCCTTTTTGGCTCTTCCTACAAAAAGTATTAGCTCCTCGCACACCGGCATAGTATCGTAGCAGTATCGTAGCAGTACGGTGCCAGTATGGTAGCAGTATAGTAGCAGTATGGTATCGTATTGCCGCGACGGTCGCGCACACCGGCATCGTAGATACGACGTATACCCCATGAGCTTGTTTCCCCCACCACACCATACCGTTCTCCTTCGCTCCCTGATGTTTTCCCCCCAACACACCCTACAGCTCTCCTCCCAATGAGTGCAGCGCAGAGAGAATAAGCGAGTGTATTGTTGTGGTTCTGTTTCTTATAATGAGTGATACCTTGTCTTCTTCCTCTGATGAGGACATTGTGGTAGCGGCTATGTTGCTGGAGCCAGAGAAAAAGAAGTGGATACATGATATAAATAAGAAAAGAAAAGTGTTTGGAGAGTTTTTTACACTCTTTGAGGATTTGATCCACGACGATAAAAAGTTCGATGTAAACGCTCGCTAATTTCGGACCATGCGTTGTCCTTGTACTTGATATCATAATAAAATGGATCTCCAATGTCGTAAATCACTTTGTACTCTTGTACGACAATAATAAGCTCTTCTTCAAAATTGCACATTTCACAGCTTTACTCGAATACAAAACAACAACAATACCGCCTCACCAAGAGTGTAGACTGAGGGGAAGAGAGGAGGGAGTGTTTGAGAGGGTGTAGTGGGGGTAGGCAACGGCCGCCATGACAGTAGCGTACGTGTCTGTCCGCTTTCAAAGCGGAATAGAAAACCACGCACCGTACTGCTACGCTACTATGCTGCTACCATGGTGCTACGATGGTTGTCGGTGTGCGCAGCTCCATTGCAAAGCATGGCAAGCGAAAAACATACGATACTGCTACGATACCGTACTGCTACGCTACTATGCCGGTGTGCGAGGTCCTTAAAGAAGAAAATAACATAATACGATTTTAAAACAAAACCATTTAATAGCTCATTCACACAAAACAAAATAAAAAACTTTCAGATTATTAAACAAAAAATGGATGAGTTTACCAAGTGATAGCCAGTTTTTCAAATTCTGATAGTTGAATATTTGATAGTTTATGGGTGAAAGAAGCTGTGAGAGAAAAGAAAGAACCATACAAACGAATGATTTCTGTGAAAAGTGAAACAGAACGTAATAGTTTGGGGAACTTACAGTATACAAAGATAAAAATATGAATGCAAAGAAAGTAGTAAATGAGAGTAAGGAGCAAGTGAGATTAAAAAAAGGAGAAAGAATGAAGAATGATTTTGAAGGAAATAAGAAGCTGTTCTGGAGGTGGGTAAAGAGGACGAAACAAAGAGGGCAAGCAAATAACTATGGTATTCAAAATGAACGTGTTGAGATTATCTGGGATGAAAATAGTATAAGCAAGCGATGGAGGGACTATTTTGAACAGTTGAATGGTGAAAACGTAGAGAAAGTAGCAGATAATAAGGACAAATGTTATGATGAGTGAAAGTATTAACGATCCCGAGGTGTTAAAAGCTATGGAAATGTTAAAGAATGGCAAAGCTCTGGGTGAATATGGAATTACAAGTGAAATGCTCAAGGGTGGGGGCATGGCATTATTTGCTAGATTGTTTGAGTTGTTCATTGTGTGCTGGAATTTCAAATGTTTCTAACTTACGTTTTACAAAGGGAAAGGCTGCCTGAGTGAATGTAAGTATTATAGGGCAATTAGTTTGATGAGTACTCCAGGCAAAGATCTGCCCCCTCTCAAGGGAACCTTCTCCAGCTTAGTTTCAGTGTCTCACCAGGAATGTGTACTTTACAACCAGACAAGCAAAGAGGATACAGTTTCATTGCCGGCATTATCTTCTCATTCCGACAACTGTGATACAAAGTGCATGGCCTACATTATCTTCTTATTCTGACAACTGTGATAGAATGTTCATGGCCTACATTATCTTATCATTCCAAAAACTGTGATAAAAATTTCATGGCCTAAATTATCTTCTTATTCCGACAACTTTGATGCAATTTTCATGGCCTACATTATCTTATCATTCCAAAAACTGTGATAAATAGTTAATGGCCTAAATTATCTTCTTATTCCGACAACTGTGATACAAATTCTATGGATTAAATTATCTTCTCATTCCAACAAATGTAATACAAAGTTTATGGCCTACATTATCTTCTTATTTTGACAACTGTGATATAAAGCTAATGGCATACTTTATCTTCTCTCCAGACAACTGTGATACAAAGCTCATGGCCTACATTAACTTATCATTCCGACAACTGTGATACAAAGTTCATGGCCTAAATTATCTTCTTATTTCGACAACTGTGATATAAAGCTCATGGCCTACTTTATCTTCTCATTCAGACAACTGTGATACAAAGCCCATGGACTATGTTATCTTCTCATTCCAACAACTGTGATAAAAAGTTCATGGCCTGAATTATCTTCTTATTCCGATAACTGTGATACAAATTCCATGGATTAAATTATCTTCTCATTCCAACAACTGTAATACAAAGTTCATGGCCTACATTATCTTCTTATTCTGACAACTGTGATATAAAGCTAATGGCATACTTTATCTTCTCATCCAGACAACTGTGATACAAAGCTCATGGCCTACATTAACTTATCATTCCGACAACTGTGATACAAAGTTCATGGCCTAAATTATCTTCTTATTTCGACAACTGTGTTATAAAGCTCATGGCCTACTTTATCTTCTCATTCAGACAACTGTGATACAAAGCGCATGGCCTAGTTTATCTTCTCATTGCGACAACTGTGATACAAAGTTCATGGCTTACTTTATTCTCATTCCGACAACTGTGGTACAAAGTTCATGGCCTAGTTTATCTTCTCATTCCGACAACTGTGTGATTAATTAAACTATATTTGAGTATTTTAGAATTTTTAAAATATCATTAATATTTACAAATAGAATTATTCATTGTAAAATACCTAAAATATTCAAAAGGGTCCAAAAAGACTCAAAAATGCTTAAAAATCAAAACTGACAAAAAAATCACCAAAATTGATATGTAAATAAATTATGTACGGTAACTGCGCGGAATTTTTCACTCCTTTGCCAAAAAATGGAAACATTTACATAACATGCGTAATATATGTGAAGCGAAATAATATATAGTGTTGCAGAAACAAAATTGAAAAAAATATCATATTTCCTCAAATGGAAACATTTACATAAAACTCGTAATATATATATGAACATAATGGGAAAATGATCACCACATTCCACCAAAGAGCATGAATTAAATATAGTAATATACACTGTTACAAAAACCTTTTGAGAAGAAAGTAATATATTTGTTCACCAAAGAGCAAAACAATCAACTCGCCATTTCCTAAACCTCAATTGAATATTATATATATATATATAATATATATATATACATATGGCAATAGCTCATAAACTATTGTTTTATTATATTATATTTCAAATAATTTTTATAGTAGTACTACAATTTTACAATGATAAATGATTTCGTATCTCAAAGAGTTTTATAGATATGATCAAAATTGGAGACAATAGCTTATGTAAAGTACCCTCTAGCTCATTTTCTCGGAAAAATGAGATGCGACATTCTATTTGAAATTTTAAACGGTGCCTGGATACGAAAATTCACTAAAACAATTTTATAGAATTTTGAGAAAATCAATTTATTCTCTTTTGCCAGTAAGAAATTTACCCTTAATTTTAGGTTCGGATATATAAATCTAAAATACCCTCAAGGGAACTTATATAAAGTCTAGATACAGTGGAACCTAGATAATTAAAACTTGAAGGGACCAGGAAAAAATTCGATTTAAATAAGTTTATTGAAAGGAATTGAATTAAAAGAAACACAGTTAAGTTTGCAACCAAGCTCAAAAACTTTATTTAACGTATTTGGACATAATCTGTTCACAATTTCTTTAAAAAGTCAGAGATTTTAATAGGTTTTCCTGATTTAAGTCTCTCTGTCATAGTGTATAATTCTAATTGAGTTATTGACTGGAAAATTGAATCACTTACATTGTTGCGATTTTTAAAAAAACCGCTTGAGTTCTTGGATATAGTTTATGTCTTCTGCCACACTCGCTATAGACCTTTCCTGAACTACTGAATAATTGTCCTCTTAATCACCAGATGCTCCAACCTCAGCCTGGATGTTATTGTTGAGAACTTCGGCGACGATGTCCGCATCAGTAACTTCATCTTCATCCACGCTGACGAAGGTCCACATAGGAGATAGCAGATGGAGTAACTTTCAATAACTGACGCAGCTTCAGTCACAGTTTCTCCATCATTTTCTTCTCGATAAAGCCAGCTTTTTAAAAACAGTTCTTAATGGTCTCAACTTCCTTGGTCCACGCTTGCCTACACATTCTTGAGGCTTGAAGAACGCCAAGCGATATTTTCTGAGTAGACAAATCTCCAGCAAGAATTTTTTCAACCAACAATCGTGTGTAGAAATGTTTTAGGTTCTTAATTATTCCTTGGTCCATAGGTTGAATAATCAATGTCATATTTGGTGGGGGAAAAAATAACCTTTACATTTTCCAAAAGGGGAACTCTGTTATGAGCAGTGCAATTGTCAATGAATAAAAGGATTGTCGGATTTTGTTTCCCAAACTGTTTGTCGATTTTTAAAATCCATTTTTCAAACAGATCACCTGTCATCCATGCTTTTCTATTTGATTCGTATTCCACTGGCTTCGATTTTACATTTTTGAAGCAACGTGGGTTAGCTGATTTTCCAATCATTAACAACAACAGCTTTTCAGAACCATCCATATTTGCTCCAACTAACAGTGTTGTTCGATCTTTACTAAGCTTTACCCCACTGCACCTTTAAATGCAAGAGTTTTGTCAGGAGTACATTTGTAAAAAAGTCCTGTCTCCTCTACCGTTAAAAAGGTTTTTCAGTTCTATGTCCTGGATCATTTCTTTCAAGTCTTCCTTCCAACTATCGATTGAACGCACATCAACAGTACCACTTCCACCACATACAGCTTTGAAGGAAATTCAATTTCGTTGTTTGAATCCATCTAGCCACCCTGCACTCACTTTGAAGTCTGTTTTTTTTTTCTAATTCAGATGTTAAATGCTCTGCCTTCGCTCTAAGAAGAGGGCCGCTCACTGGGACTTTCTTGTCTCGCGCTTGTTTGAACCATTTCAGTACACAGTTGTCCACACATGGGTCTTCCGGTCCTCTTAATATTTTCCTATCTTGTCCATTCTCATTTTCGTAGATTAAAAAAAAAATAATATATTTTTTTAATGTTAAAAGTGTGTTAGGGGAAATTCCGAAGGCCTTTGCAATTTCTGATTTCTTTTAAGTCCCTTCTCCACTTTATTCATCACCGCTACTTTTTCGGCCAAAGTTAATGATTTATAGGACTGTGACTTGGACATTGACATCATGACACACACACACACATACACACACACACACACTACATGTACTAAACAAAACTAAAACCAAACAAAAAATAAAACAAAATAAACTCGCACGTCACAAATCTATCGCTACAACCGAATCACTAAGAACAGCGCACGTAACCGCTCGAGAGGTTCGACCTTGATTAACGGAGTACAGAACTGATAAACAAATAAGTATTGGGTGGGAGGGGAGGGCGTGAAGAAGGGTACTGGCCTCATTCCAACGCCGCCTCCCTGTTTCCAAAAATAGAACAACACGGCGCCGCAACTAGAAGTGGGAAAACAATACTGCACATTACGTTACAGCTCGCGAAAAGTTCGAACTAACCAAAATAAAATTCTATTTATCCACGATCTTTTAAGATTGTTTTAATACAAAATTCACGGGACCATGCGAAAAATTCGAACTAAAAACGATTTCAAACTACGGAAGTTCGAATTAGTCAGGTTCCACTGTACCAAGATTCAGCCCAATCGGTAAAATTATTTCGGATATAGGCTGAGATGGGCACACAGACAGACAGAAAGCCAGACAGATGGCATCGCAAAAAACATTTTTTTTTCTGGTTCAGTGGGTCACGAAACTTCGATATAAAGCAAAATCTCGAATATATTTTTTTGACAATCACAATACTTTCTCTACCCGAGGGGTCGTGATAAAGTAAAAATCTGATTCCACAATAAGGAGATCAGGAACAGTATTTATGTATGTCTGTTATGTACAAAAAAAAAGTCTGTATAATAAAAAGTATCCCAAACATTTTCGATTTTATTTATTTGTGAACCCACCTCGGTGGCGTAGTTAGCTAACGCGCTAGTCGTGTTGAGCTAGACTGCCGAGGACGGGGAGATCGAGGTTCAAATCTCGCTCGGAGTAACTGGGGGGGGGGGGGGGTATTCCTAAAATGGTTTTCCACTCTCCTTCCACACAAATGCGGGTTCACTTCCTATAAATTATATCTTCCCAATTCCTAACCCATTAGCGTAATTAGTACTTCAGCGTACCTAACGGGTAGTAAGACCGGTGCTAAATTATTTTAAAATAAAAATTAAAAATGTATTTGTGGTTTCTAACGTTAATTTTTTGGTCCAGCTAATATAATCAACACACGACTTGTTCTGAATAAACACAACAGCTAGTTTCCCGACGGATAATTCACCACTGGAAAAGAAAATAGCTACAACTTTATCATTGATCAAATTTTTAGTAACGCAAGAAATCGAACCAGAGACTCTCAGGTACAGAAGGAAGACACACCACCAACTGAATGAGCTAGGAAATCGGATGCGTAATTTAAAAAGTCGCTTTGACTATAGACGGGGCAACGTTTAATTAAATGTTAATCTCACGGAGCTTTTATCTTTACTATCATGAATGATAAAATATTTACTATGTCAAATTGAAGGTAACATTATGCTGAAAGGCTTGGCATCATCAGAATTTAAATTAAAAAACTCTTGTAATCTAATAAAGAATTAAAAGGAAATGAATATACATGTTTGAGCTTCAAACGGTGAAATTAGAAGGAAATTTATTTTTTCACTGACTAGATGTTCGTCAAATTAGCAAATTATGTCAATGAATTATTAAAAAATAGTCCGCTCCCATTTAAAAGTTTTGTTTGTTTCTGATCTGATTACAGTAAATTATTATAGAACAGACACAAAATATTATCTCATAACTTATATTATTTTAATATTTAACAATAAGTCATGGGAACAAATTAAATTCTTGTAGGTGATTTTTGGTTCTACACTGGAATAGAGTTCATAACCTTTTGATTATCAATAATATACATTATAGGTTAATTTATGGTTTCAATTTGTTTGGTATTCGTTTTAACAGTTACTAATTTTCACGTATCTTGATAAATGGTATAGGCTATAAATGCTAGCCTTTTCTATCCGATATGTGAACATTTAAACTGATTTACCAAATTACAACTTTTCTCGTCTTGGGTTTCTTTTTCTTTCTTTCTTTCTTTCTTTTTTTAACCGGAGCGAAGCGGACAATCATTTTATCATCGTTATATGGGGATTGTTCCTTATTACAAGATTATCTGCACTGGTGACCACGCGGATAGATACGTCACTGGTGACTGCAAGGTTAATGATATTTTATTAAATGGTTTCCCACTCTTACTCCACGCAAATTAGAGTATTTTACCTCTATATTCTATCTTTCTCGTTAGTGAAAGAAAATATGGATATTTCAGATCGATATTAGGACATGATACAATAAATAAACGATTATTTAATTACTTTTAATTATGAGACTAAATTTAGTAACTTCTTTTTTAGCACCGCTTCATACTTCTTGTTCAGGTCAGACGCATATGTATTAATCACGCTAAGGAGTTAGGGATGGGAAAGGTGAAGTTTTAGAGGAAGCGTACCCACATTTGCGTGGAGGAACGTGAAAACCCATTCAAGAAAAAAAATATTCAGTACATCCGACTGGGATTTGAGCTCCGATCACCTTGTCATCGACAGAAGACCAGTACTACCAATGGCTTACTTCAGCGATAGGTAAGAGCATAGTAGCTTAGTAGAAATGCATCCGCATGTGTGTAAAGATGGATATAAAAATAATAGTGCAACGCACACGTGGAAACATCCCTTTCCCAGTACATCCGGTTAGGACCCAAAACCTAAAATGATTTAAACAGCTCAGCCACTATTTCTTTAAGCACTGAGTCTTACTACCTGTTCAGGTTATACACGTATGCACTAATTATACTAATGATTTAAGGTTGAACTTAGAGGACGTGTATCCACATTTGCGTGGAGGGAGAGTGGAAAACCATTTCAGGGAAAACCACCTGCAGTACATCCAAACGGGATTAGAACCCGGAACTCCCTGTCATTGGTAGTCTAGTCTATTGTGAGAGTGACGCCTCAGACCATGTGGCGGCCGAGGCAGGCACCACTGTTATTAGTAGGTCTATTGTACCTGCATAGTTTTTTTTTTAACTATTCACTTATTAATTTTAACCGCATCAACGTACTCTGACTATATTTAAAACTAATCTAGTTTGACTTTCCGGTAGTATAGGTATGTCAGGATTTGAATCCCGGATGGATGTATTAAAGGTGTGTTTTTTTTTTCTAAATAATTTCCCACGCAAATGTTCATTCCTCATCCCTACTTCATTAGCGAGGTTAAATACGCATAGCTTAGAAGAGGGAATAAAAACTTTGTGCAATTAAAAAACAAGTGGTTTTTTTTTCTTGTTTAAATGTTGCTGTTACGTTTGTATGTAGTAGAGAAGTGTTTGAAAAAGAGTGGGGGGGGGGGGGGGCGACAGCTTCGTCGAGACGAGAGGAAGATAGAATTGTGGGTAGGATTGGTCCGGGGACCTGGTTAATATATATCATCTTGGAAGGTTGAAAGGAGCTACAGTACAATGTCGCCGGGCGGGACACACAGGTTTAGGATTCAGCGCACTCAAAGCTCTCGGCGGTAAACGGGCAGAACTTCGCTCACTCCATTCAGTCTGCTTCCAACCGGTGACCTGAGCGGCAGCGTGCTCGCTCGGTCACTCCTTCTCTGCTCACCCGTAGCGCTCGCGTCTCACGGCATCAATCAACAAGCGTGTTAGATTCATGTATTCAAAAATTGTACTAAAAAAAAAAGTGAAGTGAAAGAAAAATGTATACAAACACAGTTATATGAAATTAATTAAAAGCTACGAAATATGTTCTATACCGAAAATTAATTGTATTCCCCTTAGAAATAATAATAATTATAAATATTTAATTTCCTAGTAAGACATTTCTTGAATTATTGTCATAGAATTAGATTAAATATCTTATAAAATAAGTTAAAATATATCTTGTGGTTTTGGCAACTCTGTTAAACAAATGAGCGCCAACATTAATTATCGTGTGGTTGAAGTGTTTGCTTTATTGTTGGATCAGCAAAATATAAAATTGCGTGAAGAAAAACACCACGAGGCCAACTTTAAGTTATTTCTAGGAAACACTAGATCCTAGATATAGGTAAATACTTGATAATCTACTATCCAATTTTCATAGGAAAGGCCTTTTAAAAAAACGTGCTGCCAACAATGATAAACATTTACTCTAGCCTATTTTGTTATTTTATAGGTATTTATAAAATCCATCAAAAGTGACAGTTGTAGATAACATGACCTAGATAGTACGTATGATTTCGTGAAGTAGATCTAATAACTTTTCTAGCTGTCAGATAAAAGGACCTTTCAATGAAAATCGGATTGTCTGTATTCTTAAACAAAATTTGTGTATGTATTATATTTATTTTCATTTTTGATCATGGAGATTTAATGATTTGCTAGCCTATTAGACTACTTTTTCCCTTTATCATATCAAGAGAAAATATTGTGATCGTGTAAAAAAATCTCGCTCTAGATTATGACGAATCTTTACGTTTTATGAGAACACGAACCCCAAAAAAATTGATTTTACAATTCTGTCTGCCCCCATGTTGTCTGTCCCTGACCACAGATCCTAAACTATTAGATGGATTTGGTCTAAACTTGATATTTAGATTTTATATAGAACTACACCTCGGGACTTTTTTTTTAAATTTATTTCGACCCTATCCATCAAATTAAGGGTAGTTTACTGATGAGTGATTTTTTTATAAAAATTTTCGAATATGGCTATAATAATATTGATTAAAATATATATTCAAGATTGGTTTGAGGTGACCAATGGCACTGTATCATTAGTTTTTGGGAAACAAAAATTCTTTTAAAGGTAGTTTGATTTTGGGAAATTTTTGAAAAGTAAAAAATTTCGAAAATTGATCTGACAATTTTGTTTAAAATGTATATCTGGTGTTTGTGTGGTATGACAAATTACATCATAATATACTTGTTTTTGGGGTGAAAACTCATTTATGGTTAGTTTAATGATGAAATATTTTACAAATAGCTTTAACAATTTGGTTCCTACTGGGTATCTTGAGAGTGTTTGACATGAAAAATAACGCTCTCAACTGGTTACAGATAGGGATCTTGTGAGTTTATTTTCATGCTAAATAACGCTCTATAGTTGGTTACAGATAGGGAGCTTGTGAGTGTATTGGCATGCTAAATAACGCTCTATAGTTGGTTACAGATAGGGAACTTGTGAGTTTATTGACATGCTAAATAACGCTCTATAGTTGGTTACAGATAGGGAAATCTTTGTGAGTTTTATTATTCATGCTAAATAACGCTCTATAGTTGGTTACAGATAGGGAGCTTGTGAGTGTATTGACATGCTAAATAACGCTCTATAGTTGGTTACAGATAGGGAACTTGTGAGTTTATTGACATGCTAAATAACGCTCTATAGTTGGTTACAGATAGGGAACTTGTGAGTTTATTGACATGCTAAATAACGCTCTATAGTTGGTTACAGATATGGATCTTGTGAGTGTATTGGCATGCTAATTAACGCTTTTATACTTGGTTTTGTGTAGAAATTCAATAGAGGGTTATTTACTGATGAACAAAAAATTCGAATTATTTTTAAAATGGCTCAAACGATTTTAATTAAAATATAAATCTGGGGATTATTTGACATGAACTTGACAAGTAAAGCTGTTTACATGTGTGTGTTTTTTGGGGGGTAGAGGGGGACCCACAGATATGGGTACCTAGTTTACCGATAACTTTTTTAAAAAATTGAATGAATTAAAAAGTGGCTTTGGCGATTAATTTCAAAATGAGTTGGCTTTTATGTTAAGTTGTTTGAATTATAAATAGTTATATAGAGTTGTTTTTTCTAAAATAAATCATTCAATAATAGTTAGTCAATGACTGATGTAAAATTTTTTTTTTAAATATCTCTAACATTTGGTTCAAAATTGATATCGGGGGACTATTGTACATAATCAAATAATAATAATAATATATCATAATCTATCTCAAATAAAATTACCGGTAATTCAAAGATAGCTTATAGATGGATAAATAGTAAAACACATTTTTTTAATTGATCATGAAGATTGTATTAATAATGAGAATATGGGAATAGTTTTTAATAATAAATAATATTACTTAGTACCACGTATTACTACCCGTTCGGGATATATGCTTCATAATAAATAAGAACACGTTTTAATTTTTACAGATTACAAATAACTTTAGGAGGGACTACAAATAATTTATTTATGAAAATTAGGTTTTTTTTTATTTAAACAATTTGGTTTAAAATTTATACATAAAAAATGTTTATTGTGACCAACAAGTTGATGTGTTTGTCTTAATGAGGAAAACATTACTTGGGGTAATTAACTCAAAACTTATGTTTGAAAATTATATTTGACGCTATAATACACAATATAATAAAGGTTGTGCGATTGTGTCGTACCATTTATTTGATATATTTTTAATATAAATTAGGTATACACGTAATACTTTTGAAAACGTTTCAAATGAAACAAATAATTTTAGTTTGCTGCTAAAAATTAATCTCAACGTTAATTCTCTTTTTATAAATTATTTATTTACAAATGTATAGTAATTATTCATTTAAAACGCAGGTGAACGCTACAGTTTTTGAAAACGTTCCAAACGAAATATGAATTAATTTAGTTCGATGTTAAAAATACGTCTAGACGCTAATTATCTCTTTATAAAATATGTAAACATATATAAAATATTTATTCATTTTATAAAGCCCGTACAAATTATTCTAAATTTTTATATTAAATGCCAGGAAAAATAAAGTGACAAACAAACTTAAAGTAAAGTTTACTGATTTTACTTTACTTTCTAAAATTAATAATAATAATTCTTGTTTTTAGAACAGTAAACATATTTTATTTTTATTTTTTATAGGGTAGTCTGAAGAGGGAAGGGGGATTTTATTTGCGATGGCTCGTGATGAAGTCTCTCGATCAAGTAATGGTGAGGTTTTTTTTTTTAGAAATTTAAAGTTGTTAATGACATGATAGTGATTGTTGGCGTTTTAGACATGGTTAGAAATGGTTTCCCTCTCTCCTTCCACGCAAATGCGGAGTGCACTACCTCTAATGTCTAAGTAATGAGAACTGTTCAGGTTTCACATACCTCTTTTTTTCACAAGAAATTAAAATACATGCCTCCCCTAAAAATGTATATTGATTGTATGATATAAACCCCGTATTGCATTTAATGTTGTTCTCGGTTCAAAATTTCTACAAATATTAATTTATTGAATACAATAGGTACAAAAGAAAACTTCAAAATAATCATTGGAAATATTTCCTAAAAAAAATAGAGGGGGAACTGAAGTCCAGTGAAAAATGAGGATTGAATATTGATTTAATAATAGGTTTTAAAAAAAGCCAGAGAAAATGAGAGTATTGTTAGGAGACTATTTTGGCTAAAGCTTGCATTCATTATTTTAAGTGTCCTTGTTTTCCATAACAATAGGCTTTATATTATTCGAAAAAGTATTGTGTACTTTTTTTTAAATCAAATTTAAGGGTTTTGATTTATTTTCAAATGAACAGAAACATAAATCAGAGAATAGTGGAAGAGGGATTTCCCCATCATCGCGCTTTTGTAAAGACAGGACGATAAAAATGACAAATCTTCAACAACGAAGTAAGCCCACCGATTTTCATTCCTCTTCCATTCCCGGTTTGCATTCTTTCATAAAGGTTGTATAGTCAGTGGACAAATAGGGTACACGGCTTAAAATACAATGGTCTGTGTATTCCTCTGGAACTACCTATTTATTTTATCTACGCTTGTACTTTCTTTCGCTCTTCATCTACAACCTTCCTTTGTCATGTCGATAAGAAAGAGGGTAAAGGAAACTACTGAACTTATTATCTCGAGATAAAGAGGAAAGCCTGTGTTTATTAAAGGAGGGCTAAATATAGTGCTCCCGTTTCATCAACGCTAATTTACATTTTCACACATTCTCATTATATTAATAAAACTATAGGATTGTTAAAGATAAAGAGCCCTTTTAGAATATTTAAACTTTATTTTGGCGTGAGCCATATTTTGAAATAACGCCTTGTAGAATTTAAAATAGGATTGAGTTATTATTATTATTATTTATTATTATTATTATCATTATCACCGCGTCTTACTACCCGTTCGGGTTATACGCACTTACGCTAATGCGTAATGGTAGGGTGATTGTGAGATGAAATGGAGCACCTACAGTTTAACGTGAATCCGAACCACGGAGAAGGCCTGACACTCCACACATTCACAAGTTGTGATTAATACACGTCTTGTCAGAGGTGAAGGAAGGGTTTCGGCAATCTGATAAATCTGTGCCGGGACCGGCTGATTAACCGATATATTAGGTAACGATTACGTTTGAACCAGATAGCACATCACCCCACTGTTTTCAGCATTCATTACTTTACGATAGTGAAATTAAGATAAGTTTATTATTTTAGAATTTTGATTTAATTTCTGTTGTAATTTTTAAAATACGGTTGAACTATTTCACTGATCTCAATCACACTTTATTTTTAATTTGTAATATAATACCAAATACCGCACCAATTTAGAAGCGGTATTATCAAACTAAGATAGTTGTTATTCGTAGGATTAAATGGGTTCTTAAAGGTGTCACTTCCTTGAAGGGAAATATTCTTAAACTGCGATATTTATTAATTATTATCATAATGGCAGCTCTGAAACATTAAAATCACTTAAACATTATTTTATTATCTTAAAATATACTGTTTTGACCTTGGTAAAAATGACTTGGTTTTAGGAAGGCTTGATCTATGTTTCTAACCACTTACCTTAAACCTATACGTGCGGCGTTTCACGTTAAACGTCGTTGAAATTTTTCTAATATGATAATTTCATAGTTTTCTTTTAACTATGCAACTTAAAATATAAGGATTTTAATTCCATAGGAATATGTTGATACCTTTTACTTCCAGTTTGGCGTGAGCCGTATTTTAAACTAACAAACCATTTAAGCCTACCCCGCTTTAGTGGCCGAATGGTCTAAGACTTCACTCTCGAGTTAGACTGGTCTACTGATGACGGGGAGATCAGGGTTTGAATTCCGGTCTACTCTACTGAGGGTGGTTTTCCTTAAATGGTTTCCTTCTCTACTTCCACGCAAATGTGGGTACACTACCTCTAAAATGTTTCCTTACTCATCCCTCCCCCATTAGAGTAATTATAATATATGCGTGTAGCCTGAATAGATAATAAGACGCGGTGATTTAAAAAAATACTTAAATAATACAGACTTTGAAAACGCCTGAAACGAATCATATCGCACCAGTAGACAGCCACCTTAAAAATTTGTTTTTCCGCTGAATATCGCTATTCGTTCGGGTTGTAATCTCCAATAAAATAAATTGATATCTAAATTCATAAAGATCATGAATCTTAACCGCTTCGGCAGCCTAGTTGTCTAAGGCGCTTCTCTCGCAGTAAACTAGACTGCCGATGAGGTGACCTGGTGGTCTAAAGGGTAAGGTGTCAGACTTCTGCACTGGGGGTCCGGGGTTCAATCCTTGGTCCCGGCACAGATTTATCTGATTGCCAAACCCTTCCTTCACCTCTGACAAGACGTGTATTAATCACAACTTGTGAATGTGTGGAATGCCAGGCCTCCACCGTGGTTCGGATTTCACGTTAAACTGTAGGTCCTCCATTTCATCTCACAATCACCCTACCATTGCACATTAGCGTAAGTGCATACAACCGAACGGGTAGTAAGACGCGGTGCTAATAATAATAATAATAATAATAATAGAATGCCGATGACGGGGATATCAAGGTATAAATCTAGGTCGGATGTACTGATGGAGTTTTTTTCCAAAATGGTTTTCCACTCTCGACGTGAATGCGAGTGCATTTCCTATAAATATAGCCTTTATAGTCCTTAAAACTATTTGCGTGATTAGAATATAAACCTATAGCCTAAACGAGTAGTAAGACGTGGTGCTAAAAAACCCATTACTATCATCATCATCATTATTCAGTTTTCATATTTTACGAATACAACAAGATGTCACTCAAACGTCTTGTTCCTTCAACTGTTGGTTCGGGAACACATCTGCTAGTGAAGTTTATTTTGATATGTTGGCTATGGTGATGATGACAAAACGTTGTTTTTCTTCACAGTTAATCGTCTCAATTTGTTCTTACGTGACATTCTTGATAAATTATAACTGCCCAAGAACACGAACACAATTATTTATCATAATCCACTAAGTCATTGAGGAAAGAATAGTAAAAAATTAAAACTGTGTGTGTTAGTTAATAACAGCGCTGTCTGTCTTGGCCCTGTCGAGTGCAAGTCTAAAACCTATTTCTTGGGATGGTGGGCGGGAGGGTGAAAGGCGTGGCGTGGTTTCACAACCGACCAAAGTATCCTTCCGCGCCAACAAGAACAGATGGATCACGGAAAACGTAGATGGTGCTAGCTACCGGACAGGTCTTGCGGAAAAATCAAACGTTTGGAAATATCAGTTTTCTCGAGAACGAGTGAGATTTTTATAGTAATATTTCCAACATCCCTTCTAAGATAATGTATCAATGTTTATTAGGTGTTACATTTTCTTATTTTTTGTTATGCAGCCGGTATTTTTCTGTTGAAAAATGTCAAAATTATTGATATTTGATCACTGTTAGAATTATAGAGGAGGTGTGTATATAAAAAGTATAACTTAATCAACATGCTTCTATTCTTGAACAAACCGTTCCCGAAAAGAAAATTGCAAAACAATAAAAATTCTTTAAGATAACCGTTTGTTTCCATGGCTCTGCATTTTCACGCCAAATGAAACGGGCTAATCACCTTAAAGTCTGATTCACATTCATAGGACTGTAGTCCGGCTGTCGTTTGCTGTCGTGTGGCAGACAATCTCGAAAAGGTCATTCTGATGTGAGTTTTTCATCATCACCGCATCTTATTACCTATTCAGGTTATACGCACATATGATGAGGAACGAAATATTTTAGAGGTAATCTACCCACATTTGCATGGAAGGGGAGAGGGAAACTATTTAGGAAAAACCATCTTTAATAGACCCGACCGGTACTCTAACCACTCTAAAAATTACATATTATTTATAAGTATTTTAAATAATTTACAATTTTTTCTTCTCTAAATCCAAACCACATAGAGGGCTAAGCTGCCATAGTGAGTGGTCGGTGGAAGAGAAAAGGGGGGGGGAGGTAGAGTCACCCTTTCCTCCCCTGTTTTTCTTTGAAAGAAAACTGCACTATACAAGACCACAAGGGAGTCCAAGAAAGAGAGGGGAGGAAAATAATGTAACAGCAAGTGTGTAAGTGAGAGGAGAAGAATTGAAGAAAATAAAGGAGGAAGAGTGGTAGAAGGAAAGAGGGAAATAAAGGAATTTTACTAAAGTTACCCGCCTCTGTGGCGTAGTTGGCTAACACACTAGTCGTGTTGAGCCCGACTGCTGAGGACGGGGAGATCGAGGTTCGAATCTCGGTCGGGTGAACTGGGGGTGGTTTTTCCTAAATGGTTTTCCACTCTCCCTCCACGCAAATGCGGGTTCACTTCCTCTATTCAACCTTCCCAATTCCTAATCCATTAGCGTAGTTAGTACTTAAGCGTATAACCCGAACGGGTAGTAAGACGCGGTGCTAAATAATAATAATAATAATAATAATAATAAAGTGATCCGGCCACAGGTTGGAAATAGTTGATGATGATGATGATGATGATGATGATGATAGTTTTGGTGATGATCATCGAGTGGGCATATGGGCTGAGGTGTTGACCTCGTCTGATCTGGTTTTCCGGTGACTGAAAGATCGGCGATCAAATTTCGGCCTAGTTTGCTGAAGGGAGTATATCCTAAATATATTTTACCACGCAAATGCTGGTACACTTAATTTAAAATTATAGCTTCTTCTACCTTTCCATGGTAGTGTAATTAATTGCGGATATAACGTAAGAAGCGGTGAAAAGAATAATTTGTTTACGTAATTTATCAAAGTGTATTATGAACACAGGATCTTACAGGTCATCCTAAGTACTTTCTACCTACAATGTAATTTTTATAATTACGTTCATTAATAAGTTAATTTATGTTCCTATTGTTACACAGTAATTTAATTAATGGTGTAATCCTTCCCAAGTGAATTTTGTAGCACAGTAAATTAGATACCTTCTTTCAAAGCTCTAACGAGGCAACATTTTATCATAGTTATTATTTTTTATATCTTAAAATTTTTTTCTGTTTATCTGAATTCAACAACCAAGAAAATAAAAAAAATGAAATTTTATTATCTTAATTGAGGTATGACAAATTACTATTTTATTAAATATAAAGTCTATTATTGTGATCGATTGACTATGAGATCAGGGGACCCGCATGAGTGGCCACGCAGTCTAAGGGTCCAGGCTCACAATATACTGGGTTACCGGTAAGCAAGAAGGCCGAGATTCAAATCTCGGACGGGTGGATTGTAATTAGTTTTCCACTTTTGTTGCATCTTGTATTCCCCATCTCTCCTCCACGCTAATGCGGGTGCATTTACTCAAAGCTACCCTTCCAACTTATATCGCTTGGTCGTCATCCGCGTCAGAGGCCATACGGACAAGGCTTTAGTCTGATCTTGTCTGGTTTGTCAGTGACAGGGAGGTCGTGGCTCGGTCTTGGACCTTAGAACTCGTGTGCTTTCACTAAACGGTTTTCCACTATCCCTCCAAACAAATGTGGGTGCACTCAACCTGAATTCCACTTTCTTCATATTCATCCCATTGTTGTAGATACCCGAAATACAAGGTGGGGGCTTTAAGACGTGACTCACGGGGAAAAATATTTAAATCGTCAGTATCATTTTAGCTTATTAGGCTAATAATAATGGATCATATAGCCACGCTATTATATTTGTTAAAATACGATTATAGCTGCATCTAAATATCATATTCTTTAAATTTAAAAATGAAACCTGGAATGGGAATCGAATCCTGTACCTTTGGCTTAGTATGCCAATTTTCATCAATGAACTATCCGGGAATGTTTTTATCATGAGTTTTGAATATACGTGCAAAATATTGTGGAGCCTAGGATAATATCAGCCCCCCAAAATAGAAAGGGGGCTTGAGCACCCCAGATTCCCCCGGTTCCGGAACCTCTGCCTTTAATATTACAAAAGTTAGATGTTTTCTGTAAATGAGACAAAACTATTTTCTGTGACACTATGCATAATATATAAACTAATAAACGTAGTTTAAAAGTTGAAATTTTCCACTCTGAAACGTCCAGTAATCCACTTATTTCAGTTGATCATTAGAAGGTAAATTCCCGGGAAATGAAAGGTAACTGTTATTGGAGCGTAGAATGTATCTTTGTGAATCGAATGATGTAATTTAATAGTGGGTCACATAAAAATTATATTTAATTTGTATTTTCCTATTCCTCTGTTTGTTCTCCGTCCAGTAGCGTTTTAAACTCATTTGGTTTCTGACGTTTATTAATTTCTACTCGACTATTCTAGTGTCTTAAAGCCAGGATCTGCCACTTGAAATCTCTCATGAATAACTACGATTCTGTTTAGCTTCAGGTGGGATCTTTAGACTTATTGTTTGTCTTTCTCCGACCATTTAGTCCCGAGACTGCATTTGCCAAATATTAAGATAATGCGCACTCCTATGCGCCTAAGTGCGGTTCCTGTAGGGATGCTATTTTCTCACTCGATACATTCGGGTGTATGTTATTTTACTCGTTCTACTCGTTGGGGGCTCCACCCCCAAACCCCAAGTGAGTTTTCTTTGCAAGTGGATGTAAACTAATGTAATTCCAGCGTTGTTTAGAACGTAACAACTTAAAGTACCGGTATTGTATTGTATTTTTCACACATTATTTTAGTTTCTCCATACTTATAGGGCAGCTAAAAGCATCAAATTTGGTACGCTTATGACAATTAGATGTGCCAATATCCTTGCCAAATTTTATTATTTTAGCTGTCCCATAATATTTCAGAAAATTAAAAAATATGTGGAAAATGTGCAAAATTTACCTAGAATAAAAAATTACCTCTATCTAAGGTATAACCGATGGAGATACGACAAAAAGTGATAGGACCAAACTTGTGGATCTCGCCAAAGCCGTAGCTATTGGTGCAATCCGGTTTTTTATACGTCTTACTGTTTAGCCACACGAGACCTCCAAAGAATGTTCCCCACCGACTTTAAAGTTGCTCGCCATTTTAAATTTTTTTGGGGGGTTAAAAATTAAATTTTTAACTTTTTGGAATTTTACCGACGGTTACAGGCTAGAAGCTATAAGTTTGCCAAATTTCAAGTTTCTAGTTCATCTGTAAGTGAGTAAACATTAATGTCAGTGAGTGAGTGAGTGAGTGAGTATACCACGTGGCTTTATACTTAGTATAATTACTACTTTGCTTTCTTCGAAGGAAATCGGTTTGCAACTCTAGGACAGGGGTCAGCAACCTACGGCACGCGTGCCATGACTGACACGCTGAGCGATTTGAATAAAAAGTAATAATACCTTTATTTTTAATTAAAACCATTAATGTAAGTAATAGTTATAATAACGTGCTTTATATTTCAAAGATTCATTTGTTTTGTTTTTAAATTTAAAAATGTCTTTAGAACTTACATTTTAAAACACATATATAACTTTTATATTTATTTTGATTTATCTGATTTATATTAAAACCTTAAATATTTTAGAAACATTAGTTATTTAATGTATTCTATTTAGAAACATGTTTTTACATTTACATTTTACAATATCAACTTAAATTTGTTTTAATAGTTATAATAGTTAACTAGTATAAAATTATAAACGATTTGGGTGGGCTTAGATTGGCTAGCACGCTGAGCGGCACTGCAATATTACTTCGGCAAAACACTAATAAAAGGTTGATGACCCCTGGTCTAGTTCTAATGTATCGTTCTGACAGTTCTTCGAGATTTTGATTCTTAGAATATTCTCCCACCTTTATCTCATCAACTTCTCCGACAATTCCTCCAGTCAGTAGGAATGAAGGGGTGTGACCACAACTTCTTCAAACATTTCTTGTCGTAAAAGGATAATCTGTTCGTAGCTCAGAGATTTAGTTCTGAGATTGTCCTCCTATAGCGCAAACATAGTGTTATTATATTCTTTGAAGGCATTCTTATCTGTATGAATTAGATGACAGTTGACAGTTGCCGATGCGCGTAGATGAGCTGAATCCGTGGGCGTTTGGTGAACTCTTTTTTGGGGGGGTAGAGGGGGCGCTACCAAAAAACTATGGAGTATGAATCCTTTGTTAATCAAACTACATCGGCTGCATAGCCACGAGGGGAGAGGGTGCTAGGGTCTTTAATCCCCTTCTCACCAAACCCTCATTCCCTTTGCCATAACCATAAAATTGTTTTTTATTGTATCTGCATTTATAGACAAAAGGCGTCGGATACTCATATTATACTAAAAAAACCATTAGCAACATTTTCACAACTGAAAATGGCTCGAATAAAAAAAAGGCTTCTATATAAACTGCCTACCGTCACATAAAGTTTTTATTTACACTGATATTTGTGGGAAGACCTTTCTGAAAAGGTTCCCCCCCCCCCCCCCCCCACCTAAATACTACTGTACTGTATAATTCTGAAAGGGAAATACCTTTCATAACGTACTACCGATTCAAATCAGAATATAGCCGCGCCACTGCACTAAGTTACTACTACTTAATTCTGGTTAATATATATTGCACTAACAGTAATAGAGAACACTCATACAAATTAATACATGAGAAGGTTCCCCGTTTGAGTGGGAAAATGGTAACATAGGCTATTCCTTTAATATCAAGGGGAAATTATTTCATTTAATTTTTTTTTTAAAGTTATACACTTAATGTTTGTCTTAACTTAATTTAGCATGTGCTTGTTTAGTTTTGAAGTCTTAGCTATATAAGACTTTTTCATTAATATGTGCTTCTCTTTCCCTCCCCTTACAAATCCCTATCATGCCTCCCCCCACTCCCCAACCACCTCTCACGAATTAAATTCTTGATCCACCAATACTTATGATTAACATGATTAGGAATGCCAGGCCTCCACCGTGGTTCGGATTCCACGTTAAACTGTAGGTCCTCCATTTCATCTCACGATCACCCTACCATTACACATTAGCGTAAGTGCGTATAACCCGAACGGGTAGTAAGACGCGGTGCTAATAATAATAATAATAATAATAATAATAATAATAACATGATTAGCTTACAAAGAGAAATACTCTCACCTTTAGTAAGAAGGTCCCAATTGAACACTTGATTGCCTGTCCAGTTGGTTTTTTCCCCCTAGTAGTGTTTCTAAGATAACGTTTCTTCAAACTTTATCTCAGATAACTATTCAAGACAGTGCTTTTCTTATAACTTTACACACAATGTTTCTCAGATAACATTTCCTCAAAGTGTTTCTCAAATAAACTTTTACTATAGTGTTTCTCAGATAGCTTTAAGAATCTTTAATAAATAAATGGTTCGATACAATCGTACAAGCATTCTCACAACGAAGAAGAAAAATTTAAAAAAAATTTTTAGTAACTATCCTTAAGTATGTTTTACTCATAAAACAAAAGCATCATCTCTTTAATCACAATACTCACTCTTTAAGGATAAATTTTAAACATAATTAACAAAATTCAGATTTTCAAAAATAAATTATTTGTAAACTACCGTACCCTAATATTATTTGTTAATTGTAAAAATAAAAATGTATTCTTATTTATCATGAAAAAAAATCATATTGTCCGATTTTGAATTCAATCTTCAGGGTCAATTTCTAAAACATTCAAATTTTATATAATTTGTTTTAACTAAACTATCATTAAATTAATTTATTTTATATAAATAAATATATTATTATTGATATTTAAAATAGTTTCCCCATACCAATTTTGAACCAAATTGCTAAAGACATTTTTTTTTTAAATATTCAAATTTTTAAAAATCAGTAAACTACCCATAAAAAAATCCTCCCCACCATCTTATTCCAAAACAAGTGTACATTTTTATTTGTCATTTTCATGTCAAATAGTCCCCAGATATAAAACCTTTTTTCAAAATAATTCGAATTTTCAAAAATCATTCCTCGAATATCAAATACCCATAACTAAGTATACAGGGCTATTTGTCATGCCAAACACTCCCAAGATAAATCACTCATCAGTAAACGACCCATAAATTAGTTTTCAGACCAAGGATAAATATACAGTGTTAGTTAATATCATTTCAAATAATCCCAAGATTCATATTTGGAAACAAATTTAATTCGTAAAATGTTTCAAGATTTTTAAAAATCAGTCATTAGGCAACCTTTCGTAATGAGTTTTTATTCCCAAAACAAATATACAATGTTATTTGTTATATCAACCACTCTCAAGATACCCCAAATAGTTAAAGTTATTTGTAAAATGTTTAAAGTTTTTGAAAAATTAGTCATTAGTAAACTACTCTTCATCAAATTTTTGCCCATATCCAATTATATAGTGCTATTTTTCATATCAAACAAATCTTAGCTATGCATTTTAAATAAAAGATCGTTAGATCCATTTCCGAAAATTTTGGAATTAAAAGATTTACTCATCAGTAAACTTCCCTTAATTAAAGAGCTAGGCTAAAGAAAAGTGTTATAGCCCTATAATATATAAATATTAGGTGTGAAAAAAAATCCATCAAATCATTTTGGAACCGTGGCTAGGAACCGACTGACAGACATACATGGAGACCGACAAAATGGTAATATCCACTTTTTTGGGTTCATGTTTACATAAAACGTAAAAATGTGTCATAATCTTGAGATCGTTTTTTTCCATGATAACAGTACTTTTCCTTGAATTGAGAAAGTAAAAAGAGTAGCATAGGATATTGGCAATACCTATAGTATAATTGTAGCATTTTATAAATGTAGGGAAAACATGTTGCACTAAGATAATTTATCGATAGCTGCTAAGCCAGTTATCTTATTTTACCACATAGATTATCAGAGTTCAAACATAGAAGAAAAGTCGTGAGGATTTGAGAAATGTTTTGAATAAAATTTAACATTATTTTAAGTCAAAGGTTGTAGCTGAGATGTCCAAGTCGTGATGTTGATTCATTTTCTGAATCTCAGACAGTATTTTATTGTGATTCACAAAATGTTATTTTGATATTATTTTAAAATTAAATTAGTTCAAGGGTTCAGGTAGGGAAGGGATTCCCTCCCACCACAGCCGGAGACCCTTGAATCTCAACTGCTAACATTGATCTTGTAACCCACACACAAATTTACATTTTCTGGAAGAGCAGACTGTGAGGTCTACGTGACTATAATCTACGAAAGTTTATATTCTTGTCAGATATCGACCCTCTTTTTGGGTCAAAATTGACAAATGACTTTAATAGAAAATGTGTTGGCTTGAAAATGTGAAACCGCTATTAAAGTTACGACAAATTTTACCGAAAGTCAAAAAGGTTACCCCTCCTCCCCCTCCTCCCAGACACATAACTAGAACCGTTGGTGCTATGGGGACCATCTTCGGGTGGGAGGGTGGGAGGTACTCCTCGAGACCTTATCCTAAAAAATTCTCCCCCCTTAAGTATTTACTAGCTATTTTTTTCCTATGTTTACCTTAAGTATTGCTTAATTTGCGCACGAATTTGCTAGTTTGTTTTATACTGTTGGTCCACATCTACGAGAAGTTTACCCTGATCGGTTGTCGGTTGGTCCGTATGTATGCACGTAAACACTATACAGGGATAAATTGGCAACTAATTGACCCCAATATTTTTGTATTGGCTCCATCTATTATCAGAATATATCCCCGTTGAAATTCATCACTGGCATCTCAGTTGTTGATTTGTTCCAAACAATTGAAGGGCTTGATGCAAACACCACCTATAGGCCTATAAATTATATTAAATTTTTCAGGAGAGAAAAAAAAGTTGAAAAATTATAAACCTATATAGGCCTAATATGTCAGATATCCTAATTAATCTCACTATGTAATGAAATATGTCTCAACTAATTCTAGAAAATATTAGATGTATTCATTATTTACTTTTGGTCCGAATATCCTAATATTAATTTAAAATGCACATAAGACTCGTTATTTTTTGCAAAATAAATATGTTTTAAATGTGTTCTTTAGAACGGTGATATATTAAATACTGTGTATAAAATATATTTTTAAACGCTTGTTCTACAAAGTCTGATATCGGAAAGGTTCAAAACATCAAACGCAAACTAATAGATTGTGAAAAAGGACTGTTTAGCCACACAATGCAAAAAGTATCATGTCCGGCCATCACCAGATCAATCATTGTTTTATTTAACCAGAGTGATAATTAACTTTCTACAATTTTAGGGGGAAAAAAAGTCATGATGACAAACACAACTGATTCTTGCTTCAAAACACACAATCGGGCAAAGGTTTTTCTAATATATTTTCTGGTATGTTTGAAATACGCAGCCAATTTTTTTCCCAAAACAACTTGCTATTTTTTTTCCCTCTATTAAAGTGTTTCTTAAACTGTGGTGCGTGTACCCCCAGGGATATGCAAAGGTTTTCAGGGGGTTCAGGACTGATTGAGTTTTATTAAATATAACCATTCAGATTGTTTTGTAAATAAATATATATGTAATATTTACTTATTAATGGCCCACATTAGTGGGTAAAGTCGTCATTCCCGTGTTGTCTGATTTGCCTTTGATGGGAAGGTCTGGGCTTTGATCCTGGTTGGGTTTACCAAGATGTTTTTCCTTAGTTTATCACTCTCCCTCCATGGAAATGCGGGTACACGTCTTATAAATTCTACCTTCCTATCCCTATGCCATTGGTGTGAATATCAGAATAACCAGGATGTTTAGTATGATGTGGGATACAAAAAAATGTTTAAAAAACTATGGTTTAAAACCCGGTTTGTTCTGAAGTGATATTTTTTATGATATATTTATGTGTAATTATCATAAGTGGAATAAATGCTATCACTCCTATGGTATAGGGCCTACTAGAGTATGTTAATTCTCAACATTATGTCTCACATAATCTCCAGGTGGTTTGGAGAGAGTATTGGAAATCGCACCTTGGTAACACCCTCACCAAATTACTAATCGGCTTTCGGTCGAGGAATGAACTCCATCCTCCCGTATCAGAGTCCGTTACATTATCCGTTAACAGGCCTCGTAATATAGTGGTCAGATAAACTGGATGCTGTTCTATAGGTTCCGGGTTCAATTCCAGGCTGGTGCCGAGGGTTGTCTTTTCTTGAAAGAGTAATAATTCCTATGGTTACCAGGTTTTGGTTAATTAGGTAATTAGGTTAATTAGGTAAGGTTAAGATCTTCATTGGTTTCCCACCATCATACTCACTATCATCATCCTATCACTTCATCGGGGCATGGAAAGAACCTCCACGGAAAGGATGTACTATCAGTAGGCCTACATTCGGGCGTCCACTGGACAGCGGTATATTGGTACTGGCTAATCTTCCCACCAACTAAGCTACATATTGACGTAACCCAGACAAGCCATTAATTAATTACATTATCAGTTCACTTCAAACCCTGTCATCACTTTTACCCAATTTTTAATATTCTTTGATTCAGGCTTATGTGTTAGTGTACTGTCCACCTATCCTACTTCGTCAGTTTATATAATCGTCTTCTTAAAGAGATTACATTACAAAGTTGAGTGTTTCCTTCAAAGTGAAAAGATATTTCAATTTTAAATTGTTGGTAATATCTACTTCAAAAAGTTAACATCTTTATTAAAGCTCTCAATAAACACAAATGACTATATAAACAAATATAAAACAACATTTAATTGACTATGTTTTTAAAATGAGCACTATATAAATAATATATAAATAGTAATATTATAAACAAAAGAGAATTAAATCTGTGATCGTATACAACCTTTATTCTCAATAAAATTAAATCGTTCATTTTGGTTTCAAATTTTTTTAAATTATAGTAATATATGCTTTAGACCAATTTATTAGAAATGGTTTCGATTTTTCAAAATCGAAATCTTTTTTATCACATTAAAGCATTGGGTTGCGCAAAGCTTTCAAATAAAATCGTTATATATATCGCTCGCTATGTGATTAATATAGAATTACAGGGAGGTTCAAAATGTGTCTTGTTTGGAGGTTGTTTTAATTATTGACACTACCAAGGAGATAAACACTACTAGGATGACAGGGATATTCAAAATGTGTCCTATTTAAAGTTTGTTATATTTATCAATTTTCACTAATAAAATTATGTTATACTTTTTTTTCTATATTAGTTTCAACTCAACGTTTTTAGATTCAAACACAACAGCTATTATTTGGGCTAACAACATTGGTTTAGTTGAGTGTTTGGGTGATGCTTGCCAAGCGAGAGGAGTTGGTTTAATCCAAGGGAATGTACTATTTTTTTGATATATTTTTAGGTACACAAGAATTATTCTATATTTATTAAAACAAGCTCCGATTCCCGAAACTGCCAATAAAATTATTATTAAAGAAATTAAGGCTTCCCCTTTTACAGTGATGACTAAGAGCTATGTGTGTTTTAAATTTAAGTAAGTTGTAATTCACGATGTGCTGACATAATAAGTTGGTTAATAATATGAGATATAGACAGATAAAATAAATAAAATAAACAAATGTCTCAGTTTTTATTAGTGGCCTTACACAACCTATTAAAAAGTAAAATATTATTCAAATAAAAATTATTATTTTTATAAATAGTTCATAGCAGCCAAGTACTTATCGGTGATTTATTTTAAATGTAAACAAATCTGCACTGGGGTCACATGACCTCAGGCGTCTGACTGAAAAATAAAGGATTAATTATGTCTAAAAAAACCCGGGAAATCACAGAGAGTTTTGATTTTTAAAAAATCCTGGAATTGAGACATTTAACTGTAAGATTTAAATAGTCTTCCTTTTGTAAGGAAGAACAATCAAACTGAAAAATTAATTAAGCACACAAATTCGAATACTTGCCTAAGCTCCCCTCAACCCCCACACACTTGGCCCACGCCCTTTCCCCCTTCACCCCCACCTACCCCCATACCTTACAGTCCTCTTTGTTTTTAACCAGAAACATTAAACATAACAACGGTATTCATTTCTCTATAAAGATGAAATCATCCTGTACTAAACACCAAAGACAAAACCTCAAATGAATCATTTTTGATCAAATATAATATTTCATTCATCCTTATTACTCTCTAAATTATCTGGGAAAATTAAAATAGCTTCTGAGAAACCTGGAGAACACAGACATTTTTTAAATTAAATCAATAGTGGCAACTCTTGTATCATCAAGGATCAATTCTTTTGACTTAGGTAGTATAACGTTTTGGACGCTTTTCTCCTATTCCCACCCACTTTTGTCTCACCCTCCTGACTTTGTCAGTATTTTATTTTTGAGCACAAGGAAGAGGCGCAGACTTTTTTTATTTATTTAGCCTTTGTACTATTTACATTTTGAAAATAAAACGACCGTTTCACCCATGTTTGCCAACTAAAATCTATATACTATATTGGGCTACTCTTAAAAGGTATCGTACATTTTCTATTTACTCTGCGCTATGCGACTAAGAGTTGTCATTCTAATAATGTTTTGGAAATTCAAATATTTTTTAAAGATGTCAAAAGTTGACGATTTAAGAACTTAAAACGTTACTACCAATGTTTGTTGTTCAAATTTAGCAAAACGCATCGAATTACTACTAAAATAAATTTCAATCTTTTGAAAGAAGAGTAACTCTACGTGAAAATCGTTTTAAATAAAAAACACAGCATTTTCAAAGTGAATCCGAAGCAATCCATCATTTTGAAAATAAACAATTGATTCTGAATACAATACATACTTGATAAACAATTCTATTTTTTAGGTCACATATGCGTCGTCAGCTCTTAATTATTAGTTGGGTTTTGAACAGACCCATACTTACCTACTCTACGACAGTAAGGTACGCTACCTATATCTATCTTGAGCCAGCTCTATCCAGTCCCCCTCATCACGCACTATTCCTATTTTGAGGTAATTCTATACAGTCCACCTCATTACACCATATTCATATTATGAACGAGCTCTATCATGTCCACCTCATTACACACCATCCTTATCTTGAGTTGGTCCTATCCATCCACCTTATTACACCCTATCCCTATCTCTAGCTAGTTCTACCCAGTCCACTTCACAACACCCTAGCCCTATCTTGAGCTGGTTATATCTAGTCCACCTCATTACAATCTATACCTATCTTGAACAGTTCTATTCAGTCAACCTCATTATACACCATCCCTATCTTGAGATAGTGCTATCCAATCCACCTCATTACACCTTATCCCCATCTTGAGCTAGTTTTATCCAGTCCACCTCATTACACCCTATTCCCATCTTGAGCTAGCTCTATCCAATCCACCTCATTACACCTTATCCCCATCTTGAGCTAGTTTTATCCAGTCCACCTCATTACACCTTTCCCATCTTGAGCTAGCTCTATCCAGTCTACCTCATTACACCTTATCCCATCTTGACTAGTATTATCCAGTCCACCTTATTACACTCTATCCCCATCATGAGCTAGCTCTATCCAGTCCATTTCATTACACTCTATTTCTTTCAGGTTCATTCTAATGTTATCCTCACATATGCGTCACACATGGCGCATTGGGTTTCCATTCAATACCCTGAACACGATTCTAGAATCTCCCAGCCACGCTGTGTGTCCTGCCCACCGTAACATATGATACTTTATTATCCTAGCAATGTCTTATGATGAGTACAAGTTAGTACTCATATATGTAACTTCTCATCCCCATACCTCATCCTTTTGGACCCATATCTTCACGAGCCCTTTGATTTCGAACACCCTAAATTTGTTTTCGTCGTGCAAGATAGGAGATCACATTTCACACCCATAGAGAAAAACTAGTTAAATTATTTTTTGTATATTCTGAGTTTTACATTCCTTGAAAGCAGGCGAAATGTCAACAACTAATGACTGAGTAATGGCATGCATTTCCCGACTGTATTCTTTACCTAATTTTCAATCTAATTTCACTATTGCTAGTTAAAAATTGTTCCAAAATATTTAAACTATTAACCCTGTTAAATTATATGTTGTTCGCAGTAATCTCTAAATTATCATCCCAATCTTGGTTTTACTTAGGTTTAGAAGTGAACGCTGAAAAGACTGTTTTTTTTTAAACAGTTACATGCCCAAAGCCTACATGAAATATTACATTGTAAATGTGCATTGAAATATTAATGATTGAGTTTGAAATTCAAACAATTCAATATCTGAAGAAGTCAGGCGAAATTTTTGATAAAAAAATAAGTTATAATGACTTCTCACTACATTTGTTAAGTCCACATATATAAACATTTATTTAACTTTTGGCACATTTGGTATATTAACTAATTACGAGCATATTATTATTCTTCCTATTTTTAGCTTACAGGATATTTCTACAAATGAAATATGTATTCATCATACTACATACATACATACATATTTATACATGGTATATATGTATATATTTATAATCATTTATTGCCATTATGAGCTGCTATAATTATAACCTACATAATAAATTAATAATAATTTGGAAAAATTTTGAAGTAATTAAATTGTAAGCTGTGATCTAGTAAATTGTTCATTAATAACGAAATCATTACAAATAATTGACCAGTAAATTTTTTTTAAAAGTAATTTTGGGGCATAAAGTTATATAGCTATAATATAATATATTTTTTCAATCATAAAACCACTAACAAAAAATATTTGAACTTCAATTTGGCTTCGAGAATAGTTTAACGTATTTGATTCGAGTCCGCTTCGAATTGAAAATGTGGCCTTCGTACATCCCTATTTAAATTCCTCATGGGAATAGTAAGACCCCTTCGGTGGCCACATAAACTAAGGTGCTACTCTCCCAGTAGACTAGACTGCCGAGGACGGATGGAGAGATCGAGGTTCGAATCTCGTATTAGGTGTGCTGAGGGTGGTTTTCCCCAAATAGTTTTCCACTCTTTCTCCACGCAAATGTGAGTGCACTGCCTTTTATATAACCTTCCTACCCCTAAAACAATTTTTGTAATCAGTACTTAAACGTATAACCCGAACGGGTGGTAGGATGTTGTGCAAAACAAAAATTAGGTAAAAAAAGCACTAAAAAGAGAATCTAAAAATATGATACTCCTCTTGATTGAGTGCAAGTGATTTATATCCTCCTTGCACCTCTTTGTTTTTTGTTTTTTATTATGAATGCTAACTTTTCAATTGTCAACCAATGAATAGTGACATATTCAAATCGCGGTAGTCAACAAATCATTTAAAAACAGTTACACAATGCGACGAACGCAATGTGTCAACAGGGCCATGAATAAGTGTGCCAAATACGTTAAATTTATTTAACTTTGACGGACGTCAATACGTCTCTCGTTAAAACCTGTTTCACACACTTGAAGCGCTAGCTTGATTATTTTAAACACTCAGTGCAAAAACTGCACATAATACTTTTTTTTTTCTTATTTGGGGTATTTAAAGTACAATTTATAAACACTCTTATTATATCAATTTGGGACTTTCAAGCAAATTTGACCCTAATTTTGTACCCTACAGGGATCGAACCGAGGTTTCGCATAGTTAGAAACTCTCACCTAGCTCCACACCCTATTTCAGTCATAATTAACATTATATCATAATATCTTGAGAACTCAATCAAATGAAAGTAAAATAGATTAATTAAAACAAAGCTTGTTAATAATGTTTATATAATAGTTAACAAGCAATCAAAATGTACATAAAGAGCAAATAATAATTTAGAAATTGAAAGTCACAAAAAAAATGAAAGCCATAAATTATGCAAATAGTTTAGAGACTTCTTGTTAAGTTAAAAACATATTGAAACATATTAGCACATGTTGAAACATATATAATTAGAATCTTATTAAATTAAATATTATTTATCCCATGCAAAGGATAGTTTTAAGAATTAAAAAAACTATATAATAATATTATATTTTGATATGTGGATTGTGCTAGACAATTAATTTAAATATTTTGATATGCAATAGTGAAACCAGTTAGATGATGAAAATAATTAGAAAAATATAGTGTTACAAGAAGTAAAAGTTAAATTTAGGAAAACCTCTTATAGAAAGAGATAAATTATTATTATTAGCTAATTTGAATTTTTTGATTGATTTTAATAAATGATGATGCCTCTTATCATAAATCCTTTACTCCTTGGGTAAAAAGGCTGCGTATTCAGCTATTTGTTGTTGACATATTGTTGTAATTGTTTTGAATTATCCATATCGTTGATCACGTGGGTTAAGGCGTCAACGTTGTCTAGTTTGGTTTGCAAGTGACAGAAAGGTTTGGGTTCAAATTTCAACTGTATCTTTCCAAAGTGCTTTTTTTACAGAATGGTTTCCCTCTATCCCTTCACGCAAATGCGGACACACTTTCTATAAACTCTACCTTCACTATACCTGCCTCATTAACAGATTCGCTTACCCCTAGTGTGGTTTCAATCTCACCCATACTGGGTTAAAGTGTCAGGAGAGAATTCAATTGGATTGATAGATGACTAAATGGTCGAGGTTCGAATCCCGACTGCATTGACTGAGGATGGTGCTCCACATGGGATTTATCACTGCGATTTTCCTAGACAGTGAATGCTGATGCATTTATTCTAAATCTTACCCTCCTTAGCCCTACCTCTTTGAATAAGTCGTTAAATAAACATGTGGAATACCTATAAACTTAAAATTATACTGTTGTTTAAAATGAACTAAATATTTTGAGAACAGGGTGTACTTTTAAATTATTTAATTTGGATGGTAAAATCTTTTGCTATAAAGAACCAAAAATAGATGAATTGACAACAACACTTTTAATATTTATTTGCTATTCATATTCAAATAATAACTAGCCACAGGAATTTATATATATTTAAATTATATACATATATAATTTTTATTATATAAATTTATAGCTAACATTACTAAGTTTTAACACCATAGTTTATTAACTATATATTAATAGTATATCACATTTGATGAAATTACTCTCAGGCCATCTTGTTTAAATTTGATCCCCTTCATCTCAGTCTATTGGGGGTATTACGCCTTAGTCTACTTGAACTACTCTTACCGTTGATATTTTCAATTTAAATCATATTAATTTACCAGTTCATTTAGAAATAAAATTGTTCTTATCTTCTTTAAAAATATATGAATGAACCTAAAATAATTATGTTTTCCCACCATATTTCACTGCTCGTTCGGGTTATAAGCATACATTAATTACACTAGTGAATTATTACCTAGGAAGATATAATTTTAGAGTAAATGTATCGCACTGGCGTGGTAGAGAGAGAGAGAAGAGAGATAGAGAGATAGAGAGAGAGATAGAGAGAGATAGAGAGATAGATAGAGAGATAGATAGAGAGAGATAGAGAGAGAGAGAGATAGAGAGAGAGATAGAGAGAGAGATAGAGAGAGAGAGAGAATCACTTTATACCCGTCACCGGAAATCCAATACAAGACGTGGGTGACTCGTTAGAGCAGGTATGTCCCACCCAGAGGCAACTCGAAGGACATTGATTTCGTTCTGTGTACCCCAACAGCTCAAATCGAAACATTTCAAATTGCAGAAATAAACAACAAATCAAGCTCTTGTTTTTATAATGTTTGGGAACTAGTTAGATCCTATGAATTTCATGTATGGCGCCCCACGGGCAATTCCCCAAGAACTCAAGCGGCGCTCAGTCGGGGAAAGAATGTACAAGCCTGCGTTAGACCGTGCAACCACCGATGCATGTTTTAATATAATTATTATGTTTTATATAAAAATATTCGTTTAAAAACTTCTTTAAAATTAAAACATAACTTGTTTCGGTGAGCAAATGGTTTTAGGCGTCATGCAATAGATTAGACCGGGAGATTGGGATTCAAATCTCGGTCAGGTGTACCGAGGGTCACTTTTCCATTCTCCCTCCACGTAGATGCTAGTACACTGGATCTAAATCCGACCTTCCTCATCCCTAGCTCATTAGCATAGTTAGTATACATGCTTATAACCTGAACGTGTAGTAAGACGCGATAGCACGCTTCAATAGCCGCGTGGTCTAACGCGCTAATCTCGTGTTGGACTAGACCACCGAAGACGGGGAGATGGGGGTTCAATCCCGGTCGGGTGCACTGAGGGTAGTTTTTATAAATAGTTTTCTACTCTCCCTCCACGCAAATTTGTGGAGCACTTCCTCTAAATTAACCCTTCCTAATCCCTAACTCAATAATGTAGGTAATTAGTACATAGTCGTTTAACTTGGATAGGTAGTTAGACAAGATGCTAAAAAAAAAAAAGAAGTCATACTAAGAAGAAAAATTTGTTTTTATTAAAACATAAAACATATTGCAGACCAATCATATAGTCTGAAGACTTGTTTTTTACTTAGATCAAAATGATAGATTGGCTTGCAGTCCATTTAAGTTTTTACGTCCCAAGCAGTCTTGAGACCGTATTATATTCATGAAGGATGTTTGCAAACAGTTTTAACTTGACGTGCTAGTAATGAAAGGACAAGTTGACAGTCTGACACTGGAACCGTCTTGTTCCCATCCATCTTTCAAAATCTAACTAGAGCTTGTCTACGCAATAATACAGACACATTTTAATATGAATAGACAGCTAGAAAAGTTACAATAGATTACTTTCACGTATTCATACGTCAAGTAATGTGATCTGAAGCTGTCACTTCTGATAGATAGTTTTTTTTTACATCCATTAGTGTTTCCAGCATGTGGCAGTTTTTTTATTCAAGCCATATATGTTTTCCAGTACCAGCTTGCTAGGCCTTTCGTAGCTTCATATGCCTTATAATCTCTCTTAAGACAGACACAACATCCAGTCCCAGGCTGTTATTTTATCACTGTGAAACGGTAAACCCATATTATATCGATGATAAATTTTTCGGCCATACTGGTAATCGAACTCGGGACCCTTAATTCAGTAGGCAAACATGCTACCGATTGAGCTAAGGTGTCGGATTTTTTATACATAGTATCAATAATCATTAAATAACACTAATTATATAATAAAACATTACCAATTTTGGCGACAAAAATTATATTTGTATTTTCTAAAAAAAAAACCATCCTATGAAAATTGGCGAAAATATAGGATTTTTGGCAGGAAGAAACTTAAAATAAATTGTTTATGGCCAAAATGAATACGAGAAATATTAGTGTGACAATATTTATATATAGTAACAACTGCAAATAAAATGACTTAACGTATGAAAACGTGAAATTAGATCTAGAGGTAGGATAAGGTTCTTCCTATAGAAATTGAACTGTATAGATCTACTAGTAATATAAATTCTATCTTAGTAAGGAGGCTAATCCTCCCCCCCAGCCCTCCCTGTTCCAAGTATTACTAAAATTGTTATTTAAAAAAATTGTCCTCAATACACCTGACCGGGATTCGAGCCCTGATCTACTCATCACAGGCAGAACAGAAACAAGACTGACGCCCATGGAGGCGCTGTTGTTGATGTTACCAACATAGTTTACTTTCAAATTTTCCAAGACAAATGTTGATGCCTCTCTTTTAACTCCTCAAACTATGAAAAAAAGTGTTTTAATATAAATATCAGGGCCAATATACTAAGAGAAGGGTGAATGTTAAGGGAATGCACCAGAGCTCGCCTGAGGAGATGATGGACACATTACGTTGTGGGAAAACTATCCCCGTTGTTTAAACTACCTTGAATTGGAATAGAACCCTTGTCTCTTGAGTCTTAAACAGCCATATTAGCAACTCATCTAACGCTGTCAGCGGTGGTCTTACTGTATAAGGCATCAGTCGTTCAATAGCCTGGACTTCCTGTGACAAGGTCAAATTTCAGTCGAGTACATTGGAGGAATTTTTTTTAGCCCAGCGTATTACTACCCATTCTGGTTGTACGCTTATGTACTAATTACACTAATGCGGTGGTGGTGGGGAAGGTTTAATTTAGGTTATGTGTACCCGCATTCAGGTAGAAGGAGAGTGGGAAACCATTTACTAAACAAACCTCAGTTAGACCGGACCAGTGTTCGAACCCTGCTTTCACTATCATCAGCAGACCGTTCTAACATGAGTGTAATGCCTTAGACCATTGGGTCGCTGAATAGGGTTTTAAAGTATTTACTAATGTCTTATCAATAAATCGTCAGAACTTCAAAGAATCTTCTAAATAATAGATAAAATCCATGTGATGTTTGTTTGTCCTTCAAGGCTCTTTCTCCTACTTCTCGAGTAGAGGTCAGCAAACCTTTTGGCCTCGATCGACTTATAAACTTATCAAAGGCCCCGCAAAGACTCACCGTTTCCCCACTCTAGTTCGTATGCCTTGATCGACTTATAACTTACCAAAGGCCCCACGATAACTTATTGTTTCCCCACTCTACTTTGTAGGCCTTGATTGACTTATAAACTTACCAAAGGCCCCACGATAACTTATTGTTTCCCCACCTCTACTTTGTAGGCCTTGATTGACTTAAAAAATTATCAAAGGCCCCACGATAACTTATTGTTTTCCCACTCTACTTTGTAGGCCTTGATTGACTTATAAACTTACCAAAGGCCCCACGATAACTTATTTTTTCCCCACTCTACTTTGTAGGCCTTGATTGACTTAAAAACTTATCAAAGGCCCCACGATAATTTATTGTTTTCCCACTCTACTTTGTAGGCCTTGATTGACTTAAAAACATATCAAAGGCCCCACGATAACTTATTGTTTCCCCACTCTACTTTGTAGGCCTTGATTGACTTAAAAACATATCAAAGGCCCACGATAACTTATTGTTTCCCCACCCTACTTTGTAGGCTTTGATTGACTTAAAAACATATCAAAGGCCCCACGATAACTATTGTTTCCCCACCCTACTTTGTAGGCTTTGATCGACTTACAAACTTACCAAAGGTCCTGTGATCACCAACCAATTCTCCACTCTACTTTCGCTTAATATTTTCCAAAAATATCTTATGTTTATTTCATTCAATATTTTCTCAAATATGTATGTCCCCACATTTATAGAAAAATATATAGAATAAATAAAATGTACATTTACATATTATACTATTTAAATATCGATTATAGCCGATCATAGTAATTTTGGTCACACTAAAATATTATTTGAAAGTATGTACTTTATATATTTGTGATCTTAGAAGACTCAGACATTGACTTTTAAGAATAATATAGTTTTTTCACGCGATTTACTGAAAATTGCCTTGAGATTAACCTGTCGATTGTGATCGACTAGTTGCGAGTCTTTCCCTAGGGAGTTGAAATTTGGTTTGAACGCCAGGGCATGCGAGCCGTATGTGAAAAAAATAACACAAACAACTAAACTTGAAAAATCCAAGATGGTGGGTGCAACGTACAAATTGATTCATGAGGCATGCTATCTTTACGAGCAAAATCTGAGACTTGAAAAATCAAGATGGTGGGCGCAACGTACAAATTGATTCATGAGGCATGCCATCTTTACGAGCAAAATCTGAGACTTGACAAATCAAATATGGTAGATACAACGCATACCGATAACATGGCAGAGCCATGGACACAAATCACGCTACCTCTTGTTATGAAAAAGCTAAAAATAAATAAAAACAACATGAAACAGACCTAACGATGAATCCGAAATATCACCTGTCTAAGATGGGCCTAACTCTAAGAGTAATAGTTTTCAAACTGTAGTTAAAATATTATCAAAGATAACAAACAGTTTTTATTTTAGAACGAAAAAAATTGTTAAGATCAAATAGTTTTCCAATAGTAAAAAAAAATTAAAAATAATTCCAGTCTCACTGGGACATCCTAATTATTTGTTTTAAAAAAGATGTCACCTAGTATTATGTTAATATTGCATGTTTTATCTTTGTTTCTTTTAACCTTGTTTATTATATAAATAATTCCTACCTTTTTCCACATCAAAGGACATGAGGGTATTAAATACGAACAACAAATTTTGTTTTATTGTGCTCGGCACATCCGGCTTTATTCACTCGAAGCAAAAACCTCGTCTATACTAGTTCTTGTCAGAAACTACATACATTTTAAAAGCCTTTCAAAACTTCTGCATCCATGAATGACGTCAGTGAATTAAGGGTTTTACGCTATCCTACGGCTACGGCCGGACAAGACAGTAAAGATATCTTGAAGCAAGCGGCAATTAATGAGTCTGCAATAATGTAGCCCGTGAATTAAATAGTAACGGGTTAGACAGGGCAGTAAAATACCACTCATTAAGTGGTGAGGGGAAGGGAGTTTCTTCAAGAAAAGGTACCTGCTCGAATACCCCGAGGTCACAGACAAGTAAAAAACAGACTCTCATCCTTACGGGGGTTTCGCTGCGCTACTTTTGCCAGTTTTGAGTCCTTCAACACTGGGCTTCGCTAGTGTCACTTCTGGGTGATGATAGGACTAACCGCAGCGATACTAGTGGTGAAGGACTCAAGCTGCCAAAAGGAGCGCAACCATTTTCACCTGGAGGTTGAGTGTCTGAGTATATTATTTGTCCATGACTTGGATCAATTTGAGGACCTACAAACACTCTATTATGGTACGTTATGTGATCCGATTTTTAGAACGAGCGTTATTTGTCATCCCACAATCCACACTTGTCGTTCAAGCAAAAACATTTAGCTCTTGTATGGTCGTAGCCTAATACTATTTTAATAACTTATTTATAGCTTGTTCAGTTATAATCCCAGCCGTTTTTTAAATAATAGTAAATTCGCTCTAGTTAAAAAACGAACATGTAGTTGAAGGACACGAATCGGTTGGGATCAAACCCCATGCTCTCAATTTAAAATCAGACAGGTTAACTACTCTCGACCTATCTCAATGCAAATTTAATGGAAGGATACGGATGGTTGGTTACGTGGTGTAAGGCGTCAGGCTCACTATAAAATTAATTCATTGTGACGGGGTGAGTGTGGTTCGCAACTTGGGGCAGGTGCATTACGTTGGGGGAATTTAAGTATGACCTTTCACTGTGGTTTTCCCATCCCATCTCCACGCAAATGTGAGTGCGATTCCTCTACAATTACCTCCATTATGTCTACCTTTTTATATATGCACTACTACGTCTTACTACCCGTTTGGACTATACTCAATTATTCATATAAAGTCCTACTAATTACGGCAATGGGGATGAGAAGGGTTGAATTTGGAGGAAGTGTATCCACATTTTTGTTGAAGAAGAGTGTAAAGCCAATTAATAAAAAAACACCCTCAGTACTCCTGACCAGAATTTGAACCTTGATCTCCCCGTTATCGGAAAATGAGTATATTGAGAGAATGATGTCTAAGACCATGCTGAAACCAAAGTGGGTACACCTTATATATTAAACCGCTAAGTTAGTAATATGTTAAAAATTAATCTGAAATATATTGTAAAAACTGTCAAGAACATCATTTTAGAACTATACTGTTAACACTACCGAGGCCGACCAGCTTTTATAATCAGTCGTACGTCAAATCGTTAGTAAACCTAAAAGTGAAAATTATTCTAATCTGCTAAACTGCATCCATAGTGGCGTCCAAGCACGTTTAGAATTAATTTTTAAAATGTTTTTACCTTCTTGCAAACCCTCGGGTAAAGCAAGTATTGAGATAGTTAAAAAAAAATTCTATTCGAGATTTTGATGGATGATGTTTCATGAATAACTGACCTCAAAAAGTGTTTTTCACGATGCCATCTGTTTTTCGGCCTAGAGCCGAAACCATTTTACCAATCGGGCTAAAACTTGAGGCATCTACCGTTTTCATAAGGTCCCCATGAATAAATTTTTGTAATTGGATATCAAACCTAAAATTAAGGCTGGTTTAGTTAAGGGATAGACGGAAAAAAGTTTTTTTTTACAAAACCATTTTTAACGATTTTGATTCAAACTCATATCTAGGCATTGTTTACTATCAAAACAAAATGAAAACTCTCATTTACCCCTGAAAATTAGCCTTCTTTGAGAGTGCTTAGTAGTATTAGCAGATTTGTCCAATTTTTATTGCATCTCCACGACTATTTGAGATATGAAATATCTTTAAAGTTGTACTATTAAAAAAACTTATATTTGAAACATATTTTTATAGTCACTAATCCAGCCACTATAACTCATCTAATATGTTTAACTTAGCCGTCCTCTGCGATTCTCAGATTTTTTACTGTTTTCTCACTCTCCACGTCTTACTACACATCCGTACTGATCACATATTCACACTAATGGGATATGGATGACTAGTAAAGCTCAGGGTAAGAGATTATGAAAAAATACATCCCATTGTACCTGGCTGCTATTTGAAGTGTGACCTCTCCGCCACCGCCAGCAGACCAGATAAAACGAGACTGACGTCTTTGTCTGCATTCTCAAAGGTAAAGGTTGTGTCCCGGTTGGATAAATACCTACTTTAGGTGATTCCGGCACCTGAGATTAGTAGTTAGTCCAACTCCCTACTGATACAAGGGGTCGGAGGACAGGGTCGGATCAGGGAATTTGAGGGACACTTGCAAAATGTGGGGCCCCATTACCTTTTTTAAAAATTTCTAATAAGGATCTACAATATGTTATCCTTATCTCCTACTTTTCTTTTCTGTGTTAACTGATTAGTCAATACCCACATTAACAGTTTTAACTTTAAGGAACAAAACCTTTCAATTAATTTCTTGGTATTTATACTATTCTTGGACCTGTTTTTTGTCACTCAAGTCTAAAAATACTACTTCTTAGGGTTTTAGCCTAAATAAAAATAATAACATTAGAAAACACTACACAATGTGACAGTCCTCAAGAATCTTAATTATTTTATAATTGCCATTTAGTGTCCATTTGACACTTTTCCAACCCCCATTAGAAAATAAATATATCCTGGTTTCGGTTCGACTCCCTGGGCGTGAGGCAGCGTTCTTTTAAGCTTGTTGAAATGTATACGTCTCTATTTGTTGCACTTTCGATTAACTATGTTATAAAATCTATTATTTCTAACATTTTAAATAAAAAATTGTAGTAGAAGATATGCGTAGCTTTCTAAAAGTGCAGGGCCCGAGGTCTAAGACCCCGTGACCCTCTCCCCTTAATCTAGCCCTGGGATTGAGGATTTGATTCCCACCAAGATTCTAATTCAAACCACTAACCACTAAGCTGCAAAGCCGATTAATCTATCTTAAAACTATAAAAGAATGGTTGGAAAAATGTGAATATTGGGAAATTAAACATGTCACAATAAAGTTGTTAAAGGATCGCCTTACTCTCAAGAACGTGCTGACAAACATTATTCTTGTTTTTCCTCATTTTTTATATGCCGAAAAATGGAAATAATTAGTTTGTGGTGTTTTAGTTTTGCCAGAGGCTATATTATAAAAGGACAACTTTGGTACACGTTATAAACAGGTTTACTGAATATCAACATCGCTGCGCGTGGTCAGGTTCAGAATGAACCACCTAATACCGAAGGCTGAAAGGAATCCGAGTGAAGAGAGAACCATAGAGTGGTTCCAAAACTTTTTTTTATAGGATCTCTTGGTCATAAATAAAAGTTTAGGGTACCCCCCCCCCTACGATAAAATTTACCCAAATGATAGGTCTTAAAAGAGTTTATGATCTTGGAAATTATTGGAGCAGTTTTTAATATATTGAAAAGATCTGTAATAAGATATTTCAAATATGACAAAGCTATTTAAAGTATCCTAACTTAATAGCCTTAACATAATCTCTCTTTGAGAATAGTTATGACCATTAAAAAAAAGTTGTAAAATGTCTGTAGAAACGTTGTATACATTTTCTTCAACGATTCCTTCCAAAATATAGAACAAAAATAAACACAAACACAAATTTTCTAGATCAAAATTTGTAATCCTAATTCTGGATTTGATAAATTGTGAATCCTCAAAGGTTTTCAGTGAGATTGCATGACTTGACATAAATTTTGATGTTTGGTTGTCTCGTTGAAACTTTCAATCGGAGGTCCGGCTACAAATGTAGCCTATCCACATCTCTGTCCACCAATCAATTTCACAAATCAAATACCTCCACCAATATATATATGTGTATGTGTGTGTGTGTGTGTGTGTGTGTGTGTGTGTGTGTATTTGCTTGTATCTCATAAACTATTCGTTTTTCAAAAATATACTTCAGATAAAACAATTTTATTTTCAATAATAGACTACTTTCTACAATGATAAAGCTCTTTCGTATATCAAATCATCTGTACATTGACCGCACTGTTAAAATCGCGCCATTAGACTCAAGGACGGGCGACCATGTGAGATTGCCGCGTTGCTAATTTTATCACGCACGCTCGTGCAGACACTATCATTCAGAACAATGTATCGTCAAGCAGCACTGCTAACAGTCACACTTCTAGAATCGCTCGTGGAAATAGGCCCCTAGAGAGTAATTTTATCATATTAAGAAAGTATTGTAGCTGTGAGATATTTCACCCTCGAGACTAAGATGAATCTTGACTTTTTATTTGTCACCGAACATTGGAAAAAAAGTTAGTCTTACGATTCTGTCTGGTTTTCTGAGGCCACAGCAGAAACGTTTTTGTGGATTTGGTTTGATATTGAGATTTATACGTTATATGAACATACCTAAAGGTTATTTTTATTTTTATTCTAGTTCGCAAATTAATTGTAGCTTACAAAGTTTTTATTTTGATAAATTTGAAATTTTAAAATGTATATTTGGAGAGTGTTTGGCATGATAAATAATAGCCTACTCTACACTTAATTTTTTACTAATTTGATAACTATTATTTTTAATCTTTAATTTTTCGAAAATTACTTTATTATTTTTGTCTTATTGGGTACCTGGGTAGTAGTTTACATGATACATGATAATGTATGATCGTTTTATTTAAAAATTCCTTTAAAGGTATTTTAATAAACATTTATTTTTTATTTTTAGAAAGAGCTATAGTAGTTTTGTTCAAAATGTGTATCTGAAGAGTGTTTCATATGATTAACCAAATATATTGTTTTTATGAGGATAAATTACTAAGTTGTAGTTTACTTAAAGGTGATATTTTAATATTTAGTCACACATTTTAATAGATGATATGAGAATATATGTGCGCTTGTGTCGCACCATTTATTTTACTTACCATTCGAGCTTATCTGCATATTTACACTAAAGGGATATAGGAATTATGACGATAGGATTTAGAAGAAATGTACCTGTATTTGTGTGGAGAGAGAAGGGGAAATCAACCTTAAGTAGTTTAATACTATTAATTCCTTTACTTATATTGTTTAAATAAAACTTTATATTTTCATTATAAGAAATAAAATGTTTTTTTATAAGTATATTTAAAGAATATCTATTTCACTTTAATATCTTCAAACCCGTTTCGGTGGCCACATGGTCTAACGCGTCTCTCTCGCAGTAGACTATACTGATGATGATGGGGAGATCAAGATTCGAATCTCGGTCGAGTGTGCTAAGGGTGGTTTTCTCAAAATGGGTTTTCACTCAAATGCGGCTACACTCCCTTTAAATATAACCTTCCTAATTTTTGAAACCATTAAAGTAATTAGTACATAAGCTTATAACCCTAAAGGGTATTAAGACATGTTTAAAAAAAATCTTCAATATCATGCTCCAAATGATTAAGCTATTCAAATATAATATTTTTATTTAAATTAAAATAACTAATCATAAAATAAAACTTAATAAACAAATTAGGGACTAAGTGTGTTCAAAATACATAAATAATAATAAGTATTAACTATATTTCTGAAGGCTATAAAGAAATTAATTCAGTTTAGCACACACGACCAAGATTTAAACCCCGACCTTCCCGTCACAGGTAATCCAATATAATGCGAGAGTGGCACGTTAGACTAGATAGGTTAAACTTGTGGCCCGCGGCTCACATGTGGCCCGATCCATGATTTTGTGTAGCCCGTGGACCTTTCGATGAACCAGCATCGAATACGCCCCGATTCATCATATTATACACTGTTTAGGATTATTAAATTGGGAAAATGGTCGCTAATTTGGAAAATCTAGTGAGTTAAGTTTTTGCATCAAAAATGTACTCTTTACTCAACACAGATCGATTTCAAAATAATTGTTAAATTTTTGCTCCAAATATGTGAAATGTTTGTTAATGCAATGCAATGTGTGAAAAGTTGTTTTCTTTTGTGTAAGGGAACAAATAGCGGAGAAATCACGGCTTATTGACACACATTCGTCATAAATTATGACATTGACTTAAACCCCAAGGATTTAATATCAAACACCCACATTGTTGATGTAAAATAATTCTCAAATAATTATTTGTTTACTTAAATATGATGACAATAATTTTTTTTAATAATCCTCCCTCAGTATTTTAAATTTTTCAATGTGGCATATCTGATAAGTCGAGTTTGTATTCTCCTGGAACTTTAATATTTTGGAATAAAACATAAATTCAAATTACTAATATAATTTAATTTGGCTAAAAAAAATTCCTTTTCAAAAATGTCGCATATTTTGTATATTTATCAATAACGAATGTTAAATACTACGCGATACGTTTAGTTCAGCTTACCAGTGACTTGGAGTTCGGGATTCAAATCCCATTTGAGTGTACTGAGGAGATTTTTTTCCTGAATATTTCTTCAATCTTTTTCTACATAAATTCGTATACACTCTCTCTAAATTCTATGCTAATTATTTTTTAGTACAAATACCTGGATAGCCCGAATGGTTAGTAAGACGCGGTGAAAGAAAAATGCTCTCCTATATCGATAATAAGAAAAGGTTAAACTTATAGTGAATGGACTATATATAAGTTACTTAGAATGTTTTTACAAAATGTTTACGTACAGTAAACCAGCTATTGTACCGAAACCAATCAAGTGAAGATCGTTTTCTTCAACAAAAAAAAATTATTATATAACCACGTCCTACTACCCGGAAGTGTACCTGCATTTGCATGGAGAAATTGTGGGCAACCATTTAGGGAAAAAAATCACCCTTAGTACACCTAACTGGGATCGAACCACGATCTCCCTGTCATCGGCAGTCTAATAAATTGTGAGAGTAGTGCCTTAGACTATGCGGCCACTGAAGTGGGTTTCACCAACATAATAATTACAACAAAACTATAGAACCCATTCTATAATTTAGCTATATTCACACATATTTTTTTATTTAAAATTACGAAATAAAAATTGTAGTTGAAAAGTAAACTTAGACATTATAATTTTTTTTAAATGTTGTTACAATGCTACTGATTTTTTTTTACAACACGTCTTACTATCCAGCCAAGCTATTCGAGTTCTATTATATATAATACACTAATTTGGTAGGAATTTTTATTATTTAGGGGAAGTTTACCCACATTTTCGCTGAAGGAAATTGGGAAACCATTTATGAAAAAATACTCTTAGTAAACCCAATCAGGATTCGAACCCTGTTCTTCGCATCACCGGTAAGCCAGACTAGATGAGTTTGATATTTAGTTCACGTGCTTACTGATGCGGGTGGATTAAAACAAGTTAATAATTCATTACAACAGCAACGCAATAATCAAGGTCAACTTTTAGTATACAAGTACAAAAGTAGACATTGGAGTAGTGGAGTTAATAGCACCGACAACTTCCCAAAGCATTAGTCCGGAAAAAGATTAATTTCATAAGGCATTTTAAATTCGTCTATCCTGCTTAAATTAGGTTTTATTTGATTAGAAGAGCCTATTTGAAAATGCAGACATATGTTACTATATTGATTAAATAATTGTAAATATCACCAAATTATACTGATAAAAATACAGACACAGATCACTGACACTAAACAAATAAATAGGTAAGAAAAACAATTTGTGCTAACCCTATAGGGTTATATGAGAGTTCATTAATAAGCTAATATGTTAATGACGATTAAGGGAGGATTTAGAGCACATTCACCCACATTAGCATGGATGGAAAATAATTTAAGATTAAACAGTTTTGAGTCCACCAGGCTGGGATTCAACACCAACAAACCAAACTAAATGAGTTTGACATTTAAGCCACATGGCAACAAATATTTAGATTTCAGACTACAAAAAGTGAAACCTATAATAATACTTCACTTCTAAAATATATTTTATTAATATTCTATATAATATGATATTAAATAATATGCAATATATTTTATTAGTGTAACTGAAAGTTTTTGTTTAATTTTTTTAATAATGAAAAAAATGAAAAAATATGTTTATTTTGATATATGGGGATTGTATTTTAGTTAACATTCAATGTAAGCTCTACTGAAACATGCAAGCTATTTATTTGATTTTTTAAAAACTAATCACAAAGCAAATAAATTGTATGTATTGCCTTGTTTGCCTTGGAATTTCTAGTTTGAAAGTTAACCTGGAAGACTTTATGTTTTAAACTAGCATTGTAAAATGTTGTATTTGTACGATAAAAAAAAAGACATGTTTTTATTGTTTTGTATTGAAGTTTATAACTTTTAAAAATACATTCAATAGCATGCTATGTATTTGATTAATGGAAAATATGGTTTAAAAATGATAAAATAATTTAAACTCTCAAAGGGGATATTTAATTGAAGCCTAAAGTATATTTATATTTCCCGAATAGGTGAGCAAGTGGGCGAAGGGACTAACCTCATATGGTCTGGTTTACCTTTGACCTAGGAGGTCAGAGTTCGAATCCCAATAGAGTACAATAAGGAGGATTTTTTCTAAACAGTTTTTTTTACTCCTCCACGCAAGTGCTCGTGGATATCCTTTTCATTCCACCTTACTTATCCTTTCTCCAGTTTGCGTGGATTTTCTTTCTTTTCTACTTTTCTTATCCTTTACTCCAGTTCGCGTGAAATTTCTTTCCATTCTATCTTTCTTATACTTTCTCCAATTCGCGTGTATTTCCTTTTAATTCTACCCATTCCTTATCCTTTCTCTGGTTCGCATGACTTTTCTTTCCATTCTATCTTCCTTGTCCTTTCTCCAATTCGAGTGAACTTATTTTACTTATCATTACTAAAGATTTTGTTCCATTGAAGAGAGTGAAAAGTAGTTTGACAATATGTCTAGTTTTTTTTTTAGCCTTATAGTTAAAAACCAATCTTAAAATAAAGCTAACGTGTTTGGAAGTTATTTTGCTACTTTAGTTGTTAGTTTTTTTTTTAGAAAATACTTATTGTTTAAATTTATTATGTCAACATATTTGATTAGTTTAAGTTAATGTACCCTTTGTTAATCCTGCAAGCTTACCTTGTTTAGTTCCACTGTGGCACAACTTATTAGATTGGTCCAAAAATGTTGTCTGTCAAGGTAAGGATTGGTACATTCAAGGATAAGTGTACATTTCGTTCGGATTTAACCTTGACCTTTACCTAGTCGGCCATTTGAACCACAGTCGGTTCACAATCTCGCTCTTTATCCTCTTTCACGCTTTCCTGTCGACAGCGGTAGCCTCTTAAGGTCACTCCTTACTCCAACGCCCCATCTTAATCTCGGTCCTCCCAGAGGCCTTCTTCTCTCTGGGATTCCTAAATACACCCGTCCTATAGTTCCTTTCTCTCTTCTCAATACATGTCTCAACCATTCAATTATTTTTCTTCTTATTATTGCTGCTATGTCTTCTTCCTTAAAAAGTTCATATATCTCAGCATATTTCCTATTCTCTTGCACTGGTCCAAACATTTTCCTTAACACTTTATTTTCAAACACTAAAAGCTTCCTCTCCGTCTTCTTGCTTAAGATAGGGTGCTAGTGAGCTCCAGTTTAGTGCATTAATTTTGCAGTTTTTATAGCATAAACATTTTTTGGCAAAAATAGATCAAATATTTATTCTATAGAAACATAGAGTTTAGCTTTTTGCACATGCTAATCTTAAGAGTTCTTGAATATCTCTCATGAGTATAGCGGCATTTGGTGACAAACTTTTTAAATGCAGAGAAAAAGTTGTCACTAAATTCCAGGACACCCTTGACAGATATTAAAGAACTGTTGAGGTTAGCATGTGCGTAAAACTAAACTCTATGTTTCTATAGAAGAACTATTTGATTTATTTTGGCCAAATAAATGTTTATGCTATAAAAACCTCGAAAATACTGCCCTAAACTCACGCTCAGTAGCACCCCATCTTAACGTCCACAAGTAAGATCCATATAGTAGCACTGGTCTTAATATTGTTAAACATATTCTGACTTTGTTCCTCTAGACACAATCCTTATGAAATTGTATTTAACGCATATTAACATTTTATTTTCTGGTTGTATCCGAGCCGATATCTCCTCCTCCACCTTGTTGTTGTTTTTATTTATCGTAGTTCCAAGGTACTTGAAGGATCTAATTTTCGTTCAGGCTTAGGAATTAAATTCACTAAACCTCACTTTCCAAAGATTAAAGATAGTACCGAGTATTATAAAGTATTTTAATAGCCTATTTTCATGATTTGGATTTAAATTGAACAATTGAAAGGTTTTAAATTTGTTCACAGGGAAAATAAATGAGATTTTTTTAATGTTTATTGTTTTGGGAAGCTTATAAAATATATTTTAGGCGTACATCCGTGGGATTAAATGGAGTAGTCTCGAGGGTCTGGGTTATATAATAATAATGTAGTTTATTTACTAAAGATAGCTATTACTTCCTATATTAGTATGTTCACGGAAATCCGCAACAGATAAAACCTTGCTTTGGACTTTAAAGGCTGCAGGCAAGACCTTGATTGGTGCATGCGGGCCTCAATAAAACACGGCCATATTTATGGCTCTACGTGTCCCGAATCGGTGGCACGCAGTCTAAGGCAGTAGTATTCAACCTGGGGGGGATGCGAACCCCCGGAGGTATACGAAAACACCGTAGGAGGTGCGTACAATTTAAATGTAAATATAAATACTTTCATGATAAAGACTGAATAATCAGGGCCAAGTCTAGGTCTAGGTCTTGTACGTTAAGGACTTGAGATCTGGGAGCTTCGTTTTTTTCCTCTCTTTCTCTATTTTCTCTTTCTCTCTTTTCTCTTTCTATCTCTCTTCCTTTCATTTTTCTTTTATTTCTTTTTATCTCTCTTTCTCTCTCGTCTTTTTTATTTCTCTTTATCTTTTATTTCTTTACTCTTTATCTTTCTCTATTGATTTTTTCTCTTTCTCTTCTTTGCTCTTTTCTCTCTTTCTCGATCTCTCTCTTGCTCTCTCTTTATCTCTCTCTCCCCTAGGTGTAGATTATAGAATATGTTTAACTTGCATTATTCACCAACAACTTTGAGGGGACAAAGTTGAAGCTTTATCTCCAGTGGTAAGAGAGCAGAAAAGGTTGAATACCACTGGTATAAGGAGGCATCAACCTCATCTGTTCTGGTTTGCTAGTGATAGGGAGACAGAATTTTTAATATCGACTGGGTTACTTGGGATGTTCCTTAACAGTTTTACATTATTCTTATCCGAATATGTGGAGACATTTCTCTGGATCTTACCTTCCTCAACCCTGTATCAAAATTGTTTTTCTTGCACTTTTTTGAAACTAATGATTTTATTAGCATATGATGTATACACTAAATTAAATATATAACTTACACTACACCCAGTCACCCGACCATTAATTCATAACTATGAAAGAATCCTATCATTATAACTTTTTCGCCTATGCCGGGAATTGAATCTTGGACCTTAAGCTGAGTATGCAGCCATGCTACTGACTGAGTGTAAATATGATGAGAGCCCGGATGGGTAGTAAGATCTGATGCATTTAAAAATAAATGGTACGGTGCACCTCACAAATGTTTTTCTCTCTTTAATCTTAAAATAGAGACATTTACTTAAAACTATTAAAATCTGGAAAACGAAATAATACACACTTTTGCAGAAACACTCCCCCCAAATAGCACGAACGTAATAATATACACTGTGGCAGAAACAATGCCAAAGAACATGACCGTAATAATACCACTGTTGCAGAAACACTCCCCAAAGAGCATGACCGTAATAATTACATGTTGAAGAGATTAATAAAAGAGGGGAATCACTGTCCACCAAAGAGCAAACACCTTAATTTTAGGTTAAATATTTAACTACACAATTCACTAGCGTGGGACTTAATCAACACTCTTGATACGAGTTTTTATCCGATCGTAAAATGGTTTTGGCTCCAGTCCAAGATAAAGATGGACAGACGGCATCGCAAAAAACAACTTTTTCAGTTTTCAGGGGTTCGTGAAAGGTCGATATTTGTCAATCTTGTTACGATTTTTTTTAATGATCACAATACTTTTCTTAGAGTGGTAGAGAGAAAGTAAATAATATATCTTAAATTACATTAATAAATTTTTTTTTTGTTGTATACGGCATGTAGTGCAATTTATTCAATAATGTTAAATATTGTTTATCATAAGCTTACAAATTCACTTTAGTTTTAAATTGAGGATTATTCTATATATTTTTGTGTTTATAAATTTATACTGGGTTATACAGATTCTGTGAATTTGATTAATTTTCATTTTAATTTATCATAAAACTAAAATATTAATCAAATCATATTGAACAACAATATTTTTTAGAATAAAATTAACATTTAAAAACAATTTAGATACCATACTTCATATGACGTCTGATGAGCTTGCAACATATGTTTTAAAAAATGTGTTCTGGTGCATTTAACTGTCCCTTTGTAGAGTCAAATGTGCAAATTGGGAGGATATTTAACCAAGTTAACATCAATCTATTACTACTTTTTGTACATTCAAAATGTTTTCCAGCCTGTGGTCTGGGTCATTTTTTATTCAAGCCATATATTTTCCACTACTGCTTTACTAGGCTGTCGTAACTTCACATACCTTATAAACTAACTTAAGACTAGACAGACACAACATCCAGTCCTCGACTGTTAATTTATCACCGTAAAGGGTAAACCCACATTTCATAAACGATACCTTTTTCGGCCATGCTGGGAATCGAACCCAGGACACTTAGCTCAGTAGAGATGATACCGACTGAGTTAAGGTGTTGGACAAACCTTCTATTACTACTTACGCATACAGATATGTGTGTTGGTGTTTGTGTGAATGTAACCCACTTCGATGGTCACGTGTTCTAAGGCGTCACTCTCGCAATAGACTTTCCTGCCTATAACGGAGATGTTGTGGTTCGAATACTGGTCGGATGTACTGATGGTGGGTTCTCCCTAAGTGTTTTCCACTTTCCCTCCACCCAAACACGGGTACTTTTCTATAAATTCAATCTTGCTTTTATCTAACACATTTGCGTAATTGGTAAATATGCGTACAATCTGAACCTGTCGTAAGACGCGGTGCTAGAGAAAATCGGTTTCGGGCATATTTCATATACTCGATTCGTAAAAAGTGTATTTCACACACCCCTAATGTATATATCATCATCATCATCATCATTATCATCATAATCATTATTATTATTATTAATATTATTATTGACCCGCCTCGGTGGCGTAGTTGGCTAACGCACCAGTCGTGTTGAGCCAGACCACCGAGAACGGGGAGATCGAGGTTCGAATCTCGGTCGGGTGAACTGGGTGTGGTTTTTCCTAAATGGTTTTCCACTCCCTCCACGCAAATGCGGGTTCACTTCCTCTAAATTTAACCTTCCCAATTCCTAATCCATTAGAGTAATTAGTACTTAAGCGTATAACCCGAATGGGTAGTAAGACGCGGTGCTAAATATTATTATTATTAGGTGTTCTGTCTCACGACAGGTCCATTCCTTTTGTCAGTGAACTTAGACTGCCAATACGAACTGTCCTCTGCCTCCTCCTTCAGCTCCCAGAAGTTTCTTCTTTCCTTCAAGTCCTCCAATATTTGAATCCTCCTTCTTCCTAAACTCCTTTTCCCTCAAACTTTCCTTCTATGACATTATATATACAATATTGATTATTAAATTGAACAATTAAAATATGTAATTTAACTTTTTTTTTCAGATATGCTATGAAAATATAAACTGAAGAAAACTACCAAATGTGACCCACAAACTAAGTGAAACTATTTCGTGAACAATGTAGACACGTTATAAAACGAAGACTTTAATTGAATAATGCGTGGCTTATCATTAGCTCCATCTTTGGTTACCATCACGATGATGAGCGTTCTAGTGACAGCTCGCCCTTTTCTCGAAGTGGCTTCGGCGGCGGCCCTTCAACTGATGCCTCCCCATCTGACTCCTGGCGACCTCAGTTTCAACACGACCGACCCTTCCTGGGGCAACCCTCTCGTCCTCCCCGAGGAGGAGTGCGACCGTCTCAAGATAGGGGTCATCTACCACAGCAACTTCTCCACCAACACCACCGCGGTCACCTGTCTCGAACACGCCCCGATTCTGACCTCGTCGTCGGTGATACGCGCCGTGGTGCTCGCCGTCATGGCCGTACTCTCCCTCGGGGGGAACCTCGCCACCATCTGGAGTATCCGCCGAGGGGGCCGCTCCTCGGGTAGGAAGCACACTTGCCACGGGGGCGCTGTGTATGCCCTCATCCTCCACCTGTCCGTCGCGGACCTCCTGGTCACGGTGTTCTGTATCGCCGGGGAGGCGGCCTGGAGCTACACCGTCGAGTGGCTGGCAGGGGACGCCGCCTGTAAGCTCTTCAAGTTCATGCAGATGTTCAGCCTGTACCTGTCGACGTTCGTCCTGGTCCTCATTGGCGTGGACAGGTTCGTGGTGGTCCGCTACCCCATGAAGTCTTTCAGCACCTCCAGGAGACTCAACAGAGCCATCGCCTTCGTCTGGGTGCTTAGCTTCCTGCTCAGTATCCCGCAGGTAGGGAGACACTAGACCATATATACTCCACTTTTTATAGGAAGGGCCTTTTCTGACAGATAAAGAAAGCCACTAGATCTACTTTCACGTATTCATACACATATAAAATAACACTAATAATATAGCAAAATGCTATCAATTTTGGCTGCAAAAATTATATTTTCCCGGGGAATCGAGCACTTTTTTTGTGAGATATTGGTGAATTTGGCACCGTCAATTCGACTAGAAAGAATTGTAAATAGTTACACTGGGCACTGTTGATTCGACTAAAAGAAATTGTAAACAAGTGAAATGGCTACCGTCGATTCGACCAGAAGTGAATGTAAACAGTTAGATTGGGCACCTTATAGTATAATATTAATTTAAAATTAAAATAATAAATCGCCAGCAGAATTCATTTCATTATAAGCCATCCAGCTGAACGTTAGGCTACTCCCGCACAGTAGGTCTGTGGTGAAATTACTATTTAGAAAAGTTAGGTGAAGTTAGGTTAGGATAGCATTTTACAACCCAACCAACTAATAGGTATCAGCTCCCGATCCCTTCGGGGCGAAATGTTGGTGTCGGAAAGTAGTTCACAATCCACCTACACCAAAATTATACTCATGTTTTCTAAAAGTGCCTTCCTGTGAAAATTGGACTACATTCTCTCTTTTGAATTAATGTTGTCCGCATGTAGGCTCTATAGGTTATCTGTCTTTCATCTTTTTTTATTACGTTCAGGCGGAGATCTACCGTCAATGACAGAGAGTGTCAGGTTAAAACTATTTCAAAATAGAATCTATGACGCAAACTTTATATTATTTTGTTTAGCATCGCGTCTTACTGCCCATTTGGGTTGTACGCCTCTGTACTAATTACACTAATATGTTAGGGTTTATGACGGTTGAACTTAGAGGTAGTGTACCCACATTTGCATCGAAGGAGAGGGGTAAACCATTTAGGGAAAAAACCTCGGTACACTCGACCAGGATTGAACCACGATTTCACCGTCCTTGGCAGTCTAGTATATTCCTATAGTAACCCCTTTAACCATGCAGCCACCGACTTGGCTTACTTCCTATTGATTAGTCTAATTTAACAGAGGTGTACCCATTAATTTACTCGGGGGGGGGGGGGGGGGTGCTGAGGAGTTGTAATATAAGTATCGAAAAAATTATCTGTGTACTTTTTTTCTATTGGTAATTTTAAGGGAGCTTTTATTGTGTGTGGTATGATGGTATACCCATTGAATATCATGTCGTAAACTTGATTATAAAATTCATCTTATGCTTTTGACACATTTTCAGAGCTTTAAATTAAAGTTGTACTTCATGTGTCCAAAACCTTAAATAAAATTATTATTTGAGGATCTTGGGAGAGAGGGGTGGGGGTTGGGGGAAGAGAATGCCCCTTCTGTCTACCTCTGTTTGCGACTTTAGCAACTAAATATAATATAGATTGTTCTCAAATATGAGAATTAATTCAAAATCCAGCTTCTGAGCAAACATTACAATATCAAAAAAGGTCAATAAGCCCCCGAGCAAGGAAATATTTATTTGAAAAGTTAAAGCTAAATACAATTATTTAGGATCCTTGAACTAGCTTGATCGAACAATATCGAAATATAAATAGTGCGATGAACTTAAAATAGAAGTTAATAGTCTAGTTATGTTATAAACGAAATTCTTACACTAGATACTTACTGTATGTAAAAAGGAGAATATTGAAACAACCCGCCTCGGTGGCGTAGTTGGCAAACGCGCCAGTCGTGTTGAGCCAGACCACCGAGGACGGGGAGATCGAGGTTCGAATCTCGGTCGGTGAACTGGGGTGGTTTTTCCTAAATGGTTTTCCACTCTCCCTCCACGCAAATGCGGTTCACTTCCTCTAAATTCAACCTTCCAATTCCTAATCCATTAGTGTAATTAGTACTTAAGCGTATAACCCGAACGGGTAGTAAGACGCGGTGCTAAAAAAAAAAAAAAAAAAAAAAAAAAAAAAATTGAAACAAAGGAACTGAAGTAACTAAGAGAAGAATATGTGAACGGGCAATACAACTTTGTAAGCCGTGACAAATATTTATTTTATTATTCATAACCTCTGTAGTGTTGGTAGCGCCAAGGTTGTGAGACCAACATTGTACTCACTGTAACTGTTCATATAAACATTCGCTACTCGTTAATTTGAAGACTTTTTCGACTCTTTTTTACACTGAATATTTCCTGTGATTTAAAACTTAAAGTGGCTTCATCCAGCCCGCTTCAGTAGAAGAATGTTATAAGGCGTTACACTCGTGTTAGGTTGGCCTTCTGATGACGGGGAGATCTGGGTTTGATTCCCAGTCGGGTCTACTGAGGTTTTTTTTTTCATCCCATATGGTTTCTCACTCTCCTTCCACGCAAATGCGGGTAGGTTACCTCTAAAATGCTTCTTTCCTCATCCCTACCCCATTAGAGTGACTATCATACGATCAATTATCATTTATATTGATGCCTTTTTGTGTTTTTAACATATTTAATAGCTTAAGTTCTTGTCAATCCGCTCTTCAACATTCGGGCATCCTTGTGTCCTCTCGGGCCTCTCAAAATCCTAAAATATTTTCCATCAGTAGCATTTACAAACTTAGCCCACTTTCCCACTGTATTAGCAATGTTAACTCTAGATTTCCTGAATTTGATTTTTATCATAATAGAAAAACCAAACTTAGAGAGTTATTCAAAGTACACCCAAATAATAAGATGACTTACAGTTTTTTTATTGTTGATGGTTCACTAATGATTATTATTATTGAATTAGCTATTTTTTCTTTCTTTTTTTTAAGCACCGCGTCTTACTACCCCCTCGGGTTTATATTCTTATGTACAAATTACGCTGAGGGTTTTAAGGATAAGGAATGTTATATTTAAAGGAGTATTACCCCCATTTGCGTGGAGAGAGAGTGGAAAACCATTTTTAAAAACCTCCCTCATTACACCCAACCTAGATTTGAACCTCGATCTCCCCATCGTCTGTAGTCTTGTCTACTGCGAGAGTAGTGCGTTAGACCATGCGGCCAACGAAGCGGGCTATTGGATCAGCTCCTTGTGGGGTTTTTTTTGTTGGTTTTTTCTCTGTATTATTACGATGTTAATAAATCAACATCAGTGTAATTCATTGTACACAAAAGTAGTATATTTATTTTGTATGTATTGTGATCTGTATTTTTTTTCAATGCAAGTCTGCTAAAGGTCTTGACTGTTGGCTAGCACTTTATTAAAGAAAAAAGAAAATATATGCCTATAATTTGAATAGGTAGTAAGACGTGGTGGTTAAAAACATTTTTACGACGATTTCCGTAGCTTTACAAAATGCATTTTTATAATTTTATGTTAAACGAAAGCTTCTACGCCAAGATTCTGCCAAAACATTTCAAATTACAAACATATTCAAAGGAGAAACCGTAATTTCAGAAATCGAGCATTTCTTTCGAGAGAAATCTCTAAGAGTTCAACCAAAACAATTGTATTTTTTTCTTAAATATAAACATTTATTTCGACTATTATTCTATCAAGGTATACAAACTTTAAAAACAGAAGCTCAATCTAGACATAATTTACGTTATTCAGTGAATGTAAAAACGGTGTTAAGACAGGGTTTCTGAAATCATAAAAAAATTGTTTGAAGTATTTAAAATAAGATATATCTAGATGTAGAGTTGTATAAAAATAAAAATAAACCTCAGAAATATATCTTGATTTTACTTCAAGCCCTGTGATCTGTAAACTCCAGTTATGTGATTTTTTTGCCTGGTTACGACTCGACCTGTATGTTATATTATGAGGCTTTTAGTTTTTTCTAAAATGTTAATGGGTAGCGTTCCTTTGATTAAAAAAACATTTTACGGATACAAATCTTGGGTAAGTCCGGCTTACCTTGATAATACCTAGCCCCTACAATTTTTTTTTTAGGAATACCAGCCCTATTAATATAAACAAGGGGATAGCTCAAACGGGTGGTAAGATGGAATGTATACAAAATATATATTTTAACTCCAACTTTAATTTCTTGAATGTTTTTTACTAATTTAATTGTAATAGTCTCATTTATTTAAAAGATAGCACTTTCACTCCGTCCCCGTGTAGGAATGCAAGAAAAGGCCAGTGGTTTTTGCGTCTTTGATAACAAAACTTTTTTTTTTTTGTCAAAAGAAATCAAATATTACTCCAGTAGAAACATAGAGTTTGATCATTTTCTTCGCGTGGTGACGTCACCAGTTCTTGAATATATTTTAAAGGTGTGCTGGAATTTAACGACAACTTTTTCTCTTCATTAAAAAATGTTTGTTTAATGCCGCTATGCTCATGAAAGATATTTAACAACAACTATTTATATAACCATGTGAAGAAAATTAGACTTTGATTATTTAACTAGAGAAATATTTTACTTATTTTTGGCTGAAAAATTATTTTGCTAAAAAAAACTCCAAAAATCTCTGGCCTTTTCTCGCGTCCCCTACACTCCAAACTTAATAAGACTGATCTTGGATCGATGAAATCAGGGAAATTCAAAACTTACAAAGTGGATCAACCTTGTAAGGGAACCTACTTTGGGAAAATTATCTTTTTGTAACTATAAACAGCCTCTACAAACACTAAATTAATATTAGCTCAAATAAGAATATATTTTGAAGCAATAATTTTGGACTAAATTATAAACGATTAGTATCATTCAAAAAGTCGTGTTTATCGCATGTTCAAATCAAAATGTTTGAAGTAAATACCAGTGTTGAATTAAGATGTTTTGTGATTTTTGTGAAAAACTACAGCTAATTCATTACCTCAATCACTTTGTTCTATGGCATCAAAACATAATCTTAATATCATCCATAACTTCATCGACTACTTAAAAATTATATTTAGATTTTAGCTTCGTTAGTGAAAATTTAAAAACTTAGTTTTGATTTACTCGTCGAAAAATCTATTTGCTATAATTCAAGAAATTGCTGTCAAAATATTTTTTTTTAACTGCAGCTTTCTTTTTGAATATTTTTTTATTTTTGAAATCTGTAAGCACATCTTTGTGAATAACCTTTTATTTTTTAATGATGCAATTATTTTGTGGTAAAATAATAGTCCAAAGAAATCACTTCACATTTTAAATGTGTAGATTAGGGGATTGTGCAGAGAATGCAGCATTTGATATTAAACATTTTGTTAGTGTTTTTTTTTTTTTCAGAGGGGTTTAAACAAAGTATGATTGCAAAAATTAAATCAGGTAGAATACATTTGATGAATAATAAACAGTGAAACCTATTGATTTTAATTACTAAAGTAAATAACATTTCACCTGACTAGGAAATTAATTCCCTCAATAATTAAAGAATATTGGTAAAGATTTGTTAGCACCGGCTAATTTGACAGTCATTTTGTGACCAGAGGCAAATATTTAATAATAAAGAATAATAAGACTCTGTGGTCTATTGATCAGAGTTCTTGGCTACGGATCCAAACGTCCCAGGATCGATCCCCTGTGCTTGTAGAATATTTCTGTGAAGCAGTGTGTCTGGAATAGGATCAAACTCAGCTCGTAAGATAAAATGTCTATGTTTACTTGAATAAATAAGTAGTAGCTCCAGGCTATAAAACTGAGATGAAAAGCATGAGGGTTCGTTGTGTTGATCACATGACACCCTCTATCCTCATATGTTAGCGCTATCTTAGCCAACATATGGCAGCCGCTCGGTTGTTATAGCTCGCTTGCGGGATGGTGCCATGGAGTCTTGAACAATAATAATAAGGAAAAGCAGCATTGTAAACCAAATAATTTATTTTTTACCTACTACCTTTTGTGTTGTTGTTATATACCAGCTTTTACTGTATCTTTATATTTAATTTCCTAATGTGTATGTGTGTGTGTTTTCATACCCTATAAAAGCCCCTGGATGACATATAAATATGGAATTTTGCACACTTATAGTATAGCCACGTGACATAACCTAACGAAGCAATTTCCCCCTTCCCCCTTTTTTTACAACGTTTTTAATTTCTTTGTCTGATTGAGTTTTTTTTTCACACCCTTTCATGAATTAAAATAACTGAGTGAGGAGTTTGCGTTTTTCAGCTTGTATTAAAAATATATAACTATTCAAGTTTGTTATATTTATATTTGGTTGTAACCGTAACTAACAGATTTAATAACTTGGCTATTTAATTCCTATTTAGGTGACCTGGTGGTCTAGGGGTAAGGTATCAGACTTCTGTGCTGAGGGTCCGGGGTTCAATCCTCGATCCCGGCACAGATTTATCTGATTGCCAAACCCTTCCTTCACCTCTGACAAGACGTGTATTAATCACAACTTGTGAATGTGTGGAATGCCAGGCCTCCACCGTGGTTCGGATTCCACGTTAAACTGTAGGTCCTCCATTTCATCTCACAATCACCCTACCATTACACATTAGCGTGAGTGCGTGTAACCCGAACGGGTAGTAGGGCGCGGTGCTAATAATAATAATAATAATAATAATAATAATAATAATAATAATTCTTATTCAAGTTGCGACAGGCTTATAGATTAGTTTTTTTTATATTTGTTGCACTTAAGAAATAATTGAGTTATTATTTGTTGCCGAAGGGAAATATTTTATTGACCGATATACAATCTCTCTCTCTATTTAAAATATATAGGTAAGTAAATTCCCAGTTTTTCTCTGTGTGCATTGGCCCATAAGTATAATATTTTTTTGTTTACATCACCATGAGGAAAGTTTTAAAATGAGTGGTTATTTGTCAACAACAAAAAAGTTCTATCGTTTACAGTTGTTTACCAGTAATTTAATTTACTGGAAATGCTCTTATCAAATTATAAATAATATATCTCCATTATGGTTGAGGAATTCCATATCCACACAAGTGCTAGTTGCTCTCCAACCAGCTTTGTTAAATCATGATAAATTAAAAAAAAAGTCACTATAATAATAATAATATTTAGCACCGCGTCTTACTACCCGTTCGGGTTATACGCTTAAGTACTAATTACTCTAATGGATTAGGAATTGTGAAGGTTGAATTGAGAGGAAGTGAACCCGCATTTGCGTGGAGGGAGAGTGGAAAACCATTTAGGAAAAACCACCCCCAGTTCACCCGACCGAGATTCGAACCTCTATCTCCCCGTCCTCGGCGGTCGAGCTTAACACGACTAGCGTGTTAGCCAACTACGCCACCGAGGCGCGTCAAAAAAGTCACTAATAACGCAGGCTTGTTCAGGGTACTACACAAAACAATCTTAAATATAACAATTTTCAGAATATGATATCTAAATAGAGTAATCCTCACCAAACAGTATAAATAATAGCTTTGGCTATTTGATTCTATACTAATATTATTTAAATCTAGAACATATAAATGCATGCATAGGGTGTTTATAATATATAAGTTTTAAGTCCTCTCGCGGGCATGATATGTCACTCACTGTTCATTCATTCATTCATTCACCATTCAGTTTGGTCGCGGACATGCTTTGGCTTCTGATTGTAATTCCAAGGTTAGTGGTCAACTATCTACCTCATAAATAAGGCAGCTGATTGTCTCCACAACTAGGCCTACAACCAGGATAAGGAAGGCGTACACTTGAACGCACAAGAGCTGAAGGAGTAAATCCATGTACTGTTTGCACCTAAAGGAAGCAATATACTTTTTTTTTGTCCACTATAGCTTATTTTAAAAGATAAGGCCGTAGTGTAATCAGTCAAGGCAGGATTGCAATCCTACTTGGTTCCATTAAGGTGTGGCTTATAGGATAAGACCATAGTTTAATCAGTCGAGGTAACACTGCTACCTTACCACGTTCCTTTATGTTGGATGTATAAGATAGTGGGGTGACCTGGTGGTCTAGGGGTAAGGTGTCGGACTTCTGTGCTAGGGGTCCGGGGTTCAATCCTCGGTCCCGGCACAGATTTATCTGATTGCCAAACCCTTCCTTCACCTCTGACAAGACGTGTATTAATCACAACTTGTGAATGTGAGGAATGCCAGGCCTCCACCGTGGTTCGGATTCCACGTTAAACTGTAGGTCCTCCATTTCATCTCACAATCACCCTACCGTACCACATTAGCGTAAGTGCGTATAACCCGAACGGGTAGTAAGACGCGGTGCTAATAATAATAATAATATAAAATAGTGGTACACTCAGCTACCTTTCTTGTTTCCTCTATGGCATAGCTTATAATATAGGGCCATAGTGTAATCAATAAAGGTATGTTCCGTAAGATGGGGCCATAGTGTAGACCAGGGGTTTCCAACTGGCGGCCCGCGGGCCACATGCGGCCCGCGAGACAACTTTTTGCGGCCCGCGCAATCATTTTAAGACTTTTTTTTAAATCTCAAGAAAAGTTATGAAAAATATGTCATAGCTTGTTCAAAAGATGTATTAATATTCATACGGCAAAAATGATCAAACGAAGTTGATAAATAATTAATAGTCAGCCGTTCTACAAGTTACGCACTGCATCGCTCGCCCAGCAAGGCTTGCTGGCTACTCCTCCCGTCTCCACTCACGTTCAATCGCGCTTGCTTAACGTGTAGTGAAGTTTCACAAGTTTCTGTCCATTTTGAAAGCTTTGTTTTGTGTTGAGTGTGAAGTGTACCGCTGCTTGAGTCTTTTACGGGTATAAAAAATGAGCGGAAACTCAAAGAAACGCAAAATTGAAAATTAAAACAGAATTTACAAGGAAAGCTGGGAGAGTGACTATTTAATTACTAACAACAATGGGAAGCTTCAATGTTTGGTATGCATGAAAATTGTGTCTGTACCGAAGGAGAACAATGTTAAACGACACTACCCAACAATGCATGAGAACTAGTATGCAACATATAAGGAAGAAGCTCGACACGCACTGGTCGCAGACTTCAAAAATAAATTAAAACAGCATACAGGTATGTTTAGTAAAGTCTTCCAAATTAGTCATCTTCTCTGTACGCCTCCTACGCAGTGTCGCTTGAACTTGCAAAGGCAAAAAAAACCTTCACTGAAGACAGTCTGGTTAAGAAGTGTGCTATGGAAATGGCAAAGGCTTTTGGAGATGCTAAAATAGTTGAGAAACTTGAATCAATGCCACTTTCCAACCAAACTGTAAAGAGAAGGGTCATTGATATGGGAGAACAAGTAGAAAAATCGCTGATTTGATTGGTTAAAGAAAGCATGCATTTCTCGTTATGCCTTGATGAAAGCACTGACCAGTCAGATGTCAGTCAGCTATTAATATTTGTGCGCACCACCTTCGAAGATTTCAGCAGTAAAGAGGAGCTATTTGATGTGTGCTCTCTTCAAGGAACAACAAAAGGGAGGGACATTTATGATGCTGTTAAAAAACTGTCGACAGAGTTGGAGGCTTCAGTAAATGTTCAGCCATTGTGACAGACGGAGCGCCAGCAATGACAGGGGAGAAGACAGGTCTGACGGGATTTCTAAAAGAAAATGGCGTAACGTGTCCTATGATCCACTGTCTTATTCACCAGGGAGCGTTATGTGGGAAATCAATGAAGAAAACTGAAGTTTTTAAATTTGTGGTTAAAATTATTAATATGTTAAGAGGTGGAAATCGAGCCCTTTTGCATAGACAACTAAAGCAGTTTTTGCTGGAAATGGAGGCAGAATATGGAGACTTGCTGCTGTACAAACCATGTAAGGTGGCTGAGTGCAGGAAAGTGCCTTGAACGGTTTTTTGCTATTCGCAAGGAAATCCCTGAATTCCTTAATAAGTTTGTCTCGTCTGATACCACTGAACTAGAAGAAGAAATTCAAAGCCCAGAATTTTTAAAGCAGTTAGCTTTCCTAACAGACACCTTAACACCTTAAACCTGAGTCTTCAAGGAAGAAACCAGGTCGTATCAGATAAGGTGGGAATTGTAAATGGATTTCTAAACAAGTTAAACATTTTCATACGTAGTTTGGAAAACAATGAATTGACACATTTCCCTTGCTGTCTACAATTAGTGGCGGAGAAAGACCAGGAAACTACAGATTTTTCAGATCTCAGTTCACACATTCAAGAAATCATTGAAGAATTCAACACACGATTCAAGGAAACTGAAACACTGAAAAGCAGTGTCCAGCTTTACACGAATCTTATTGGTGCTACAATCGAGGAACAAGAACCACACCTACAACTTGAGCTGTGTGATCTACAAGCCGATACGTTCCTACAGACCAGAAAAGAAATGGGATCACATTTTTTTAAACTGTTATCCAGCGGAAAATACCCAAACTTAAGAAAATTTGGACTTAAAAATGACTTCAATGTTTGGGAGCACGTACATATGTAAAAGTATTTTTTCTTCTATGAAATTCATTAAAAATCAGTACAGAAGTTGACTTGCAGATTCTTCCTTGCTGCATCTTTTGAGATTAGCAACAACAGAGCTGGAGGTGGACATTCGTTCATTGGTAGATGCAGCTGATCGACCACAGTACTCCCACTAAATTGCCCTTTTTTAAGTTTTATTTTTACTACATTATTAATTTAAGTTTGACTTTGGGTTAGTTTTTTTTGCCATTTGTAAAATATGAAGTCAAATTAACTGACATTCTTGCTCTTCTTCGAAATTCAATTGTTTTGGGTATAATAGTTTTTGTTTATTTTTAATTTCACTCTTTTATGTAACTGTAAAATGGTGTTTTAAGCAATTAAAATGATTGAACCTTTGTTTCAATTAAACTATGCATATTATTTCATACTGGTACTCTGTTCTATTTGCAGAATTATACGAATATTGGCCTATTATTAAAGTGCGGCCCGCAAACATGCCTAAGGTTTCCACTGTGGCCCTCGAGCACTTACAAGTTGGAAACCCTTGGTGTAGACTGTAGTGTTTATATGGCCAAGGTAGGATTGTTCTAGTGCTTTTTACAACATGGTGTGGATTTTAAGATATGGTCATGGTGTAATCAAGTAAATGTAAGTCTTATACCTTTCATGGTGAACGAAGTGTACACTGCTTTGTTAAAGGCTGGACTCGTTAATCTGCCAAACCTCAAACTGGACCTATCGCGTATTGATTTCTGAAACTACAAGCTAAACCACCCATGGTGGCAGCCGTATAAGCAAGGGAACTCTTTACCGGTGATGTTGGCGCAAAGTTTTGTGAAAACTAGGGTTATTTACCTCCTTTTATCTTAGTCGATTGTCCATCTGTCTATTGAGAATGATACCAAGTTCGATCCTAGGCTGGGCCAAAAAACGAATCAATTATTAAATTTGATAGAAAAAAGTTTTATAATTAAGTGTAAATAATTTTACAGTTATTTTTATATAAATATATTTACATAATTTAAGACAATAGTTATTATATGCCTTACTATTGTATATATATATATGCTATATAATTTAAGAAAATATATGTAATTTAAGAAAATATTATATATTATCTATAGTTTTTCTTTAATATAGTCGAACTTGATAGTCTTTCATTGCTTCATTACTCGTGGGATGAGGTCAACGGATTTTTCTTGAGCGATAAAAATTTGTAGCACAACTTATTTTGGAGGGCAAGTAAAGCCATGGGTTCGATGTTGATTGGAGCATGTACAAGAATACTTTAACCAACATGAAAATAACTCTCCTGGAAAAATGTGTAGCTCTTTCGCGATCGCTATTATAAAATCAGTTTGGAAGGCAATAACGAAACATCACACTTTGTGACTTCACCTAGTGCAAGGGATTTCTACCAGATGGTGCAGGCAGCACTAACCAGCTGAGGTGCTCAGTGCATGCTCAGCTCCAGATGGATATAAATCACATCAAACCAGCCTTCGGGTTGTTGGTTTAAAGAAGATTATTTAATATATTCTATACTATATTTATAATCATGATTTATTGAAAGGAATGAAGGCTCTGGTTTACCGTTTGACATTTCGTCCAAGGGTGTAAAAAGCGTGGGAGACCTGGGGGTGCAGACCCCCCCCCCCGGAATGTGTTAAACAGAGGGGTCCACGTATATATATATATATATATATATATAAATTTAACAAGATAGAGCTTTTTACTTTTACTACAGTTTAATGCAAATGGCTCTAACCAAATACTAGTTAATTATTATTTTAAAATTCACCTTCTATATGAAACTCGTAGAACTTCAGATTGTAAAATTATCTCTGCCAACATTTCAAATACTTTTTATTTTTTTGTCTACATTAAAACATGTATTGAGAAACAAAGGATGTTTCTTGATATGAATCGAGTTCTGGGGTCCGAGAAAATTAGGCAAATAGTTTTGCTATCAATTGTAAAATATTACTTTATGAATCAACAAGCGGAAAGAGCAGCTTAAATAAGAGGACAATTGTCAGAAATAAAGTTGGCAGCTTATGTATACTGAATACCTGAATTCCTCCATCCTCCCTTTCAACACACCTACTTTAACAAAGCACTGTTTTGTAACTATGAACATTTTGAAAACATTTATAAACTTTCAACAGTACCGCATTACTAGTTAGTACATTGTTGAGCGTAGTGCAAGGTTGTGTGTTGTGTCGGTATGTTGTTTTGAATAAAGGATTCAGTATTATAATACTAGTGGCTTGTTGGTTGTTGCTGATGTAATAAATATAAGTGTTAGTTAATTAATTATATAAAATGTCAAGACTTAAAAAAACGTAAATATACGCTTGACACCTGTCTTGTAATTTCACTACCAGTTCGGTTATCCTTACTTATACTAATTACGCTATTGTTGTATGAGTGTGATGGTTTTACCTGTGAGGGATCGTGAATCGTGACAGGGATGGCAAATCTATGGCATGCGTGCCACCCAGTGCCACGCGAACACGCTTTGGGTGGTACGCCGACATGAAAAAAAAAATCAAGCATTGTATAAAACTTTTTCCAAAGTGGGGTAATTTTATGAAGTCAATAAAAATTTGAGAATCATGTCATGTCACACAGTACTTTTTGAAGTCAACGGTTATAAATCGTCTTTGCTCGTACTTAAGAACATATTTTGTGCTGTTGAAGAATACACGGTTTGAACTGCAAAATATAATATATGACTATCAAAATGCAATATGTCAAACTAATATTGAGGGTGGTTTTCCCTAAAGGGCTTTCCCACTCTCCTTCCACGCAAATGCGGGTTGATTATCTCTAAAATGTTCCCTTCCTCATCCCTAGGCCATTAGAGCAATTATCAAATACTGTGTATGTATAGCCTGAACTACCGTTTGAGCTGGAAAGATGAAACTTGAAAGGGAGGTTCTTTTTTAGGTTAAGGGCGATAGCTAGTTATTTATTTTTCATAATTCAACCATTAATTGAGTGAAGCTGGGAGGGGGTGAGTTTTCCGTATATTCCAATCCGCTTGAGCTGGAAAGATGAAACGTATTATAAAACAATCCCGTGTGAAAACGGGTTATTTAATTAGTATTTAATAAAGCCATACATAATAATTTGTGTGTGTGGAAACCAAGGCTTTAATTATTTATTAGAGACTTTAATTCTAAGTCTTCCAAATACACCATGCAAAAAATTCATTAAGCTTTAGTGTAATTGAATATGTGTGTGTTTGTGTGTGTGTGTTTATATATCACGTTTATGATTATGAATATTATGTAAAAATACAATATACATAAATCATAATCTATAATAACAATCACACGTATATAGTAGCTATATAGCATATCGATATTTATATGCACATAATTCCACTTTAACATTTAATGTTATTTTTCTCACCATATTGAATTAATATAAATTTTTCCCGTAACAATTAATTAATAATTAAATTATATATTCTAAATAAAATTATAATATCTAAAAAGTTTCAAAAAGTGTTCTAAAATAATTTATGTTGAACTGGTAATTTGTTCCAAGGGTGGTAGTTCCTCAATGCTTTTCCAGTCTCCCTCCACGCACATGTGGGTACATTTCCTATAAAAATCAACCTTCCTCATCCCAAACACCTTAGCGTAATTAGTACATAAGCATATAACACAGAAGAATAGTAAGAAGCATTACTAAGAAAAGTGTCCAAAATAATGCATACTTATCATGTTAACTTTCAAGTGGAAACCCCCTGCCCCCTGGAAATGTTTCCTTTCTACGCCCTTGATTTCGTCTCTAACTGTTTCTCAATTACTGCCAAATTTTAACGAAATTTTGCTGGAACTCTTTTTGAACATAGGTGAAGCGACGTATGAATATGGTTTGCTAGAAAAAAAATCTAATTGATAGTTTGACGTATTTAATAACGTGGTCAATAGTTTTTCTCAGTTAATATAATGAATGCACTCTAGAATATAATATTAATTTGTTTTATGTAAACTCCATTCACGGTAGGAATTACTCTCTGAAAGGTCTTTTTTCCTACCAATATCCTACTATATATAGATTTCTGATAGAGAAAAAGGCCTTTCAGAAAACAATTCCTACGGTGAACAGACTTTATAACTTGATCAAAATGAAAAATGATTAGAGATATTTCAACTTGAAAGCAAAAGAGAAGTGTTAAAACTGTAACAAAGATGAGTACATGGTAAGAGCGAGGTCTACTGTTCACTTAACTATTTTGATGTTTTTACAAATGGTCTTTTGGATCATCTTTTATATAATATAAACATATTTTTTGAGTTTAACATTGAACACATTTTTATATATTATTATTAGTGTTCTTTACGCATAGATAGTATCTACACATATTAAAAGTGACAGTTGCAGGTCATGTAGCTTGATGAATGAATACGAGAAAGTAGACATAATTAAATTTTCAAGCTATCACATATGTTTATTTTTTTTTAATCAATATGTATTTGAAATATTTATCTATGAATGAATATTTATCATAAAAGTATTTATTTATTTAAATATTAAGCTTTTTAAAATCAATTTCATCAGTGAGAATTTTCAAAAAAACATCAAAATTCAATCCGTTAAATAAATAACCGTTTAGTTTCGTCGTTTGATCTAGGAACGAGAGAGATAGATAGATACATTGTAGCTCCTTAGAGCACTCAGTCATGTTACCTGCACCTCCTTTTTCAAATGACGGCACACTGAACAAGGCGCTAAAATTGTAAAGGCACATCATCAGTTCTTAAAGAGAGATTATACCATTATAGAACGAGCATTAAGGTTGTTTATAAGTTTTATCGATAAAATATTAATAATTATGTTATTTTAAAAATTAATGGTGAACATGCATTTAAAAATATTTATTTTTACTCCACGAATATTTCTCGCATCTTTTTGAACCTCCCACCAACTCCCGCGGCACACTGGTTGAAAAACGATGCCTTAGACCAGGGGTCGGAAACGAGGTTCCCGCGGGTTCCATGGCGCCCTTTTGACAGATTTTAGGCGCCCGCCTTATACTTTGTAATTTTGTACATTTTTTGTGAAATAATTTTGTTTGATAAATAACAGGATGTTTATCGAGTATTATTTTATATCAAACTTCTTCGTTATCTATTCATCATTATACCTCAATTTATTATTCCATTAATATCTTCATAAATAAGTTTTTAACAATAAGCCCACTTTGTAACATGCCTCAAAATTTGAGGCTCAAATATTTAAATCTGAAGAATGTTAATATTATAGTTTATGTTTTGTTTGTTACATTTAAAATATTGGATATTCTCAACTTGCCACTAATAAATACATAAATAAAAGGTGAACATTCAAATATAAAAATCAACATTTTTCTTGGCGCCCCCAGAGTAAAACATATTTTGGAAAATAGCTCTTCATTCTTAAAAGGTTGCCGACCCCTGCCGTAGACTATGCGACCATCGAAGTGGGTGTTGACGAGGCGACTCCCAACTAGTTTTTTTTTCTCCTCTCACTTTCGCCGCGGCTTAATTCAACATTCTTTACAAGGTCTAGAGCTTATTAGAGCAGAGTGTAAATGACCCATTTCCCCATTGCCAGACCTTTGGCTTCGGAAAAAGAGGAAACCTTCAAAAATCCGGACAAACAGGTCTTGAGGTCGGTCGTACCACCCGAGATCACTCGTTCTCTTTGCCTGTCCTGTCACGTGGACCGTCGAGTAAGGTCCGTCTGACAGCTGGCCGGTCTCTTGATCTAGTGGTCCAGCATTCCTGGTTATTAATCTAGAGGTCCAGGGTTCGATTCACTGCGATACCATAAGTATCTTTCCTGGAGGGGAATTGGTCTTATGTATGATCCACTTCGGTGGCCGCGTGGTCAAACGTGCTACTCTCTCAGTAGACTAGACTGCCGATAACGAGGAGATTGAGGTTCGAATCTCCGCCGGGAGTACTGAGAGATGTTTTCCTAAATGATTTTCCACTCTCCCTCCATGCAAGCGCGGGTACTCTCTTCCTCTAAATATGCCCTTTCTAATCCCTAAAACAATTGATGTAATTAGTACACAAGCGTATCACCAGAACGGGTAGTAAGACACGGTGCTAAAAAAAAATATTGCCATGGTCTTGTTAATTAGGCTTAAGTTAGGTTTAAGACTTGTACTGGCACCACATAATCATCACCATTTTCCTCATCATCTCATCGGGACGATATAACCAACCGTACCTTACATGGTGCCCCAGGTTCTGAAGATGGCTACGTATCCGCCATTGCCAGTAGAAGACCAAAAATGTCCAGTCGACAAATATTGTTGGCATACTCTAAAAAAAAAAATACTGACGGCTAGAAATGTTATTAGATCTACTTTCACGTAAAGTCTTGCTATCCACCGCCTCAAATAATAATAAAATCAATTTTATCCTAATTTTTTTTTGTAAAAGCTTTTTTCTATGAAAATTGGACTGTAAAACACACTGCAAGAGACCTCCAAGAATAAAGTGAATTATAAATTAAGACCCAAAAGTGGTCACAACAGATTATGTGAAAGGCGAAAGGAACCAAACCTGTGGATGACTTCGACAGTGATAGATAAATCATCTGCAAGCTGTGATTTTAATCCCTTCTGGATCTAAAATTATTATAGCACCACAGCCTCACGTGTTTAAAAAAAATATATCTTCGTGCACTTAAGTAGGCATCTCACGACCGATAGACTGGGAAATTAAATATACGATTTAGATCTAAATAAAACGTATCTAAGTGCAACTTTCTGCATTATTTATTGGACAACAGCGATATTGGGATTAGTCTAATGGATTTTTTAATTTTAAAACAGCTAACTATAAATGTTTTGGTACATTTTTAACATGATAAAACTTGTCTTATATGATAGTAGATTTTGTAATAAGACTCTTCTTATGAAAATCGGACTGTAGATAGTCAACAGCACACCATCTTTCATTTTTCAACTAATTCATTTAATCCAAGAATCTCATAATAACCTCATAATAAATTAAGTAGGCCAGCCTTTAAGCTGTTCGCCTTGGATTGGATTCACAACGCCACTAATTATGCTTAAATTTGTAATAAGAAATTGGTTTTGTATTAATAATTCTTGTAAGTACAAATTTAAGTTCCTATATCATGGCCGATTAATCGGGATCTCATTACCAGTTAGTGATATAAGCATATTAACTAATTACAAGCTGCTTCGGTGGCTGCATGATCTAAGGCGTCACTCTCGCTATAGACTAGACTGCCGATGACGAGGAGATCAGGGTTCGAATCCTGGTCGGGTGTACTGAGGGTGTTCTTCTTAAATTGTTTTCAACTCTCTCTATACGCAAATGCAGGTACAATTCCTCTTACCTCAATCTTCCTCATTCCTAACTCAATAGCATAATTAGTAGATATGCGTATAACCTGAACAGGTAGTAAGACGTGGTGCAAAAAAAACTTACTACGCTAGTGTGTTAAGGATGAGAAACGTTGAATTTATAGAAAGTATAGCCACTTTTTGAGTGGATGGAAATTGGAAAACCATTGAAGGAAAAAACATCAATACACCGCACCGGGATTTGAACCCATATATCTTACCGTCATCAGCAGTTGTCTATTGTGAGTGTGATGCCTTATTGACCATTCGACCACCTAAAAGGATTTTACTATTATTTTATAGGTATTGATAATATCTATCAATATCTCATGATAATTGGACTACAGTGAATAAGTCAAGTTTAGAAACGATTCCGTTTTTTATTTAAACCTAGTGTACTTCTCACCTTAATTAAATTATTGCTGAAATAATCCCCGTGTCAGTATCGTGGGAAAACGACTTCTGTGCCACCTGAACGCCTCATTATGTCACAAACACGAATTCACTAAACCTCAACACAAAGAAGATTTGTGTCCGGTAGACATGATCCCTCGGGCCCCAAACAACACTTGGGCGTGACCCGTTAGACCAGTCCTGTTTTTTTGTTTTTTTAACTTTATAGATCACTTAATTCCGAGCGTCATTAGCATTAATGCATAGCAGCGCGTGGTGATTTGTGTTCATATTCATCTGTTAGGTTGAGTTAGGTTAGTTCTATGTTTACAAGGAATTAATGTGTTTTCCTCGTGGTATTTTTTTCGTGACTTTTCAAGCAAGTATACATTCCTAGTAGTTTTTTTAGTTTTTTTATCACATAGGTAATATTTGAATACCAAATTACATTTAAGCGTAAGACATGTTGCTATTATATGTTTTTGAATATATATAATTTTTTAGACATAAAAATAAATTAATTTTTGGTCCCATCCTTATTATAATTAGGCTATATAACTTTTAAAAGGCTAATGTTATTTTCTCATAACTTTTCTTTAAGTGCTTCGAGTCTTATTATCCATCCAAGCTAATTGTATATCTATGTTAATAAATGTATAATAGTGTATCTGTCTATATTAATATATATATATATACTGTGTATGTATCTGTCAAGGAGATTTTATGCAGTTCCCGATGAACTACCAAGTTAAAATTTGAGGTAATTGTCGTGGAAGTATAGGTGCGTAAAAACCCGAAACAGGAAACACCACCTTTAAGGTTACACCTCCTTTAGGAGCTTCGCCATCTTGTCGCTACTGTTGGAGAGGGGGGAAAGTGAAGAGGGTGTTTTTTTTTGGCCCATTTAAGTGAAACACATCCAGGATGGGGGATGCAGGGCACATAGTTAAACTCCATTCTGGCCACAAACCAGATTGTACGTCTCCCTCTCCTTCCACCAAAGTATATTTGGGGGGCTTTAATAGCAACCTTTGGCTACCCCAGTGAATAACATATATTTATATTGAATTTAAAGAATTTATCAGCAATTAACAAGGATAAAACAAAAATTAAAATGTGTTTAAAGGTCTACGATCTATTCTGTTTATTTTATTCTCATCACGAATAAAAAAAATATTTACTCTTAATACAAACTAATTTCTTAGGTTTCAATAAAGTAAGTTTTTAAACTAAAAATGTTATCATAAAGCTATATGCTTTGTTATGGAATCTACCTGATATTGTGTGAGGCTAATGCTTTAGATTTTTTTTCCCTTCCTCCTCTTCAATAAATGGAATGTTTTGATGCAACTCTTCATTTCATTACTTTAATAATTATTAATATAATATTTTATAATTATTACATTTCTAGTAGGGGTGTTCGAAGGTCACTTTTAAAATGTAAAGCGAAGTCGAAGTGAAACTTGAAATATTCTAAACAAAGAAGAAGTCAAAATTTAACATTGTTGCTGTTTTCACATTACACTTATTTTAATTTTTAAATTATCCATTATTTACATATATGTATAGAGAAGGCTTTATATAAAATATATGAAACGACACAATCGCACAAACTTTCTCATTCTGAAGATTAAATTTTTGAACAAAATTTTCAAAAATATGTTTTCAGTAAACTACGTCTGAATAATTTTTCCAATTTAAATTTTAACAAAGATTAAAAAAAAATTTGAAACATTTTTTTAAATCAATCATTTGTAGACTACTCTCAAATGATTTGTGTTTGAAATTAAAATATATTTTTATTTATCATGAAAAACTATTCCCGGATACTCATTTTTAATTCATTCTTAAAGGCCTTTTTTCGAAATATTTTAAATTCTCTAAAATTCTTGTACGCTAATTACCTTTAAATGAACTTATCATGGGAAAGTCTGTATTTATCATGTAAAATAGATTCTAAATAACAATTTTGAACAAAATATTGAGAGCTATTTTCAAAATTCGTTAATTGGTAACATACTACTAAATGATTTTTTCAGAAAACAAATACACATAATTATTTATAATGGTAGAAATCTTAACAGACACCCATTTTTAACCAAACTGCAAGGCCGTTTTTATAAAATCATGTTTTGAAAAGTCAACTATTAAACTACCATTAAGTAAATTTTTCCACAAACATATAGGCCCTACAGTTTTATTTATCATGTCAAACGCTCCGCAGATGAACATTTTAAACAAAATCGTTAAAACCATTTTCAACGAGTTTGGAACTCAACAAAATTCTTATTAGTAAGCGACCCTTAATTTGAGGGTTAGGATCAAAATAAAAAATGTTCTGAGGTATTGCCATATTGTCATAAAATTGTTTCAGATCTGTGGTCAAAGACAGGTAGATATACATGGGGACAAACGGACAGATGGGCAGTCATAGGGACAAGTGGTATGGACAGACATACAGACAGAATGGTAAAATCTACTTTTTTGGGTTCAGACACAGATAAAACGAATAGATTCATCATAGTCTCGAGGCTGAAAATTTTCACGATTATAATACTTCCTCATGATATGAGAAAGTGAAAAAAAGCAAAGTTCACTGTATTACTATATGCTGACATATTTGAATATATCTATCCTTACTAATGCTATAATGTATTTCAATGACTCATCTTTGTTAAAATACTACTTAGTAGCTGCTATAACTATTGTTGCATGTTGAAATATGTCATGTTTAGTGAGATGTTTACTCTCAATACATCAAAGTCTTAATATTCCTTAGAAATGTTTTAAAGATGCGAAGGTATACATCAACGTTAAGTCGAGAGAAATTTGACCTTCAACCTCGACAATTATTTTAACCCCTCTGAGCCCGTTAAATTACCAGCTAGTGTCACTCGGTCCAATGCTTGTGGATAAGAGAGATAGGAATGTCTAACATGTAAGTATAAAGATAAAATTGGACTAGCGACAGTGCTGATATCTTTTGGCCTGTATGTCAAACAATACAATTGTATACAATCTAGCGTGACCTCTTAAGGTGATAAGGAAGGTTAAAGTTTAGGTCCATTATTTTCACAATATTTTTTTTTATAGTACAACACTCTTTAGTTTAAAATAAATAAAATGTTGCTTCAATCAATAAATTTAGCTGAATTTTCTTCACGTAATAATGCCAACATATTTGTATTTGTCATGTGCAGAATTTGACCAAAAACTTTTGATACGAAAGGAAAATGCCCTGATCAATTTCCGTGAATTGTTGACATTAAAATATGTAGAAAATTATATTGAAAGGATCTAAAAACTGTCAAAACACGGACTTTACCCGCGTTTCATTCCCACCACCCAGGGACAATCCATTATTTTAAAGATTTATTGACATAGATAGTTTCTTATGATAAACTAAGGACCCGCCTCGGTGGCCTCGTGGTCTAACGCGCTACTCTCGCAGTAGGCTAGACTGCCGATGACGGGGAGATCGAGGCTCAAATCACGGTCGAGTGTACTGAGGGCGGGTTTTCCACTCTCCCTCCACGCAAATGCGAGTACACTTCCTACAAATATAACCTTCCTTATCCCTAAAACCATTAGTGTAATTGGTACATACGCGTATAGCCCAAACGGGTAGTAAGACGCGGTGCTAAAAAAAAGTAAGGAAAAATGAACTACGCTAATTATTTAGAATCATTTCACCCGTGGGCAGAATATCAATATCAGTTCACTTTTAATAAAATATAGATAATTACGTTTTACGAGAAAATATTTAATAACGGTAATATTAATTTATTTTAAAGAATGGAATGTTTAACTGCAACGTCATATAAAACAGTTTTTATCTAGCAGTAATTTGCGTTGTTAGTTTTTAAATAAGTTTCAAATAGATTTTTTTTTAATAAAACCAAACGTTAAAATGGAACTCATTTGCTGAAGTAGCCCCTTAAAGTCACGTCAACACAAACAACACAAACCAAAAACTCGCTCTCGCTAAGTGAACTCTTTTTATTTTTCAGGTATATTCAAAGAGCGCGCTTGAGAAGCTGAGACTCATTTCCACGTAGTTATGATTTAATTAATTTTTTAAAAAAAAAAAGATGAGCATCCAGTATACCCGTTTTGATTGTCGCAAGATATGACGCGCTACTCTCGCAGTAGACTAGACTAATGCCGGAGAGTTCACGGTTCAAATCACGGTTGGTTGTTCTGAGGGTCATTTTTCCAAAATGATTTTCCACGCAAATGAGGGTACATTTCATATAAATATAACCTCCTAATCCTTAAAACCATTAATATAATTAGTACATAGGTATACAACCCAAACAGGAAGTAAGACGTGGTGCTAAAATAGTAACTGTGGAAGTTTTATTTTTATGGTCGAGAGCAAAAAACCTCGCAAAACAAGTGAATAGCCACGATTATGGAAATGTGTTGGTGCTCAGAGCGGACGGGAAGAAACCAATAATTTAAACCTGTTTCGTTTATTGCAGCGGAACATAATATGACGTCATAAACAAAAGTAATCTAGTGTTAATATAAAAACTGTTTAGGTGAGGTAATTTTCAAATACGCTACAAAAAATAGTTGACCATTATATTTGACTAGCGCGTCTAATGGTCCATCCTACGTAATACGTAATTTACTGGTAAGAAAATTATGATTATTTAAAAGGTAATGTACCCGCATTTGCGAGTCAGGAGAGTGGGAATTAGAAAGCAAAAATTTAACATGATCGTACATACTTTTTCATATGGTATAGTATAGTTAGTGAAAAAAAAAATTCAAAAATAAGCTATTAGTATACTACCCGAAATTCCAGAAAAAAATTGTACTCAGAAAAACACACGTTATATTGATAATCATTTAAGAAATTTTTAATAAATACATTTTGAAAAAAAGATTGTTTTAACCATTTAAAAATATATTTACATTTTTTAAATTATGTTATCAACAAACTATTCTCAAATACGGTTTTTATATTAAAAAAATACACATATTCTCGTTTACCCTGTTAAACCCTCATGAGATACACATTTTGAACAAAAGCGTTCAAGCAAATTATTCGTAGGATTATTTCAAATTTCTAAAAGCATCATTAAACTATGCTTAATTTAAAGACTAGAACCAAAATCAGTAATATTCCTTAAGGTGGCATGGAAGGGGATGCCTAAAAGTCAGTATTTTTGCAGTTTTTATGGCAAAACTTTTTTTTTGCCAAAATAAATAAAATATTGCTTCAGCACAAACATAGAATTTAATTTTCTTCACATGGTGACCTCAAAATTTCTTGACGGTCCAAGGCGCTACTCCAGCAATAGACTAGACTACCGATGACGGGGAGATTGAGATTCGACTCTAGGTCTGATGTAATGAGGGTGGTTTTTCCAAAATGGTTTTTCATTTTCCCTCCACGCAAATGCTGATACACTTCTTGTAACTATAACCTTCCTAATCCCTAAAATCATTAGCGTAATTATTAGTACTTAAGCGTATAAACTGAACGGGTTGTGATATGCGATGCTAGAAAAAAAAAGTAGAGCCAAAAAAAATAGTACTATTATAAAATGTGACACATGTCATACTGAGGATATCCATAAAATATTCACCTCATTATAGGCCTCAATTAATTCTTGATATCAGAGATATTTTAAAATATTTTAATATAATATAGTCCGACACCTCATCTCAGTCGGTAGCGTGTCTGTCTACTGAACTAGGGTTCCCGGGTTCGATTCCCGGCATGACCTAAAATTTAATCATTGTTGAAATGTTCGTTTACCCTTTCAAATTGATGCATTAACGGTCGGGGGCTGGGTTTTGTGTCTACCCTAGATTAAATAAGTTTATAAGTCGTGTTTGCTGATATAATCATTCATTTCAGAAAGTGCACTTTAAATACCTCAAATAAATGAAAATTAAATAAATGCAACGGTGCACCGCACATACTTTCTCTCTCTTTAATCTTAAAATAGAAACATTTACCAAAAATTAGTAGAATTTGTGAAACGAAATTATATACACTGTTGCAGAAACACTCCACCAAAGATTATATATGAAATAGTATATAATGTTACAGAAACATTAAGAAAATAGGAGCCTATTTGGTCACCAAAGAGTATAACAATCAATTTCATAATTCAAAGCACTCCATAAAAATACTTCATGGCTTATAGCTAAGAAATTACTTGTTTTATAAAAATCTGATTAAAATTAAATTTTTTTTATTTTTAATTGTACTACAACTTTAAAATGGTAAGCTATTTCTTATCTCAAATAGTTGTGGAGATATTATCAAAATTGGAAATAATTACATAAGTGTAGTAGGTTATCCCGCAAAGAAATGTTCATGGAAAAATGAAAAATATCCATTTTGTATGTAATATTAAACATTACTCAGAAACAAAATTTAATAAAAATTGCAAATTTGGAGAAAATCATTTTTTTTTTTTCTCTGTATTCCCTTCAATATGCTACCTTTAATTTTAAGGCTTGATATCTGACTCCATAAAATTCCTCATGGAAACCTTATGAAAACCCCAGATAACAATTAGTCTTAGTCCTGTTGGTAAAATTGTTTCGGCACTAGTCGGAGATACAGACAGACAGACAGACAGACGGCAAAGCAAATACCACTTCTTCGGTTTTAATGATCATGAAACGTCAACATTTTTCAAAATCTCCGGTTCGATTTTTTTTTAGTTGATCACAATACGTCTATATCCGAGGGTTACAAAAAAAGTAAAGATGAGATAATATATGAAGTAAGAAAAAAAAATCTAGTGTCGTGGTATCAATTACCGCCAACAGTTTTAAGATAGCTCCTAAGATCACAAATACTCATATATTAATAATTCTAATGGGGTGAGTAATTTACAGACATTTGTATATTTGTTGACAAAGAATGTTTGGTTACCACGTGATGTCAGTAAAGATATTCTACGGGTGTTGACCTTGTCGTGGACAGACAATAGCAGTCCTTACCTCGCGTGACGTAAGTTAGAGTCGTACTTACGATAATAATTACGTGGTGGTTGCAAAATTAATGGCAGAACTGGTTTAACTCATAAATACACCCGTGATCTATTAATTAGGTGAAAATGGATATTATAAAGTTTGTCCTCCCCTCCTATACCCTCTTACACAGCTTGAACACTACTTCCCCTTGGATCGCGTCTTACTACCCATTTGAGTTGCATGCATACAAACTAGTTACGTTAGTGTTTTTAGGGATGAGGGAGGTTGAACTTAGAGTAAGTGTACCCGCACTTGCGTGGAGGGAGAGTAGAAAGACGTTTAGGAACCCTTAGTAGACCCAACTAGGATTCGAACTCTGAACTCTACATTATTATCAGTCCAGATTATTGTTAGATCGACACCTTAGACCATTCGACCATGAAAGTGGGCTGTGGATATAATTTGTATTATAACTACTATGGTTAACTAGCGCGCACTTTATGAACCAATTCACTATATCAGGGCACATTGGTGGTCCCAGAAGGCAAGGGAGGGCGAGCCATTTGGGCAGTTACAGCCACTCCCTCCCCAACCCGATCGAAAATAATGTTAATAAAATCTTAAAAAATTAGGGATAACTATAATATAAAATACCTGAAGACGTGTCCAAATAAGAACAAAGATTTTGAAACAAAACTTAGTTAACTTAATATATTCAATAGTTCTACCGACGTTAAAAGAACCCTAAAATATATTTTTGGAAAAAATACATAAATAATACCTTCGGCAATTTTTGTGGCCCCTCCTTCCCCGAAAGTAAATTTCCGGGTGCGCCACTATCAGGACATGATTTACAAACTTTTTCTTTTGTAGAAACGCGCCTTACTAACTGTTCATGTTATACACATACACACTAATTACACTAAAGAATTAGGGATGAGAACGGTTGAATTTAGAGAAAGTGTACCAGCATTTTGTGAATGGAGAGTGGAAAACCATTTTGGAAAAACCTAACTACACCCAACCGAGATTTGAACCCTGATCTCCATGTCGTTGGCAGTCCAGTCCAACACTATAGTGATGCCTAAGATCATGTGGCCACCAAGGAAGGTGATTTGCAAACTAATATATCTCTAAAACCAACACAGAAACCATTCCCCCAACAGTTAGCTCATCATTCTGAACGAAGAAGTCCAAATTTTACCATTAATACATCTTTCAGTCAAGCCAAGAATTTAAACTGGAACTCTCTGTACAATGGGGTGGACGTTCTACCAAGTGAGCTACGGATACGACTAATTGTTTTTTTTATTGGAAGACCTGTGTTTTAACCTTCAGTCCAAGGAGTATTGAATGACTTAAAATTTAGGCCAATCGCATTCGGGTGCATGCGAACTAACGTCAAATTTGTCTTTCCCGGTTTGCTGATGACGAGGTTTTTTTAGTTCGAATCCGGGATGAGTTTACTGAGGTCCCTTCCCCCACTCCACCCTCAATTAGATTTTCCATTTTACCTCCATCGTCTCTTAAGGTGTAATGGAAGGTATGCGAGGAAAAGACAGTGTTTTTGCAGTTTTTATGGAAAAACTTTTTTTGGCCAAAATAAATTAAACTATTGCTTCAGTACAAACATAAAGTTTAATTTTCTTCACATGATGACCTCAAAATTTCTTGAATATCTGTCAAAGGTGTTCTGGAATTTAATGATAACTTTTTCTCTTCATATAAAAAGTTTGTTAGATAATGCCACCATGCTCATGACAGATATTAAGGAACTATTGATATCAACGTGTGAAGAAAATTAAATTCTATGTTTGTACTCAAGCAAAATTTTATTTATTTCGGCTAATGTAATTTTTTGACACAAAAACTACAAAAACACTGGCCTTTTATCACGTCCCCTTCCATTCCACCTCAAGTTCTACCTTCTTCATCCTTATCCCACTATACCATTAGTCTAATTAATACGTGGATAGTCTGTAAGATCTTTTTCAAAGCGTTACTGACCGGCAGCGCCATGGCATCCTATTCGGTCGCCTGTATGTAGACTATTTGTCACACTGGTGGCACACGAGGTTGTCCACGAGGTTGTCCACGAGGTTGCCCACGAGGTTGTCTACACGTCATACCCGCAACGAGATGAAGTGATGATAGTGATTATGGAGGTGTGGGGCCAGTGGGAGTCCTAAACCTAACTTAAGGCTAATTATCCCTGGTGACTATTGGGATAATTCCTCTTAAGATAAAAAGTAGGCAATGTACCTGTGGGGATTCGAACAAGTAACCCCTAGATTTGCTGCCAGGCGCACTGGCCACTACACTACATGGACTGATTCTGGAAGGGTAGTAAGATGTGGCACAACAAAGTAAAAAATGTTAAGAAGTAATGCACGAGCATTCGCCTGAAAAAGGGGGGAGGGATCGTATACCTCATTCGAGGAGATAAAATATTTAATGTCTTGAAAGGGTGCATTTAAATTTGATTTTAAGTGTGCTACTAACAGAATTTCCCGAGGAATTTGTCGCTCCTACGGCCCTTTGGCAATTTTCCCGCTGTCAGATAACGATCCTACTAGGTACTTATTTGATCAGGTGGCTTCAAAGTGCTTTGAAACTAGTTATATTAGCTACCAGGACGACACTAGCTTCTGCACGTGAATCCCTTTGAGGGATTATTCGTACCCTTGCGCAGATACATGGCATTGGTTTGGTGCGAGTGCTTTGCCTCGGCTTCTTTAAATCCGTCAATAGATGTACCGCATGCTTTGGGATAATATAGTCCTAATATTTGTTCTTGGAACCTTCTCATGTTATAAACCAGCTCCAGTGACTAAGAAGGCTAGATATAGTTTATATTTAGTAGTTTACTACTTGTTTATCTTCTGAACTAGATCACCACGTTCCTAGAGGGTATTTCTCAAGAAAATAGTCAACTATCTAACACATGTCTTTTGTGGTCTGGTTAAAAACTGAATTCATTTATTTAAGGAAGGCTAAATCTATGTTTCTCATAAATGACACATTTCACGTAAAACTTCCTTGAAAAATGGGTTAAGTTTATTTAAAAAATAAATGGTACGGCACACCGCACAGACTTTCTCTCTCTTTCTATAAACTCGTAAGATTTCTGAACGGAATAATGTACATTGTATCATCACCACTCCACATAAGAACACGCATAAAATAATATACAATGATATAGAATCAATGAGAAAAGAGGCGCATCTTTGTCCACCTAAGAACATTTCAAAAAGTTTAATGTCTTCCACAAGGGTCAACACTTCGTATTAAAATTTCGATTTCTGGTTAAAATTTTAACATTTTAAAAGATGTTGCAGATCTTCAAGTCATCGCGTTGATATTTAATTATTAATTTATACATTTTGACCAATAAAAAATGTAAATATTGACTATTGAGTCTAAAATGGAGATAGATCATTGCTATGCAAACATTTCTCCTAAGAGATTTAAGGAAAAATAACAAACTTTTTTTAGATACTTACTTATATTTAATTACTCTATGGCATTGGAGTATTATTGCGTTAAGACTTAAGTAGTATATGTTTACAACTAAAGCTCACAAAATTGTATTAATATATTTGCAAATATCTCAGAAACTGCTGTTTTTATAGAAATATATGTCAAATAAAAGTTTTTTATTTCTAATAGTCCTACAATTTTGCAATGATAAGTTGTTTAGTTTCTCCAATAGTTGTGGAGATACGGAAATTAACGCTTCTGTAATGTACCCTAAAAATCATTTTCATAGGAAAATGAAAATAGCCAGTTTATTTATAATCTTAATCAACGCCTAGATACGAATTTTAATCAAAATCGTTTAAGTAGATTTTGAGAAAACCAAATTTTTCTCTTTTCGTCCTTCAGTAAACTACCCTTAATTTTAAGTTTTTATAGACACACAGACAGACGGCATTGCAAAGACTATTTTTTAGGGTTCGGGGGGTCATGAGACGTCGACATCCATCAACATTTCAGGTTAGTTTTTTTTTTACGGTCGCAATACTTAAACTTTAATGTCCAAAAAGTTAAAAAAAAATTATATAATTGCGTATATATTGAAAGTTATTGATTTTATAAAAATATGTTTCGGATAAAATATCTGTATTATAAATATATATACATATTTGTAATGCTAAGTAATTTCATATCTCAAATAGTTTCGGAGCTATTTAAAAAAATGTTAATTTACGCATCAGACCGGAGCCCTTAAAGCCATTTTGCCGAAAAATTGAGGGTAGCCATTTTGTTTGTAATATTTATTAATGTTTATAAATGAAATTTAATCAAAATCGTTGGAGCCGATTTTGAGAAAATCGACTTTTTCTCTTTTTGCCATTCAGTAAACTACCCTTAATTTTAAGTTTTAATAGACACACAGACAGACGGCATTGCAAAGACTATTTTTAAGGGTTCGGGGGGTCATGAGACGTCGACATCCATCAACATTTCAGGTTAGTTTTTCTTACGGTCGCAATACTTAAGCTTTAATGCCCAAAAAGTTAAAAATATATATATAATTGCGTATATATTGAAAGTTATTGATTTTATAAAAATATTTTTCGAATAAAATATTTGTATTATAAATATATATACATATTTGTAATGCTAAGTAATTTCATATCTCAAATAGTTTCGGAGCTATTATAAAAAATGTTAATTTACGCATCAGACCGGAGCCCTTAAAACGATTTTGCCGAAATATTGAGAGTAGCCATTTTGTTTGGAATATTTATTTATGTTCATAAATGAAATTTAATCAAAATCGTTAGAGCCGATTTTGAGAAAATCGACTTTTTCTCTTTTTGCCCTTCAGTAAACTACCCTTAATTTTAAGTTTTAATAGACACACAGACAGACGGCATTGCAAAGACTATTTTTAAGGGTTCGGGGGGTCATGAGACGTCGAAATCCATCAACATTTCAGGTTAGTTTTTCTTACGGTCGCAATACTTAAGCTTTAATGCCCAAAAAGTTAAAAATATATATATAATTGCGTATATATTGAAAGTTATTGATTTTATAAAAATATGTTTCGAATAAAATATTTGTATTATAAATATATATACATATTTGTAATGCTAAGTAATTTCATATCTCAAATAGTTTCGGAGCTATTATAAAAAATGTTAATTTACGCTTCAGACCGGAGCCCTTAAAACGATTTTGCCGAAATATTGAGAGTAGCCATTTTGTTTGGAATATTTATTTATGTTCATAAATGAAATTTAATCAAAATCGTTAGAGCCGATTTTGAGAAAATCGACTTTTTCTCTTTTTGCCCTTCAGTAAACTACCCTTAATTTTAGGGGTAGATATCCAATTCCAAAAACCCCTCGGGGCAACCCTATGAAAACCCTAGATATCAAGTTTCAGCTCAATAGGTAAAATAGTTTAGGCTCTAGTTGGAGGTACAGACAGACAGACAGACAGACAGACAGACAGACAGACGGAAATTCAAAAACCACTTTTTCGGATTCAGGAAGTCATGAAACGTCAAAATTCATCAAAATCTCGAGTTCGAATTTTTTGACGATCACAATACTTTCTCTACCTGTAAGATAGAGAGAAAGTAAAAATTGTAAAACTTAAAAATTCCTTTTTATTCCTATAGAGACATGCTATCTTTCAACTCCATCTTAGCGAGAACCTTGTTATGAAATGACAATTCATTTCTTATGTAACGCGGGATTTTTTGGACGTCTGTAAGTCATCTCAGTGCTCCAGTAGGTGCCCCCTTAATGGTTCTGGTATCGATTATATATTATGGTAAATAAAGGCTTCATCAGTAAAATTGAGGCTTCCTCTTTCTTAGTGATGAATTGAGAGCCACCTACTTCGGTTGCCTCATTATGGTCTCTAAGGCATCACTCAAGCAATATACTGGACTGTAGATGACGGGTAGATCGGGGTTGAAATCTTGGTCGGGTGTAATGAGGGTGGTTTTTACTAAGTGGGTTTCCACTCTCTCTCCATGCAAATGTGGGTAAACTTCCTCTAAATGTAGCCTTTCTTATCTTTAACAGATTAGCATAAGTATTACATATGCTTACAACACGAGTGGGGTAGTAAGACGTGGTAACAAGTAGCGTGTCTTCCTACTGAGGTAAGGGTCGTGCGTTAAATTCCCGGCATGGCTGTAAAAATTATCATGGGTGAAATTAGGGTGTCCCCTTTCATTGTGATTTAGGTTTAAGTTAATTTAAAAGTTGTGTACTTCAGTCTGTTCAGAAATAATCGCACGTTAAATACCTAGGATAAAAAAATAAAAAATAAAACGGATGTGTCGTGCATTTTGATCAGATTTGATACACGCATATTTAAGACAACGTAATTCAACAGGTTATTTTTGCTCACGGAGGTAACAATTTAAAATTCAAGGTTGACTCAATTTCTCTACGCAAAAATTTACTTATTCATTCTTAGAGTTAATAATGCCTTCACAACTCCTCATTAATTCACGATTCTCATTAATATTCATAGCAATACATTGGATTACTAAAGATGGCGCTATAGATTGCGTTTGACAAAAATTGCTTGTTTTGTACTTTAGTGGAGGTACGTTTTTGCAAGAATAAGTCGAGGCTAGCGAATTAATTAAACTATGTTTCGTTTATTTTTTTAATTTTACAAAAAATATTTTGGAAATTAAATTATTACTTTCTATATATTATGTAAAAAACCACAAATTCTAGAAACAACCGTTTCAAATTTATATTTATTCGCGTTAAGTGTTTGTGATTAATTAAAAGAAAAGTGCCTTCAGGCTATGACATTATTATTTATGACTGTCAGGTTCTAGCTATTTTTTTTATGTCAATGTATATATTCGCTAAATGATTGTTTCTACATTTTCAGATTTTTCTACCCCATAATTTAAAATATAAGGAAGGATAAGAAATTTCGAGTTCATTATTAAACGGTCTTTACGCTTGCATTATTCGTGGGAATATTCCGCTGTTTTTTTGTTTGTTTTTAAACGTGTTTTATTCAGTGCATTGTGTACCCAACAGATATTTTAACCTTGAACTACCTACCCCTCCACATTTCAATATATTTTGAAACTATTTTATTTTCCTATTTTCCACTTTAATACCTTTATTGTTAGTTAAAAGTGTTCCCAATTAACACATTAATAATGTCGAATGATTTTTTTTTCAATATTTCATTTAAAAATTTATTTTTTTCTCTTGCATTTATAGTATCTTTTTTAGAACCGCGTCTTACTACCCATTCGGGTTATACGCTTATCTACTAATTACGCTAATGGTTTTAAGAATGAAGAAGGTTATATTTAAAGTAAGTGTACCCACATTTTTGTGGAGAGAGAGAGAGAGAGAGTAGAAATCCATTTTTGGAGGAAAAAAAACACCTCATTAGGCCTACATTCGACCGAGATTTGAACCTCGATCTCCACGTAATCGACAGTCTAGTCTACTGCAAGAATCTATAGTACTAATAGATTATTACCTAAAATAAAATCACTTTAAAATTATTTTATTTCCTCGAAACTATTGTCAAACATGCCCTCTTAACCCCACCTCAACCATCACGACCATTATTCTCCCAGGGCTTAGTTTGTCTCCCAGTACACATAACTTTCATCCAGTGGTCCTCCCCTATTATTATTATTATTATTATTATTATTATTATTATTATTATTATTATTATTATTATTATTATTATTATTATTATTATTATTATTATTATTATTATTATTAGCACCGCGTCTTACTACCCGTTCGGGTTATACGCAATTACGCTAATGTGTAATGGTAGGTTGATTGTGAGACGAAATGGAGGACCTACAGTTTAACGTGGAATCCGAACCACGGTGGAGGCCTGGCATTCCACACATTCACAAGTTGTGATTAATACACGTCTTGTCAGAGGTGAAGGAAGGGTTTGGTAGTCAGATAAATATATACCGGGACCGAGGATTGAACCCCGGGCCCCCAACACAGAAGTCTGACACCTTACCCCTAGACCACCAGGTCACCGACCCTCCCCTATCAATAGCTGTAGAAACACTGTCAAATCTTACTTCATGTATTACTGGTTTTTGTGAACGGATATGGCAGAGTTTGATTGACTTGTGTTCCTCAAGTAATGGGAAAATATGCACGTATTCTCTCTTCTAATTTATAATCAATGGCTTTGTAAGGTTATCAAGGCAATATCTTTGTGTGTGTAATAGCTAGCTACACACTCCTCTTCCCAGATCCTCCTTCCATAGGAATTCCTGAACATCACAGAGGTGGGGGTCAGCCGGGAGGGCCACTTTAAATTATAAAGGGCCTCTGGTTTGATTACACGCTGTGACCAAGATTAATATAGTGTATGTGAACGTGTGTCTCTTCCAGCACTGATATTCACATTTCTAAAAACCGGTTTAGGAATTTCCTGGCTAATTGTAAGCTGTGTCAGCGTGTTAAGAGATCGTCCATAAAACCAGGTAACGCTGTTAAGAGGGTTGAGCTCTAATGTCTACATACCCGTTTCGGTGGCCGCGTGGTCTAACGCGATACTCTCGCAGTAGACTAGACTGCCAATGGCGGGGAGATCGAGATTCTAATCTCGGTCGGGTGTATTGAGGAGGGTTTTCCCTAATCCACGCAAATGCGGGTACACTTCTTATAAATATAATATATCTCATCTCTAAAACCATTAGTATAATTAGTGCATAGACCTAAGCTCATATAACCCAAACGGGTAATAAAATGCGGTGCTAAAAAAAGTATTTATTTTACACTTTTCCTTGAAATTCACAATCTTGTCTCTTTATGAGGGGAGGTTTGATGGAGTAGGAGTCCAAGGATAGTTATCTAAGGCCCCAACTCCTTGGGGCCCACAATAATCCAAACTTGTATGTTTTATGGCAGCAATTGCTCCCGCAAACACGATACACGCGAATAAAGAGAAATTCTTATTTTTGACTTAGTTTTTTTGGCTAATTTTCCGAAAACTGATTTTTTAAGAAACGGTTTCAATATAAATAAAAGAATAGTGTAGAGAGTAATATAAATAAAAGAATAGTGTAATGAGAGTAAGTTACTAATATATTTTTATTTAACATATATTAGAATTTTGGTAGAAAAACGACGTAACTGACAGTTTCAAACGTTATTAAACAACTTTCACGTGTTCATACAAATTATTTTATCTGCACCTTTCACTTTTGATAGAGATTATAAAATATCGCAAAAAAAAAATTTTAAAGGATCAGAATTATACGGCAGTTCAAAAATAATGTTATTGAATATTCTTAAGGCACGGAAATTATATTAATTATTTCGCTTAAAAAGGAGCCCCTCAAAATTCCGTTGCCCCAGGCCCCGTGAATCGTCTGGGGGTGACTGGCCAAAGTGTGGAGGTCCATCTAAGCGCTGGTTATTTAGTAAAGTCTGAACACCAATCTCTAAATGGCGCTAATATTATGTCTCACTTTGTCCTTCTCATAAAAGGACGCCATTGGAAGGAAAATGTAAACACAGCCTGTAGGGGCGTATGGCGCGTTTTTAATAATTATAATAAAAAATACCTTTTATAAATAACTTTAATCTAAAACTATAAGTAAAACAGAGACTAATTAATCTAAAATTATTTGTATTGGTATAATATGTGCATACCGGACCATCCAACTTTGTTTGTGTAGCTAATAAAGCTAAAGAGACGATATTAACTAAATGATACCATGATACCCGTTTCGGTGGCCGTATGGTCTATGGCGTTACTCTCGCATTAGACCGGTCTGCTGATGTCGAGAAGATTCTCTTGCGTGTTTTGACATCATGATGGAAGTAAAATACTATTTCTTAAAAGAAGGATTGGTGTGAAAAAATTGGACAGTATGAGAAATGAGAGAGCAAGAGGAATAGTAAAGGAAGATCCAGTCCTAGAACAGGATAGAGAAGGCACGATTAAGGTGGTATGACCATGTGAGAAGAATGAGAGGGAAAGGATGTCCAGGAGGTGGATGGGTAGGAGGCTGAGAGGAAGACCAAGGGACAGATGGCTGAAAGGATAAGGAGGAGTGTGGAGGAGAGAGGAGGTTACTGGTCCAAGGTGGAGGGAGAGAGGTGGTGGGAGGAAAGGAAGTGGTGGAGACCTATGTTACAAACAGACCCAGCCATTGGCCGGAAGCTGTTCATGATGATGATGATGATGATGAGGTAAAATCTATTCAAAATGTTAAATACCCCGGGTCTTTCAGCGAATATATATTTTTAGACGGACTACAACCAAAGAACATCCCACTTCCCCAAACAGTGTGCATAAATTAATATACACTATTACTGAACCATATTATTGTTCTGTGCCTTTTCAACTCCCTAATTAAATTTACTTATAAAAAAATAAAAATTTTATAAATTATTTTAAATGATTATTTTTAAGAGTTCTACAACTTTGTAATGATATCTTATTTCTTTTCTCAAATGATACAGAGATATGGCCAACATTGTAAATTTGCACTTATCTAAGGTAACCTCAAACTCATTTTAACGGAAAATTATAGGCGCCATTTTGTTTGCAATACTAAACAATTCCTAGATATGAATTTTAATCAAAATCGTAACAGCCGATTTTGAGAAAATCGATCTTTAAGTTTTTTCCCATGAGTGAACCATTATTAATAATTTTAGGATTAGATATGTAATTCAAAAAATCCTCTTGGGAACCTTATTAAAACCCTATATACCAAGTTATAGCCTGATCGGTAAAATGTTTCAGCTCTTGTCCGGTAAAGGCAAACAGTATTGCAAAAATCACTTTTTCGGGTTTAGGGTGGCCATAAAACGTAGATTTCTTTCAAAATATTTAATTTGATTTTTTTTTACGATCACAATACTTCTTTGGATCTGATGAGTTGTTAGAGTTCGGCCAGACTGACAAGCGTGCGAGCGAGCACGTGATGAGCGACTGCGTGGCCAACTGGCGAGCGAGAGCGTGATTAGCAGATAGCTCTTGATAGTTGTTGACGAGGAGGCAAAGGTTCGAATCTTGGCTCAGTGAACTGATGGTGATTTTTGACAAATGATTTATTGTTGGGGTTTTCCCATCCTCTATCCACTCTAATGGTGATTCTTATTTGTAAAGCCCTACTGTTAGGTACAAATTGATACGGAAAAATGAATAAGTTTATTTGAATACAGAAAAAATCACTATACAGAGACCATTAAAATACTATTGTCTCACGAATCTCCTAGCAATACAATCTACCATTTCAGCAGTAAAAATCTTAATCTTGTTTACAAAAGTCTCTAAGCAACGCAAAATATTGTTTTCCAATGTCAACTTGAGTTCTGTTTATAACACCTACTTTGATTATACTATTGAATTATTTTAACATATCAGTTTTACATATATATATACATATATATTATGATCTTACCAATTAAATTAGGCCGTTAGTAGCAAGTGTGCTAAACCTATCAATAATTATATAAAAAGAATCAAATATCATGTCAAAATGAGAAGTTTTCCTAGCACTCAATGGATCAACATACAATAATATTGCCAGCGCCTGTAAACTAGACTGTTCCGGCTCGAGCGCGCGCGCTAGGTCGCTCCACCTCTGATTACAACCAATGTGTTCTAGTTTATTTTTTAGTCGCTCGCGTGCTCGCTCGCCCAGTCTGGCCATACCCTTACAAAGTAAAACAAACAATTTAAAATCAAGCTAGTCCCCCCTCCCTCGAACTCCTCAGTCATTAAATCAAGAGAGGAAACGTCTTTAAACTAACTTTTACTTTAGTACCATAATATCTGTAAAGTATTACACTAAAAAAATATTTAGTTTTTCACGCTAATTTTATATTTGTGAAACTCATAGTCACTCAAATTTGATTTTAATTGATCATTCATAATGTAGCTGACGATTTTCAGACGTCTAGCCAGATTCACCCTTAAAATATTAGTGAAGAATGGCCTTAAAAACGCGACGAATACTGGATAGTTCATTGGTCAGAGAATTTACGTACTAATCCAAAGCTCCCGGGTTTGATTCCCGTGTCCATACGTCGTTTTTACATTTAAAGAATATTATATTTATATATGGCTGTAGCCTAGCCGTGATAAACAAATGTAATACCTTGGCTATTTAATCCAACCTTATACAAGCAACCAATCTGAAAGCAGAGTAGATTCGAGAAATGTAGGTCTATGTTAGCAATGTATTCTTAGAATATTTTAACACCAAAACATCGAATTCCTAAGAATGTTTAAGTTTTTTAAATCATATTAAAAATTTAAATAAACATATTTTATGGCATTTTTACTAATTACAGAACTATTGTGCTGCTATTAGTGGGTTATTCCAACATAGTAAAAGATCATACCACTTAATTGAATGTGAACTTACATTATTGCCACATATTATATGATTCAGCTACTATTTATATTCTATATAACTCGCATTGGCAGGTACGCAGACTAGATTAATATCAAGATCATTTAGACTGGTTTGCCAGTGAAGGTGATATAGGGGTTTAAATTCCAACCAGATACGTTCGGGGTGTGTTTTTTTTACCCCTAAATTGTTTCTATCTGCCCCCCCACGCAAACAAATCTCTTGAGAGACAGAAATAAATTTATAAAATACTTTAGAACAGGGGGTCAGCAAGTAGTTGATCACAATCGACCGGTAGATTTCGTGGCAATTTTCAGTCGATTGATTGAGAAAATTGCAACTTTAATACAAGTTTATCTTTCTTTCTTATAAACATGCAAACATATCAAGTACTTTCAAATATTATTAATAGCTAAAATAACCTAGATCAGTGATAGTCGATAATGTTTATAAGAAAATTATAATATGTATTGTTTTCTATATTTTTTCTATAGTGGTGGGCACATTCTTATTTGAGGAAAGGTTTAATTTTAGAACTACATTTAGAGATTTAGAGACAGATAAAAAAAAAGTAGACTATAGAAACGATGGGTGATCATGGGACCTTTAATAATCTTGTATGTAAGTCGATCGAGCCCCAAAAAGGTTTCCGATCGCTGCCTTAGATTGTTTGAAGAATAGTTTTACGAACTCTGGAATTTTACTAAGCCTTTTATCGAGTGCCAAGATACCAAATTCCGTGAAGCCATTACAAATGAAACGAGCTATCCGAATCGAAGACGTACGGAATGTTCCGAGTCAAATATTGCCGAGCCTTGTTCCTTCGTTCTTCCACCCACCATGACAAGAGGTGGGCCAGGTAACTCGAGACACCGTGTCTCCTCAGGTCCAGAGACTTATCTGGCAACGGTTCTTTCTGCACCTTGCTGGCCCTTGTTCCTTCGCTCTTCCACCCACCATGACAAGAGGTGGGCCAGGTAACTCGAGACACCGTGTCTCCTCAGGTCCAGAGACTTATCTGTCAACGGTTCTTTCTGCACCTTGCTGGCCCTTGTTCCTTCGCTCTTCCACCCACCATGGCAAGAGGTGGGCCAGGTAACACAAGACACCGTGTCTCCTCAGGTCCAGAGACTTATCTGTCAACGGTTCTTTCTGCACCTTGCTGGCCCTTGTTCCTTCGCTCTTCCACCCACCATGGCAAGAGGTGGGCCAGGTAACTCGAGACACCGTGTCTCCTCAGGTCCAGAGACTTATCTGGCAACGGTTCTTTGAGCACCTTGCTGACCCTTGTTCCTTCGCTCTTCCACCCACCATGGCAAGAGGTGGGCCAGGTAACTCGAGACACCGTGTCTCCTCAGGTCCAGAGACTTATCTGTCAACGGTTCTTTGAGCACCTTGCTGACCCTTGTTCCTTCGCTCTTCCACCCACCATGGCAAGAGGTGGCCAGGTAACACAAGACACCGTGCCTCCTCAGGTCCAGAGACTTATCTGTCAACGGTTCTTTCTGCACCTTGCTGGCCCTTGTTCCTTCGCTCTTCCACCCACCATGGCAAGAGGTGGGCCAGGTAACTCGAGACACCGTGTCTCCTCAGGTCCAGAGACTTATGTCAACGGTTCTTTCTGCACCTTGCTGGCCCTTGTTCCTTCGCTCTTCCACCCACCATGGCAAGAGGGGGCCAGGTAACACAAGACACCGTGTCTCCACAGGTCCAGAGACTGATCTGGCAACGGTGTTTGATGCACCTTGCCTGTAGTAGACGTGCTTTTTTTGTTCATACATGTCTTTCTCAAGAGTAAATTTTCTTTGCGTCATACCTGGTCGTCCTTTGATTCTAATGAGCGTCCAGTTTAAAACAAACTGGTACAAAACAACGGCTCAATGACGCTATTAATATTAACTATACAGTATATATCGTTCATTAAATATCATAGTTATTTTAATAAGGTGAGGTTTTTTTTACACAGGTGCAGTCATTAAAATTGCATTATTTAATGTTACCTAGCTATTTGCGGACGTCTTCGAAGAAATACAGAAGTAGTAATATGTTATTAGAGTTTCATTTCAATCAGAAAAGTTACTGTGATTGTATCAAAATACCTTAAAAACAAAATAACGTAATTACGATTATGGTTTGTATTACATTATATTTAAATTTTTACCAAAGCAAATTACACTCATGAAATTGTAATTACATAGTTTTATTAAAGAACTTGTACTATCCACTTTTTTCTACAATTACGGAGTAATACTAATAAATTATATACCTTTTATGGTCACAAACATTTTTTTTTTAGCATCACGTCTTACTACTCATTCGGGCTACACGCTTATATACTAATTGTACTAATGAGTTAGGGGTGAGGAAGGTTTAATTTAGAGGAAGTGTACCCGTATTTACATGGAGAAGGTGGGGGAATCCATTTAGGGAAAACCACCCTCAGTACACAAGACTGGGATCAAATCACGATCTCCCCTTATCTGCAGACTAGTCTTTTTACGAGAGTAACGCCTTAGACCATGTGTCCACCGAAGCGGGTCACAAGCTATTAAGTGTGTATGTATTTTTAATTGATTGAATCATAGCTATTGTATTATAAGCATGGTCATGATAGTCTTATTAAATTTGTTAAATTCGTGTTTCATGGTATTTCCAGTAAAAAGGGCGAAAAGAGATCAAACTGATTTTCTCAAAATTGCCTCCAAAGATTAAATCAAAATGTGTTTCTAGACACTGTGTAACATTACAAACAAAATAGAACCGCTTATTGTAAAAATAACTGAGTGTATTTTACTTGAGCGAAAGTTTGCACTTTTGATATTATCGCTTCAACTCTTCGAGATATAAAATAAGTTATCATTATAAAGTTGTAGGACTCTTAAACATAACAATTTTTATATGAGAGCATATGAGTCAAATATTTTTTGCTGCGTATGATGAAATGCAGTTTTAGATTATACCATTATTATAATATAATCTCTTCAACAAAAGAAAGTGGCATGGCCTCCTTGATGCTGGGGACAAGAATAATAATAATAATAATAATAATATACCTTTCGGTTGTTGCCTTATCTTCCGTGTTGAGTACCAGAAGTAGTACCCAACATTGGTTGATTTGTTTTTCGAGTTACAGGTTGCTTTCGCAAACCCTTATCCTCTTTGTCTGAAATAAAATTACCATGAATGTTACCTTAAATTAGTTCCTGCAAGAGAAGTGTACAGTTAGTGTTAAATATGACCCTTTATGAGATATGGAATTGATACATGAGTTTGTGTGGTGATTTTTTTTATTTTTATTTTTTTTGGGTAGTGTCTTGTTCTGTGGAAGGGATTTGGAATCTGGGTAATTGTTTACAGCTCTGTCTGTTTTTGTATTAAGGTAGCTTCGGTCTCTTGCTGTATCTTGCTTCATGAGGATCGTATCTCCCCATTGTCTGAATTATTGGGTTGTGGTGTTCTTCCGCCTTCTTGAAGAATTTCTCGTTTCTTTCTTTGAATATCTCTTTTAGAGTCCTTGATTTTGTGTTATTATGTAGGTCCGTTATTCTTGTCCTTGTGTCTAGTCCTGTTATTGTCCTTAGTACTTTATTTTGTGTGATTTGTAAGGTATTTAAATGTGATTTCGCCGCGTAGCTCCATGCCTCGCATCCATATAATAGCACTGGTTGGATTATTGTTCTGTATAAATTTAGTTTCGTGTGTTGTGTAAGTTCTCGGCCTTTCATTAACGGATATAGCTGTATGAATCTGGTCATTCCTTTCTTTTGGGTATTATTTATGTGTGTTTTCCATGTTAGTTTGCAAATAATATATTTATTTTGCAAGGCCTCCTAAACTCGCTCCAGCAGCAAAGCTTCAATCTTGATGCACAACTACTCGGATCGGAACGCTCGGAATCGGAACGCTACGAACGGAAACGAGTTTTGTCCGCACACTTGTTCGGAATTTTTTGTCATTCGGAAGGAAGCAGCCCAAAGAGGATACATATATTTGAACTGAATTGAAGATGAGTGATAGAAGCAGTTAAGGGGAAGCAGTGATGTTTGGACATAAAATAATTAAAGTTTTATGAAGATGACCAGATGGATAGAGCCAAACAAAGTATCCTATAAATTAAAAATACTAACAATTTGAAACCCCTGCTACCACCACTAAATGACAGAAATTTGAATTAATGTAGTTCTTGGAACCATTTAATTAAAATTATTAATTCATAATGAATAAAAGATGGACAGTATGATAATGTTTACTAAGTGGGACATTTTACTTACGAGTTTCCTTTAAAATGTTCGCATTTTTCTTCATAACAGTGTCATAATGATGGTTTTTTACCAATGTCATAAATCACAGGTTATAGTTGAACCTAATTTATTAATTTTTCATTCAAAGATATGTTTAATTAAACAAATTCACTGGCGAAGAGGAATCGAAAACCAACAGGTGTATATATGAGCTTGAGCGTGAGTGTAGATAATGATGCAATACCCGAGGATGCGCATGCGCATAGCTTCGGAACAGCTACAGAACCCGTGAAAATATTCCCTCCATGGCAAACCGATTAGCTTCATTCCGATTGGACGTAGCGTTTCCGATTCTGACCCGAGAAAATGTGCGGGCCTCCATTAAAATTCATGTAGTAAATAACTTCCGACGCATTCCGTTCCGATCCGATTAGGTGTGCGGCAAGCTCACATAAACCAACCTAGTCCGTCATGCTACTACCATTATTATTTGATCACAGGAACTAAATAGTAGCCAGACCAGTTTATATTAGACCGTGGTCTTCTTTCCATCTTAATCTCTTACAGTCTTACAACTTGATGGTCTGACTGACACTCCCATGAAAATGAAATGATGGTAAGAGATAAATTGACATCACAAATATTTGACACTAAAGGACATTGTGGTGCTTATTAATATTTTATGATAGTTATGATGATAAATGACAGTTACCAATAATTTAAAATTAATGTTTAAAGTGAAAAGGATATAAATAATGCCAAATGTATGGCCGTTTAGAGGCGACAGCCATTTGCTTTAGCGTAAATAGACTCGTGGAAGTCGTTGTCGCTGACGGACTTTCATTCGTCTTTATACAAAAAATATTTAATTGTAAAAAAAAGGGAAAAGTACAAAGGATTTAGCAATTTCACGCTAATATATAATAAAATATGGTAACTTTATCAATGCCTCGTTCACTAATATATATTTAAAAATATTCTCATTCGAAAGAATGAAGAAAGAAACATTTCTTTTAGTAATTACTTGTAAATATATGTCAACAATTTATTTAGGGGAAAAAAAATTAAGGTTGTTTTAGCAACCACTCTTTACTATATAAAAAAATCTCATCCAGAAACAAAGTATTAAAGTTTCAGCAATCGATTTATGTCAATTGAAAAGTTATTACTTTTTTTAACCATCCTTCCCCAAGCAGAAAAACCACGACGATATTACGATCATGGCTTGCGAAAACATGTCACCATGTAAGTCCTACCATACATTTTGTTCTCTATAAACGACGTGAGTTGAATATTTATCGGCCCTAACTTCAATAAATTATTTTAGGATATCGTGAGGGAACCCCACTACACAAGAGAAGAACCAATACTTGATCTCTTCAACCTTTATTTATATAGAAATTGCTTTTTACTGGAGCGAAGTCCATTTCTATTTATTGCTTGCATTTCATTTCTTATCTTCTCTCGTAGACGATTCCTGGAGCTTACTTTGATATAATAATGTGTTGTTTTTTTTCACTTATATTTCGTACATTTTCATCTTCTTGCACATGTTTTGATGTGAAAACGAATTTGTACAAAATAAGATTCAAAATAAAATTATATTTACAAGCTACGTAATAGTAAAATATAGTTATATTGTATTTATTTAGTTTATATTGTATAAAAGAGTGAAAACGTTCCTGAATAAAATGTCAGGCCAATCTGTTTCGACCGGTGTACCGCGAGCGTCTGGAAAAATATCAAAAAGAAGCAAAGAAAAATTTGAGGAGTAAAAATAAATCTTTTCAAATCCATGATTAATATATTTTTAAATTACATAATTATTAAATTTTAGCTATTGAACTTTTACATACAATCTTAAAACTAGTTATTTTTAATGATAAAATCTCCCCTTAAAAAACTTGACTATTTTATCACCTTGTTCAGTGAGTGAGCCTTGAGTTGAAAGAAGAAAATAACCTTGCTAATACTATTATTTCTCAAATGTGAATGTGATATTATTTATTATATGCAAGCAGTTTGACCTGTTCTTTGCACGAGTAAGCCGCATCAAAGTATATCAAATTATGACGTTCAACATCCGGTTGTCATCATTTTGATAGTTACTCTGTGTACAATTCTGAGCTATCTCTGACCATTAATAAATTTAGTCCACAAACGAGCGCAATCCATTGACAACGCAATCTTTACCTAAGAATCATCATAATTTAAGTGAAACGAAGTAATAGACAGTTTTACAAAAAATGTTGGATAAAAGAACATCATATTTTCACCAAAGAGCATAAAAAAAACTCACTATCCCCAAGTTATATCAACAGATTTTGTTTATTTAAATTGTTATATCGCTCCTAGATAGGCGCTAATTTATCCTTAGACTTTTAGCTATGTAGCCACTTTAAAATAATCTTTAGTTTTTGTACCCGCCTCGGTGGCGTAGTTGGCTAACGCGCTAGTCGTGTTGAGCTCGACCGCCGAGGACGGGGAGATCGAGGTTCGAATCTCGGTCGGGTGAACTGGGGTGGTTTTTCCTAAATGGTTTTCCACTCTCCCTCCACGCAAATGCGGGTTCACTTCCTCTAAATTCAGCCCTCCCAATTCCTAATCCATTAGAGTAATTAGTACTTAAGCGTATAACCCGAACGGGTAGTAAGACGTGGTGCTAAATATTATTATTATTATTATTATTTAGTTTTTGTAATCGTTTATTTTGAAATTGTTTATCTGTACACCCAACTGGGACTCGAACCTCAATCTACCCGTCATCGGCGGTCCCCAGTATATATACGGTATTGATGCTTTAGAGCTTAGACCATGCGGACACCGAAGCCGGTAGTATTTTGTAGTTAAATAATGTAAAGCAAGGTATCTTAGTAATGTATCCATGTAAGCTCAATATTATGTGTCTTTTTTTAAAGAACAACTTTTATTTGTTTCAAAACCGATCCCATGTTGAAATATTTCTTGCCGTCCTGTTTAGAGGGACTTATGCTCCCTTCCTCTTCACGAACATTAAATCAAATCCAGGTACGGCTCTAGCTGTGTCAATAATATATTTTTAACCATTCTCGTGGTATAGTGGTCAGTGCACCTGGTCTCCAAACCTAGGGGTCGTGGGCTCAATTCCCAGCTAATACCACGAGTATTTTCCCCTTAAGGGGAATCATCCCAAAGTTTACCAAAGTTCATTTGATTAAGTTTTAGCTAAGTTTAAGATCACTCCTGGCTGCACACCTTCATAATCTCTATCATCACATAATCTTATGGGGGGGAGGGGGGGACGTGTATACAGCCTCCATAGGTGTACCCTGGGCAACGTTCTATGTATGCCACCAGTGTGTATAAAAATCTTCACATGCAAGCTACCGTACGAAATATCAGATATCTCCCGGTAAAAGTTTCCATACGCTAAAATATATATAAAACAAGTATTTAGGAGGCCGCTACCATCTTTATTTGCAAATAAAATCTAGCGCTAACGCTTTGCAATATTATTAAATAATGTATTTTTCGCAAGTACAGTAGCTCCATGGCTTCTTTGGTGCTGACTGACAGCTCACAGCTGACACCTTACAGCTCTGAAAAGTTATCAAACCAAATTATGTATCCCTACACCGAACCATATGATTTTCAAAAACATGTGTTTAGCATCTGTCACTTCTGACAGTCAAAATTTAGATATATACCTAAATTTGGACTGTCAGAAGTCAGCTGTGAGCTGTTATTCAGCACCAAAGAAGCCATGGCGCTACTTTACATTTGAATATACACCCGACCATAACATAGATGGCTATAGCAGAGGACTATCCCATTTGAGAGACTAGGCTAGTAAAGTGGGGATGTAAGGAACGGGATAAAAGGGGAGTGTTTTGGAAGTTTTTATAGCAGAACCTTTTTGGGGGACAAAATAAATAGCATATTGTTTCATTATAAAGAAAGGGTTTAATTTTCTTCACGTGGTGATATCAACATTTATTGAATCCTGTCATGAGAATAGCGGCATTAGATGAGAAACTTTTTAAATTAATAGAAAAAGTTGTCATTAAATTTGAGAACACCTTGACAGATATTCAACAACTGTTGATATCACCATATCAAGAAAATTAAACTCTTACTGGAGAAACATTTGATTTATTTTGACCAAAAAATATTTTGCTATAAAAACTGAAAATACACTGACATGTTTTCACGTGCCCTAAACCCCTACTTTTACATCCCACAAAACCTGCTTCAGTGGCTACAAAGTCTAAGGCGTCGCTTTCGCAATATACCATTACTCTATTTATTATTAGCACCGCGTCTTACTACCCGTTCGGGTTATACGCACTTACGCTAATGTGTAATGGTAAGTTGATTGTGAGATGAAATGAAGGACCTACAGTTTAACGTGGGATCCGAACCACGGTGGAGGCCTGGCATTCCAAACATTCACAAGTTGTGATTAATACACGTCTTGTTAGAGGTGAAGGAAAGGTTTGGCAATCAGATAAATCTGTACCGGGACCGAGGATTGAACCCGGTGCCCCCAGCACAGAAGTCTGTCACCTTACCCCTAGACCACCAGGTTACCCCGCAATAAACTAGACCGCCTATGAAAGGGAGATATAGATTTGAATCCCTGTCGGATGGGCTGAGGGGGGTATTACCTAAAGAGTTTTCCATGCTCTCTCAATAATAGCGGGTACGCTTCCTCAAAATGCATCCTTCCTCATCCCTAATTCACTAGCTTAATTATTAGACTATATATTTGTATTACCTGAACAGGTAATAGGACGCGATGCTAAAAATAAATCTCTCAGCCAAACGAGGAAAGTCTGTCTTCAATAACATGTATTTTAATATTCATTTTATATTCAAGGTTAAACATGCTAATTTAAGTTTCGATTTCGTCAACTTTAAATTTTTCTTTCATATGCCATTAAATTAGCTTTCATTAATTTATCACGCTTACGACCTTACGGGTATAGTTGAACAATTATAATTTACTTAGTATCGACCTTCATACATAATTCAATTTTTAAATCTTAACAAACTTTTAAACCATTGAAATATTATCTTTCCTCAACTCATTTCTAGTCTAACCACATAATATAATTACAATGTTTATAATTACTTAACGCCTGGACCGAAATATTATGGTTAATTAAACAGCCCTGATGATGGCATAAAAGCGTAATAAAACCAGTCGGGCAAAAAGAATCAGGCGGAAAAATTTCAACTTTAGCTTTATTAATTTTAGACTATGTTTACCTGATCAAACTCGACCAACTGTGACATAATTTGAACCCACTGTGCATTCACAGAATTTTGTTAATAGAAAGCGCTTAGCCTAAGTATTGATCCCCCCTGAAATAAATAAGGGGTGGGGGGGAGAGTGGCAGGACCCCTAAGCCCGCCCGCACTGCCGTGTGTGTGAGCCGACTCTACCGCCCTCTCCACATGTTCAACTAAGTTAATATGGATGTTTATTAACTGTGCGTCGTCGGGTCTAAACCTATGCGCTCTATCATGCGTATTAGTTTGAAAGAAAGTTACTACTATAAAAGAATTGGTTTGGGGCAACTCCAACTAGACTGAAGAAAGAAGACTGCCCCAATGAGTGGAAGTAAGAGATGGAGAAAACCCCCTCGACAGAAATGAGGGTAAAAACCTGCAATAGTATCGTGCAAGGTGTATGCTCCTCTACCAAAGATATAGTTTTACGGATATCCCTGGTAGTGTGGGTAGTTTACGGTAAATGTCAGGGAACTAATCATTAGATCCACGGGACAGTTGACACCTAGATAAAGAAAAAAATGTTGTGTTGTGTGTATGCTGAACGGCTGAGGGCCATGACATTTATTATTGAAGCAGCACCAGGATTGGGCCCCAACCAGGATGGCGGCACTTGCTTGACCAAACCTCCCTTCCCCCCGCCCAGAACCGGTCCTATTACCTCCCATTATTGTGTATTAGGTTGAGCTGGAGGCAATACGTATTATGTTGTGTGTGTGATTAGAACGTGTTTGTGTGTGATCGGTTGACTGTCTACAACCGCTAAAAAGTATAGTGTAGTTGTCGAAGAACTTGTGTAACGTAGCCCCAGCTTCTCGCCCGGTGACTGGGACTCTACCTATAGGGTCAGCCCCGGAGAACTTCCCTAGCTCAAGGTCAAATTACCCGAATACAAGATGCTCCTAAAACCAGATACATCGGAGTCTACTCAAACACGTGGCGCTCCCAATAACCGTGTCGGACACCAGAAGAGGATCCTCAGCCGTGTCCATGAGCAGCCCGCTCTTAGATTTCGCCAGAAGGACAAAGGCCAACCCCCCACCCGAAATGTATGTCATGCCATACGCTTAAGAAAACACTATCGGGTTGTCGCGACCGGGTCATCCCGTCTCTCGTTCACACCCGGGATATTCTCCCAGTCCAGACATCGGCTAGGCAGTGGTAGCTTTCAAATCGTCCAGAGACGCTGAGCTGGGCTCGACCAATATATTTCTTCGGTTATGACGCCATCAACGACGTTGTGCCTACTTAGTGATTTGAAGCTATTTTGCAAAGCGGGTTTCATCTTAATTTGATGCAATTAAGCACCCAGATAATTATTGTTCACACTTATACGACAATGTACCAAAGATAAATAAAGGAAACCCTCTTGTTTATGTGCTGATAACACTTCCCCGTTTCCTCTCACGAGTGAGACCTACCTTTACGCCTGAACAACATTGATTTACTTGTTTCCTGTTCTAGATATACATATGCTTCTACATACTTTTTTAACCTAGACCCTTATCAGGAATATTCTTACAAGACATTTTAACAAATAAACCAAATATTCCGAAATGTAGAAGATTTGAAAAAACTGCAAAAAAAAACTGCTTCAAGATCACAAAAATAATGTTGTGAAGATATAAGATTATTTTTAGAATTATTTAAATATATTGCGTGGTCACCCCGGGCAACACTTTTCTTTACTTCAAACAGACAGAAAACTCTCTTCCTTTTATTTCTTCTGGCCTAGCTTTTAATAGATTTTTTTTTAAATAGTCAAGAGTTTTAAAATTCCGCCTTTGAAGTGCACATGTTTTTGCACTAGGGCTACTGATTTTTAAATGTCAATACTTCTGCATGCGATAGATATCGTGCAACGTTCGTGACAGACAAAACAAACAAACTCTTCAGTTTATTAATATAAAATTATGTTTTTTTTTTTATTTCGATATTTTTAAAACTCGTTGGAAAAGAACGTAAATACATTAACATGGGAAATCCAATCTTTACTAGGCCGTGCGTCACAAGTAGGCAACGTCAGCTGTGAGTTGAGTTACATGTTGGTATTGTTTGTTGTATATTAATGCAAGGTCTAAAAGTAAACAGTACAATATCTCAACGCATCAACAAGGAGAAAGAAACCCAACAAAATACATTTCATTATCATTAGACATTTAATTTTTTTCCAACGTATCTCTTAGTACCTAAACTTTCAGGTTATACACAAACATCAATTAGAGTAGGTAAAGGAGTGATGACATGTTTCATGCCTAATTTAATCCCTATCAAGGAAATCTTTCAGGTACGATCGGGATCATAGCCGTTCTCGTCCCCATGTTTTTTAACCAGGGAAATACTAAGAATACTACTTTTCCCCAGCCAGGAATGAAAAGTATTTATTTACAAAATAATGTAAAAGTAACAGACAAATTTGTCGATGTCAAAATCACTTGACTTCAAAAGGAAAATCCAACATTAAAACTCACTTTTTCTTCTTATATTTAATGTGGTAACTCAATTCAGCCATAATAAATTGAAGGTGGGAAACATTTTCCGTTCTTATATTTATACGACCGATTTTTCAAGAATCGTCATCTTTTTCTTACATTTACTGAACCAGTAGGGAGGTCTATGATTTATATTATTGCACTTTGTATGTATGTTGATCTTAAGTTTGTTTAAGGCTTGGATAAAAATTACAATCGAAGTGTGAGAACAAAATTATTCGCCAAAGTGCGAGTGGAAGGCTTCGCATGCGTTGATGGTTCTGTGGGTGTGGGGAGAAGACTCAGCCCATACTGTTGGTAGTAGCTTCAAGAGAGATGTATGTGTCCATTAAACAGTCAATGAAGAGAGTATCAGTAGGTGCCACAGATACCAGGTCAAAGACAAAACAGTCTTCAATTTCAGACCGGTCTAAGAAAGTCATACCAGGATACCATTTCACTCAATGGCCTAACTCGTTTGTAGCCTTTTTAATCTGTGGACAAGACTAATATTTGAACCTGCCTCCACCGAACTTGGGTCAAATGAGAACGACACTCGACAACTTTAGTGTGGGGCCAAATGATTCGCACAGCACTGTAAGTGGCTTGTACAAAGTCCACAACGACCTCATGAGGTTTCAAGGGCCAATAAAACTCTGAACAAAGTTCACTAATTGCTTTAAAACATTCTGTGTAAGTTGCTTCTTCTTTATTTTTCAATAGACAAAACACCAAAGAGATATAGGATATGTTAAAATATCCATTAAGAGCGAATAATTGGAAGAAATAGTTTTGACAATATTCAAATGGTCCATCAATATAAACATTTTGTGAATCATTTAAAAATTCAAGGCTATAAGATGTGATCAAAATCAACACCGAGTTATTCACAAGAACAAAATTCTCACCTCTCTTGGTTAGCGGATACATTTGAGCAACTGCGGTGCCAACTTCATTGATGTTAGTCGGATGTTTAGGCATAACCTTCTTTTTCGCGTCATTCATACATTTTCTAATTTTTTTTACATCATTCAACTGTAGATCCGAGGTTTCATCAACACACGATAAAATCATTTTTAGTGGCTGCTCGCTAATGTTTTCGGTCACTTTCCGTTTGTCAGCAGTATTTACTTATGGTCGTTCTAGTGTACGCTCGACATAAGACCAGTGATTGTGGTGTTTATTACTCTCTTTTATTAAGCTACCATCAGACTCGCTTAGAACATAACTTTAATGATACCGGTTTTTATGATGATGTGGATGTGGACCCGTTCATGCCTTACTGCGCACTTGGTATTACACGGCTATGATAAACTGATTGTATGTATTTCTGTTGAATTGATTAAAACTTATTGTCGTACACGATTTATTTTGTTAACTGCACTATCAGTATTGTCAATTTAATATTAAAATGATACAGTTTTTTGCTACTTTACGAACTGACGTGGAGAGCCAGAGCTAGTGCTGTTATAGATTGAGATTTTCTCTGGAGATTACTATTTTTCTGTGATATTACTATGTTTTGTGTAGATTCACACGCACACATGGCTTATATATGACCTACCCCTTGCTTCTTGGACCCCTTGTCACCAATGTTTAAACTAACTAATAGAAAAACTCCTGGCAACCTGATGTTGTGAAGGCTGGCTTTCTATTGGGTAAAGGCAGCCAGCTCATCCGTCACCTAATTTTCAAATAGAGCGGAGATAGTCTTTTAAAGAAAAAAGGTTTTAAACCGTATTATATTGAAATTACTTCTGAAAACGCCTGATCAAGGCCGTAGTCGGTGACCTGGTGGTCTAGGGGTAAGGTGTCAGACTTCTGTGCTAAGGGTCCGGGGTTCAATCCTCGGTTCCGGCACAGATTTATCTGATTACCAAACCCTTCCTTCACCTCTGACAAGATGTGTATTAATCACAACTTGTGAATGTGAGGAATGCCAGGCCTCCACCGTGGTTCGGATCCCACGTTAAACTGTAGGTCCTCCATTTCATTTCACAATCACCCTACCATTGCACATTAGCGTAAGCGCGTATAACCCGAACGGGTAGTAAGACGCGGTGCTAATAATAATAATAATAATAAAGCCGTAGTCGGGGGGGGGACGGTTCCGGGGTTCAACCTCCCCCCCCTGAAATTTTATGAACAAAATATATATGGCTTATTTATGGTTCAAAACCATATCAAAATTAAGGTATAAGTACAAATTAGGGGGCTGTGTTACCATAAAAAGCATTTCAGGGAGCTTCCAGAGTGTTTATTATTTAGAATTTTTTCTAGCCTTCGGGAGTTATGGTGTTATGTTGTCATAAAAATAATTTCAGATAGCTTCTAGAGGTGTTTTAATATTTAAATTGTTCCTATTTTTCGGCGGTTAGGGGGTTATGTTGTCATAAAGAAACACTTAGAGAACTTCTAGAGCTGTTTAAAAATCTGGAATTTGTCCTAGCTTTTCGGCAGTTAATGGGTTATGTTCCCATAAAAAAAACACTTTAGAGAGTTTCTAGAGCCGTTTAAATAATTATAATTTGCTCTAGCCTCCAATAGTTAGGGGGTAGTGTTGCCATAAAAAAACACTTCAGATAGCTTCTAGAACAGTTTTTTATTATAATTTTTCTAGCTCCGTCAATTGGGGGATGGGCCCACCAAACCCACCCTGAAATTATTGGATGGCTATGGCCTTGCGCCTGATCATCCATGAATGATGTATTAAAAGGAAAATTTACATACAGTTGTTTAAAGAAAAATACACTTCACTTATTACGTTTTAAATAAATGAGAGGGGTCAAAAACAGTACCATTACATAACAAATGTGACACCTAGACGCATCATACGCTAAAATCAAGTAAAAAAAGCAAGACAATTGTGTTTAAAACTATCACTTAATTTAAAACTATATATAGAAAAGATTGGGACGAGCCTTTTTCACGCAAAAGCTAACATTAGCAACTTCGGGACGAGCTGTGTTCATGTAAAAAGCTAACATTAGCAACTTCGGGACGAGCTGTGTTCATGTAAAAAGCTAACATTAGCAACTTCGGGACGAGCTGTGTTCATGTAAAAAGCTAACATTAGCAACTTCGGGACGAGCTGTGTTCATGTAAAAAGCTAACATTAGCAACTTCGGGACGAGCTGTGTTCATGTAAAAAGCTAACATTAGCAACTTCGGGACGAGCTGTGTTCATGTAAAAAGCTAACATTAGCAACTTCGGGACGAGCTGTGTTCATGTAAAAAGCTAACATTAGCAACTTCGGGACGAGCTGTGTTCATGTAAAAGCTAACATTAGCAACTTCGGGACGAGCTGTGTTCACGTAAAAAGCTAACATTAGCAACTTCGGGACGAGCTGTGTTCATGTAAAAAGCTAACATTAGCAACTTCGGGACGAGCTGTGTTCACGCAAAAAGCTAACATTAGCAACTTCGGGACGAGCTGTGTTCACGCAAAAAGCTAACATTAGCAACTTCGGGACGAGCTGTGTTCACGCAAAAAGCTAACATTAGCAACTTCGGGACGAGCTGTGTTCATGTAAAAAGCTAACATTAGCAACTTCGGGACGAGCTGTGTTCATGTAAAAGCTAACATTAGCAACTTCGGGACGAGCTGTGTTCATGTAAAAAGTAAAACATTTTACACCTCGTGACGAGTCATGTTGTCTAGTTTTACTAATCCCCTTGTTTATGAAGAGACGTTTTGCCCCCGTTATAGGGAAAATTGTTCGATGAAATGTACACACATTTGCGTAAAGGTAGAGTGGAAAGCTATTTAGGAAGTAACATCCTCAATACACCAGACGCGACTCGAACCTCGATATCCCCGTCATCGGCAGTCTAGTCTACTGCGAGAATATCGCCTTAGACCATTCTACCACCGATATGGGACATTAAAAAAATATAACAGACAAATGTATTTATCAACTATATATTTTTAACGACTTAAATATAGCAAAAAGTATAAAAGTTAAACTAGAAAATAAAATATTTATTTTATATTTCTGTGTAAAATGCTATAAAATTTACATTATTCAATAGCTAAAACATTTTAAGTACAAAATTGTAGAAAAATGCATGTCACGCTTAACATTTAAACTAATAATCCTAAAATCTATGAATCTAAATAATGATTATTTTATGAAACGTTTTTTATGTTCTGTTTATTCATGTATCCGTCCCAAGGGCGTGTATTTTATTTATGTAATAAAATATTTATGTCATGTAATATACGTAATAATACTTGATGAGATTCAAGTAAGCTTGCCAAGAAAAGAGTCATGGGAATATTAATTATGTGTTTCATTGTTTTAAAAATATACATAAATTTAAAAAAAACAAGTTTTACTACAACTTAGTTTGTAACAGAATGTATAGCTAAACAAATAATTACTTTTCATCACATAACTTAATTTTATAGATATTTTTTTTGGATAAAATTGGAAATTTTACCAAATTTTTTATAATTAATTTTTAAATTAACCATAAGTCTTTATGAACGTAGCTGTTAGCTTAGATAATACGTTATCTTGAATAAAAAAAACATCATACATTATATAGTTGATAAGAAAATTATTAAAATTAATTTCCCAGTAAACTATCCAAAAATTATTATTCTTGTTTAGAAAAACAAAGATACATCATTATTTATCATGTAGCCTCTAACTCTTACCTGTTAACTATTTTGAATAAAAACGGTTGACCCATTTCCAGAAAATCTCCAATTTTCAAAAATTAACTATCAGTAAACTATCCTTTAAAATAATTATTTTAAATTATTTTTCTAAAAATATACAGGATGTTCCCGGATCATCGGCTGTTTAATTCAGGAACACCCTGTACAAAGTATTTGAGCCTACGTTAACTACACCAATATTCTTCTTTAAAATATAAACAAGATACATTTACGTTAACTTTGAAATTGTATGTATAACTGATTATTAGAAAACTAAATGTATGTGTTTCATAACATATAAAATTTACATATTTAAAATTCGGACTTAACAAGCTAATTATTATTGAGATAGTGACCCCTTTAGGTCAATGCTAATAAAATAGTACTATATAATACTAGATTCAAATTGACAAGTGATTTTTTTTTACTCAGTTAAAATTTAAAATAATTAAAATGGAGTGGTTATTGATCTCGTTATGTCTAACGCTCTGGATAAGCACGCTACCAATTAAGCTTAAGTTACTATTAAGTGAAGACGACGTTTCAGTGATACTTGTTTAATCTGAGCCAATTTTGAGACAGAATACTAACAAAGCCGAACAAATCGTTTTACATGGTGCGCACATAATAACAATAGTGTTTACTGTCGTTTACGTATCTTGTACAATGGCGCGTTTGTATCCCATTGGTCGTAAACCTTTGGAACATAATTGGTTCTTCAGTGTTATCGGATTGAAAATTCAGTCGCCAACAACCAACTCGCACGGTAGTAGAAACATTTCTAAATTAACTCTGTTTGGTACAGCTTGCCGTTTGCGAGATCCTGACTTGCAAGTTTTCTCGCAAGTTTCCAAATTAGAGTTCCTGGTGATTAAGCTGCTACCTCCCACTGGCTATACATTTGACCAACCACTGACCAGAAACAAAATGGGAATGTGTTTACAGTGGGTTTGAAAGAAAAGTTTGACACCGAATTAAAGGGAGTAAATTATTTATTAACATAATCTTGTCAAGCGGGGCAACTCTCCTGGTGTGTTTGTATATGTGCTAATGTGTGTTTATGTTAATGTGTTATTCTAAGTGGTTACTTGTGTGTATTTTACTGTCCATTCCAAAATTCTAATTAAATTACTCACAAATTATACTACTATAAAGCCACATGGCTGACTCACTCACTCACTGACATTAATTTTTAATCACTTCCAGATGAGCTAGAAACTTGAAATTTGGCAAACTTATAGCGTCTAGCCTTTAATCTATGGGAAAATTCCAAAAAGTTAAAAAAATTAATTTTTAACTCCCCAAAAAAATCAAAATAGTGTAGAAACTTTAAAGTCGGTGCGGTGTATACAATACAACGGTAGATACAGTACAATACCGGTAACTTTAAGTTGTTATGTTCAAAACCACGCTGGAATTACACTAGTTTACATCCACTTAGAAAGACACCTCACTGGGGTTTTGGGAGTGGAGCCCCCAACGAGACAAAGCGAGTTAAATTATAAACTAAGAAGCTTTACTTCTGATGAATCACCGCAGACGGGCGCTGCGCTTTTGTCCAAAAACCTTTGCTAAAGTCTAGAGGAGAGTTTGCAAACTCGGGGCTTGCGGGTCACATTCAGCTCGCTTGTTTGCAATACTTTTACATTATTACCTGGTCTGCAGTCAAATACACACAAACAATATAAATATTTATAGTGTTCAAATAGTTTTAATAACAAAAAACACTTAGGAACATTTCAAACTGTGTAATTTTAAATACTTGTCTGTGGGAGCTTTTATTTGAGCATGCATAATTTAGTAAATACTGCTTCGAGTATTGCTAATATCTGGGAAAATATAGGTTTTTAAATATTTTAAATATACATTAAGTGTCTAGTTTTCCAGTGCCAAGGAGGTCAGGGTTCGAATTCAAGCCGGATGTAAAGAGGGTGAATTTTACTAGATGATTACCCACATTCCCTTCATTCAAATGCGGCTAGATTTCTCTAAATTATATCTCATCTGATTTGCAGTATATAGTAGAAGCTAAGGCAGTGGAATAATGGTTTGTAATAATATTCATAAATAAGATATAATAATAACAATAATAATAACTTATTGAAATTAGTAACGCGTATTACTACCCGTTCGGGTTATACGCTTAAGTACTATTTACGCTAATGGGTTAGGAATTGGGAAGGTTGAATACAGAGGAAGTGAACCCGCATTTGCGTGAAAGGAAAGTGGAAAACCACTTAGAAAAAGCCACTCTCATTTCACCCGACTGAGATTCGAACCTCGAGCTCCCCGTCCTTGGCAGTTGAGCTCAACACGACTAGCGCGTTAGCTAACTACGCCACCGAGGCGGTTAAATATATTTCTATTTTGTTTATATCTTAAGGTTATAATTGTTTCTTGCCATTGAATGGTCCTATCTTCAATTATATATTCAGAATATCTTTCCTACATCTCCAGTCACGAACCAAACCATTATTTCAAGAACTTAAACTTGCTCTCGATGCCAATTTTTTTTAAAGAATGTGTTGGAAATACATCACTGTCACTGATAGATTTGTGTGCACAAATAAGGTGACGCGTATTTTGAAGAATGCGTCATAAACCTCTTTGTTGTTTGACCGATGATGCGTCCGTCACCAATGACCTAAGTGCATTTCTGGTCTCCATTGATCCCAATCGCTTCAAACTGTTTTGAAAAAAAAATAAGGTCATTAGAATGTCGTGAACGGGGAGGCGTTGGAAGATGTTCCCTCAGACCCTAGAGCTGTAAAGGTCTTGGGGTTGAGCCAATCCTTTCAACGGGGAACTTGGGAACTACAGTTCGTGATCGACCCGGAAGGCTCCCTACAAAAGTCACAAAGCCCTGCCCAGATGAGCGGGAAAACTTTCATTTATCACCGCGTCCCCCACCCGTTTGGGCTGTACGTATAAAGTTTAAACTAGTAGTTGTATGAACCTGTAGACCTCGCTCCTCCATGTTCTTATCGTTACTACGTCTACTGTAGTTCTGTAAACTAACTCGTTTCTCTAGTTTTATTGTTACTACAGTCTTACTAGTAGTTATGTGGACAATAGACCGCGTTACCTTCCATGTCCTTAAGATAATAGGTTTTAACATATCGTAATTCGAAATTTCACTTGGTTTTAAAATTTAAATGTCTCTTATAATTTCTCCATGCTTTTAAAATCGATATATTTTCTTCGTGATAATGTTAGACAGAAAACAAAGAATACTCTATTTAATAATACATTATATTCTTAGTTAAAAAACTATGTCACTTGGTCTAAGACGTCACTTTTAAAATAGACGTTAAAATTGAAGTAAATACGTCTGAGGTAGGCCTATTCGATCGATTGCTTAGAATTTTAGATTCGTATAACTTGGGATGAACATTAAATAAATAAAAACCTTTTTTTTTTAAGCGTCACCATCTTTAAACCATAACTAGATCGTAAAGTCATATAACTTAAAAAATATTTTGGCCTCAGTTCAAATAACTTCCCTGGCCATTAAAATATAGTCAAGAATTGGTCAGTAATTGAGGAACAAACAGATGAAATCCCAAACGGTGGGAGGGTTAAAACATAGACTCGTTCCAATCAATCATTTGAAATGATATGTTAATGAGGAGTATAATATAACTTAAAGGAAAACTACGCACATATGCGTGGAGCGAAAGTGCTAAACTATTTATGGAAGGAAAACCATGGTACATCAGACCAAGATTCGAACCTTATCTTCACGTCACTATCGAAACAGACCAAACTAGAACGTCTCTGGTCTCCTTGCCAAACAGTAAGGGTACCAACCTGGTTTTCCCTCCTTTTTAAATATTAAATTTAAAATGTTTTTTAATGCGTGGTCTACCCTACCTTACTTGAGAAATCGTTCAGATTATAATGGTATGCCAGGCGGCTTGTTTATCTATCGGTCCATTTGGCCCCTTATCGTTCAATTTGTCACGTATAACTAAAGCTCATTCTGAATTCTCGTCGCAGCGCATCAATTTAGGCGACTGAAGCGCTCCGTGAGCGGTAACAGAACTACTTTCTAGTTATTTCCTAGCCCTCAGTTGATTGTTCACAATAATATTCTATTTCACAGTCATAGCACGTACCTAAAAGCAATACACTTTGACAGCAAACCACAATCGTATCGCCAAATGAAAAGACTATTATCCGACGTTATTGCATTAATAAATCTACAGTAGACACTCGTTTATCCATGGTAATGACGGTTATAATAGCCTCGAATAATCCATATGAGAACCCCCCCCCCCCCCTCCAATTGCTGGTCACGTTGTTTGAAGCATCAAGTTCGTTTAATATCGTTAATTTTCGCATCACATCTTATTAAATATCAGGTGACCTGGTGGTACTAGGGGTAAGGTGTTGGACTTTGTACTGGGGTCCGGGGTTTCAATCCTCGGTCACGGCACAAATTTTATTGATTGCCAAAACCTTCCTTCACCTCTGACAAGACATGTATTAGTCACAACTTATGAATGTTGGAATGCCAGGCCTCCACCGTGGTTCGGATTCCACGTTAAACTGTAGGTCCTCCATTTCATCTCACAATCACCCTACCATTACACATTAGCGTAAGTGCGTATAGCCCGAACGGTATATAAATAATAGTAATAATAATACATATCCGTGCTATCGACATTTAACTATATTAATGGTGTAGGGAAAAGAAGGTAAAGTTTAGAGGGAGTGTACCCCATTTGCTTGGAGGATATAGCAAAACTCTTTATAAAATCTACCCTCATTACACCCGTCTGTAATCGATCCGTGACCTTTACCTCACTATCAAACCAGGAAAGACAAGCTTTACGTTAAACGCGTGCCAACCAATGTTTTTTTTAATCAAGTGATTTATCACTCTATCACATCCTCTTTTCACGCTAATTTAGGTGCACTTCCTCTAAAGCCAGCCTCCCAATTTATTCATTTGAATAAACGTAACAACTTTGGTTTCGGTGTAAGTAAAAATAAATCCAGAAGTGAGTAGAAAAAGTTAAAAGTATCAATTTTACTTGGATTTCTATGGAAAAAAAATCATTAATTATGGTACACTTTAAATTAATTATTTAAATTTCCTGATCTTGCGAAAAAATACCCCACTCACAAAGTGGATTTTAGATTCTCCCCTAGGAAAATAAAAACAGGCCCACTTTTGTAATGATACCCACCCAAAGCAATGTATTGACAGAAAACTTGGATTTAGAATTAACTGGAACACACAAACTATTATTTGTTTGCTTTAACTACGTGACTTGTAATAAATACAGCCGACAATATCATTGTATTGCCCGCACCCGTGGATCAAGCGTCAACGTTAATGATATACCAGTGACGGTAGTTTTTTCTTATTTTTCAGCACCGCTTCTTACTACCCGTTCGGGTTATACGCTTATATACTAATTACGTCTAATAGTTTTAGGGATTAGAAAGGGTATATTTAGATAAAGCATACCCGCATTTGCGGGGGCATAGTAGAAAACGTTTTGGAAAAAACACTCTCAGTACACCTGACCTAGATTCGAACCTCAAGATCCCCATCTTCGCAGTCTAGTCTATTGCGAGAGTAGCGCGTTAAACCACGCAGCCACCGAAGCGGGTATAACTTATGTAATTTAACTATTTTTTACTTAATAATTCATTATTATTTTCACACGACTATCTTAATTTTAAGTTATAAGAAAAAATTTAAATTCTTACGTCTCTCTTGGAAATTGTATCGCCATCACCCATCATTATCATAGTAGAAAACCAAACTAGAAACTACCCACTTCAATGGCCGAATGGTATAAGGCATCAATCTTGTTTAAGACTGGCCTGTTGATGACCGAGAGAACGGGGCTAGAATCTCAGTCGAGTCTATTGAGGGTGATTTTTTTAAAATGGTTTCCCACTATCCTTTCATGCAAATGCGGGTATATAACCTATAAAATACTGCCTTTCTCATAATCATCCCATTAAGTAATTATCATATATGCGTACACCCTGAACAGGTAGTAAGATGCGATGATAAAAAAAATTTAGATAATCGTAAAGGGAATTATCAAGATTTTGCCATTTAGAACAAGTTTCTTCTTTGTCGGAAAGAGGCGAATTAATTATAAGAGAATATGCTCAGAAAAAAATAACGCTTATAAATTTAGTAACCCACTAGTTACTACCTTGAGTATTCATCGAATTATTGTATTTAACTAGGCTTAGTTCGCTTTAAATAGTTCTGATACTCATTGGCTTGGCTCGTTAAAGCGATGTTAAACTTTACCTCTTATTCAAGACTAGTTATCCCCTTCATAAAACGCGGGCAGTTAACGTGCCACTAATTACTTTAAGTTACGTAGTGGTAAATAGCCCTCGTTAATGCTTTAATTCCGGACTTATCTCATAAGCCAACCACTTTTACTAGAAACATTCACGGAAATAACATTTAACTGGCTTCTTGTTAAGGACGTAACTTAACCTATAGGTTAGAGTTTAAGCGGTTTCAGATTTGAGATGTTTTTTTCCCTAAATTTTTCTCCAATCTTGCTCCACACAAATTCGGACACACAACTTTTTAATTCTACTTTCCCCATCACTACCCATTTCTGTGTACCATTAGGATATCCTGAAAGGTTAACAAAGCCTGTACATTTTCACATTTTAGTGAGCATTTTTTAGGTGGATACAGGGAACGAGTATTAAGGTCATACTTTAACAGTTAAAAAAAAACAACTTTTTTGGCCCTGAATAGATCAAATATTATTTCAGTACAGACTATAGACATTTAGTTTAATTTTCTGCACAAAAGTTACATCAACGTTCTTGAATATCTGTTATAAGCATAGCGGTATTTGAACAGAAACTTTTAAATCAAATAGAGGTTCGACAAGTTAGTTCAGTCGGTAGATGTCTGATCCACTGAGCTTAAAGGTCCCGGGTTCGATTCCTAGCATGGCCGAAAAATGTATCATCGGTGAAATGTGGGTTTCCACTTTCACGGTGATGAATTAACAGCCGGGGAGGGGGGGGGGGCTGGATGATTTAGATTTAAGCTAGTTCATAATTCGTGTGCTGATATAATTACTCGGCTTAAAAAGTGCACGTTAAATACCTCAAAGTTTTATATATATATTGAACCAAATGGGGGTATGAATAAAGACTATATATTCTTGTCAACTGGGCATACCAACAAATAACTTACAAATTTTGGTCACAAACTCTTTTTAGAAGTTGTAAAGGCAAGCACACAATATTCATTCACGCTGGTATTTTAGCCTCATACAATTTGAAAAAGGTAAAGGAGTGATAAAAAAATATCACGCCACACGACCAGCAATCGCTAAACCGTTAAGAATGCATTTATGGACTGTACACTAGTTAATTTGTTTTCCAACGTTCCTTACATTAATAATGATAACGTCAAAACATGGGCTAGAACATAGAAATAATAACACGCCATATTGTAATTTCTAGAGATAATATCGCAAGCATAATGGAACACTTGGGAACAGATTACTGATGGGGACATAAAAAACACAACATAATTGGACCTATTATATTGCTTTCCGTTTTTACCACTTCTTCCACTAATCAAATGGAAAGGAAATAAAATGCTCTATGTTGAGTATAAATATTGTGATTTTATTTTTACTTCCTCGAGACTCTACGGTGTGAGGAGGTATTACGATCGTCAAAAAAACAAAACAAAAAAACACACACGATTAATTCAAGATTTTTATGGATTCTCATGACCCTGGAAAAGTAGAAATAAATTGGTTTTGGTTTTTTGCCGATTTTTCTCCATATTGTATCTTTGTGGATATCATCACTGTATTTTTGTTGTTGTACTTGTTCAAGTTTATCATCCATTTTTAAAGGTTTTTTTTTCAAAAGGCGCAATGTGAACGAACGGTGACTGTACACTGACGCAACTCAGTTCACATTACTAGAACTTCTGATCAGCGTCAAAAATTCTGCTATAGCTGAAATAATCAATTTGATTCAGAAAGTTATCATTATCAATAAATCCCTCTACTCGACAGGTTTTACACCACTGAAACAAACATCATAAATTATTAAAATACTCGAGAAATTTCACATGGCATAAATATTAATTTCAATAGTAAATGTATGTTTTTCCTCTTAATGAATATATTACTATAGAAATTGTTATTAAATTATTGTAAGTTTTTAATTAGTGATTGTTTGTGAAATAGAAAAAAAAATGTGTTTACTGCTACCATTGAAAAGATGTAACCAAATTATTATTATTATTAATACACACTATTATTTCATTGAAATTTATGCTAGCCCTTAAAAATGATAGCTGTTGAACATTTTATTTGACGTATATTCGGCTCTCCCGCACTTTAAATTTTCTGAAAGCTTGAGAACAAAAAAATGGCTACGGAACCATCTCTATAAAAAGTATAAAACAATGATTGTATTCTTTAAATTTGGATCAATACTGTGCGAAGGCGAACAGAGGTATAAAAACTAAGCGTTTTGTGTATGTGGAACCAGAAGAGCGTGAGTATTAAACACAAGCAGCCTTACAGAGTAGGCCTAGTCTTCTCATATCCAAGACGTTATTTGAAGGGGCGGGGGCCCTTAGTTTCAAAAAGTTACAGGAGGGGAAGTATCATGAGGTAAATAAGCAGATTATCTTTCTGAACTATTTGTTTCCAAGACGTTATTGTGAGGGGAGGAAACGCTCAGTTCTCAAGATTGTGTGGCCAAATATTTGACCTGCATCAATGGCCACGTAGACCAACTGTCAGGCTCGCCTTGTATTGTTTGCCGGCAGCAGGAAGGTCTAATTTCCTATCCCTGGGGGATGTACTAAGGGTGTTTTTTTCACTAAATAGTTTCTCCCTCTACCTCCACATAAATGTTGATACATTCTTTTTAAAATCTACCTTCCTCATTCTTTGTTGTAACTAAAGCGTGAATAGAAGGTAAGGATATGGAAAAGCTGGGGAAATCAGAAATACATTCTGTGTAAATGTAAAGTGGTGACTAATTTGTCACAATGAACATTGCTTTGCGTCTCTGGGTCCAAGTAATTCCGTTTAGTGAAACCGACTGTAGGCCGCAATCTCCAACAAATGATTTTCTACATAAAAAATGACACCTGGACATGAAATCCAGCTTTCAGCCTTTGCGGCGTGTCATTCCTTTTAGAGTTCTGCCATCTTGACGATTTCCTTGCTAGGGAATGTTTGTACTAATTAATTATACTGTATGCATGTAGCCTGAACAGGGAGTAGGATGCGGCGCTAAAAAATATATTTACTGTGACAAATAAATCATTAATAGGATTAGAGCTGAGACTTCCACGGCTATGGAAATAAACTAACGTTTGAATTAACATTTGTACATTGACATATATTGCGATACTGTTTTCTTAAATCATATGAGCAATGTTTATTCTTTGTAAACATAATGTATTATAGAATATAGTAGTCATTTGTTTTCTGTCTTAACTTGATCATCAAGGGGGGAAAATATCAACTTAAAATCCAAGGAGAAATTACAAAAGATATTTCAACTCGGGAGTCCAAAGAGAAATATTAAGACTGTAGTAATGAAAAGAATATGACGCAAATTTTAACATAATGTACTGAAATTAAAAAAATAATATTGTATCTAAATTTATTACTTTGATGTTAACAAATTAACTTTTATTACATCACGTCTTACTACCCGTTTAGGTGATACGCCTATGTACTAATTACCCTAATGGGTTAGGGATTAGGAAGGTTGAATTTAGAGTAATTATATCCACATTTGTTTGGGGAGAGAAATTAGGAAACCATTTAGGAAAGACCCCCTGAGTACACCTGACCGGGATTGAACCACAATCTCCCCGTCATCGGCAGTCTAGTCTATTGAGAGAGTGATGTTTTAGGACATGCGGCCACGTAAGCGGATCACAGAAATATTAAAAGCTTGGATATTGATTTATGAATCTCGTTATGTTGATATTAATATAATACAGGATAGATGTGAGAGGGTGATACAGAAAAGATAATGGAGATTGAGGGCACCCCCCTTTCGGCTACTACCGTCGACCCCCCACCCCACGGCTACATCAATAGATTCCACCACATATCTTGCAACGAGAGAATAATTAATTCATCATTGGAAATCTGACGCATAAGCATAATCAATATATTAGAAATTATTTGAAAATATTTTCTAACAAAGCTAAATTAAATATGTAACAACCCACTTAGGTGGTCGCATGGTCTAAGGCACTACTCTCGCAGATGACTAGACTGCCAATGACAGGAATATCGAGGTTTGAATCTAGGTTGGGTGTACTGAAAGGTTTTTTCTAAATGGTTTTCCACTCTCCATCCACGGAAATGCGGGTACACTTCCTCTAAATATAACCTTCCCTATCTCTAAAACTATCAGCGTAGCTAGTACATAAGCGTATGAACCGAATGGGTGCTAAAAAAATAATTATATGACATGTTAAGGGTACCATATACTCGGAAAGGAAAAGTACTCCCAGCATTCTCATGAAAGTGAAAACTATGACACTTTTAAAAAAAAATCGAATCCTCAAATATATTTGAGTGTATATCTTGACCGTAACAGCAAAGTATTTTATCTGTACATGAAGGTTAGATCTCATTGCCTATACTTTCATCAGAACAGCGACCATTTGTGTTAAACTACATCGGGTATTGGACAATTTAAATACAATGTAAAATGTCGATGATGCTTTTAAATCAAGTATTTGAGTTTTATATTTGCACAAAATTCACAAAAAGGTCTGAAATTGACCTGGGTTTTACTCAAATCTGTGACCTTTGAAAGTATACCCATGCCATTTAATAAGTACCTACGGCGAAAAACTACCGGCAAAAAATGTTCCTAGCGCCGAACCTTACAGCAACATTTAGGTTTACCAGTTGACTTCTAAAGTCAGCTGTAGCTGTCAGTCAACACCAAAGAAGCCATGGGGCTAATGTAATAAAGTTGATCTTAGTTTTAACTTTATACAGTAGATTCTCAATAAACCGACCTAAACGGTACCGACAGGTGGTCGGATTACCAAAATGTCGGATAATACGGAAACAGGTGAAGGAGGAGGGGAACAGGCAGAGAAACAAATCCAAATTACTGTAAATTTAAGTGCAGAATAAGTATGAAACAAGGTTTGTTAGTAATTATTCTACAGTACAGATATAGTATTGTAATGCAATAAATTACAGAACTTTTATTTTATGCAAACAAAACTTTGGATTTAAAATTACTGTAAAAGTAGATTAATGGGAAAATACAAAACTCTTTTTAGTCTGAACAAGTACAGTGCAATCATTCACTGAGACGACCGAGCAGAGCTACAACCACGGATGTTTGTGACTCGCTCACTGACAAAGAAACGATGGCAGTGGGAAAGTAATATGCATATGCTATTGTGCATAATGCACAACAATGTAAATCGCACGTCATGAGGATATGTCGGATTTTCAAGACTCTATTGTATATAATTATATGTATAGACAATATTTCGCCTGTGTACGATTCGTTTGAACTTTATATATTATATGTATATAAATATATACACATAGGTCAACTTTCTTACTTGTCCAAGTCACAGAATTTGAAGTAAACCCAGCTCAAGTTCAAACCTTTTTTGTGAATTTTGTACAAATATAAAACTCAAACACTTTATTTTAAAGTCCTCAACTATTTTTGTGACATATTTAGCGTTGTATAAATAACGTCAATACATTCACCGACTAATGATTTCACTACTGGAAAATTATAAGCTTTTATATGATAGCTCTATCTTTAAATAAAACTGGTTTGGTACAACTTGAGAGATTCCTGTTGGGCGAAATTATCGTTTTTTGAAATTGATGTTTTACCTTTTAATATTATAAAAAACTAAAAATTTTGAGGCACATCCTCAGTAATATAGATTTCATCAAACTAAAAATTGATTGGGTGAAATTTTAGTACTCTTTGTTGGAAGCATATTATAATAATGAAATAAATAACTCAAAATGTAAAGTTGTTACTGGTGTGTTGATACGTATCACCTCAATTTTGGCGTGGACATGTTTCTAAATAGCAAAACACTAATTAAATAATGTGTGAAATTTGAACGTTTAGAATACATTTAAGTGGTTAAGTGGATGGCCTCCTTATACAACTTTTCATACGATATAACATTTATATGTGTACTAGAGTCGCGATTTTTTTTACTAAAGGGACTGTATTACGGGCTGGATAGTATGGAATACTAGTATCAATAATTTTGATTATGGTTCTTACTACTTTTTTTAATATCACATAACATTTAGCTTTGTTTTAATAGAATCCGCCCATTTTCTGATTACGATATAAATTATAAATAAAGTAGTATTGTATTTTATTGAGTAAATGGAACATTGGCTACAAAGCAATAATAACAAGTGAAAATAGAGCGTCAAATGGATCACATTAGAAATTCAGTAAATGTTTTATAGTGGATATGTACCGGTTTGTTTAATTTTAAAACGCACTTGTCAAAATCGAGAATCAGGACCGATAATACGGATGGCCGGATAATTGCGGCTATATATATGTCGTAGGTGAATTTGAAAATCCGGCTTATTGCAAAATGCGCCGTCAATTTACAATGAGCCATGCTAATTGGAAAATAATATTAGATTTGGCTTATCAGTCTGATAACTTTTGGGCTTATTTCAATGAGCCCATACAGCTTTAGGCTATTTACCTTTGTTCGTTCAATCAGTCTAGTTGATTCCAGGTTTATAGCAATAAGCCCAAGATAGTGAAGGCTTATAAAAATAGGTCTACAGTAGAGGTTCCCAAATTGTGGTACGTACAATTATTCCCGATGGTACGCCGTGAGAAACCAAACAAAACAAGCAAATTAAAGTCGTAAAAAAAATGAACTTATAAAATCTAATGCACATTTTACGACCCAGTCTAACATAGTGACTTCTATATTTCTGGCACATAAATTCTTGAAGACATCCCAGAAAAATATGTAACTGTTCGTGAAGTGAGTAAGGAATCAAAGTTTGAGGGCCAGGGATACGCCAGTTGCAAGTGTATAGTCTCAAAAAACACAGTGTCAAAAACGAAAAATTGAGCCTGTAAGAAGGCAAACCAATTGTGCGCATCAAAATGTCACAAGAGTTTACCGTGTGGAAATAAATAAAAAAGTGTTATGTGTAAAGTGAGAATTGACAATGGTAAATGTCACAATGCATACTTGTACACACGTATATGGATTTTGTAGAAGAAAGCTAAATATTTGTAGTATCTGTTTTATTATTTTTCAATATCTATGACTTAAACATAGAAGTTTGTTACTTTTTTTTCTTTTTCATTATATGACACAAAAAAGTTGTATGTGCAAGGTGTGAATTGACAATTGTAAATGTCACAATGCACTTGTAAACGCGTATTTTCCTTCTGTAAAAGAAAGGTAACTATTAAATTTTTATCTGTAATCTTATTTTTCAATAACCATTACTAATTCATAAAAGTCTGTTACTTATCTCTTTTTCTATAATAAATTACTTGAACTTGAGATTTTTAATCAAGCCCTGCAATCGTACGGTGCTTAGTAAGTTAATTTAAGAATATGTTTAAAGAAAAACAATATTATATTCTGTAGACCAGCGGTTCCCAAACTTTTTGAATGGTGTACCACCCAAACAATTTCCGTAATTTGGAGTAGGTACCACCGTTTGCGTGTTTATTACAGGACTGTGCGGCTGCACCGTTTGTCTGATCTTGAATAAGTGTTGCCACCCCTACAACCATTGTTTGGATCTGTTTTCATTTAGGTTAGACTGGGCCGTAATATATTTATTAGATTTAATGAGCCTCTTTTTTTTTTACGACTTTAATTTGCTTGTTTTGTTTGGCTTTTCACGGCGTACCATCGGGAATAATCTGTACGTACCAGTGTTTTGGAACTTCTACTGTAGACTTTTTGATAAGACTTTTATATTTTGGGCTTATTGTAACAAGCCTGGAATCAACTAGGCTGATTGAACGAACTAAGGTGCATTTCCTAAATAGCCTAAGGTTGTATGGGCTCATTGAAATAAGCCTAAAAGTTATCAGGCTGATAAGAAAATATAATATTATTTTCCAACTAGCCTGGCTCATTGTAAATTGACGGCACCTTTTGCAATAAGCTGGATTTTCCAATTCGCCTTAGACATATATATATATATATGTGTATATATATATGTATATATATATATATATATATATATATATATATATATATATATATATATACTTACCTTACTATCTGTCCGGGCTATCCTCATATCTACACTAACGAAATATGGATGGTAATTTTTTTATTTAGAAGAAGTATACCTGAAGTGAATGATAAAGCATTTAGGGGAAAACATCTTCGGTACACCCTTCCAGGATTAGCTACGTTCTAAATAGAACTGGCTGATGTATTTTGATTAGACGTTAACATGCGTGTTAATGCGTATAATATATGTAATAAATTAGTTGAAACTTTTAAAATAACCTTCCTATTGGTTGACAATCACATTTTTAATATTACTCAAGCTGTAAATTTTATATCTTTGCCATTTTTTTTCTTCAAATAATATTGCAGGCTCATTTAAACATTATTTCCGTTGCTTAGAACCTTTTTTCCTCCTCATGTTAAATAAGTAAACTTGAAGCTAGTTAGGGTTAAATGAGGTATCGTTGTGAAAGAGCCAGTTTTGTCCAGGGGTTATCATTATAATGTATAATCTTATCGCACCAAACGAAGGTTGGCCGAGCTAGTTTACAGAGATACACACTAATTAAATGCAGTAGGATTTCAAAAAGGTAGACATAATTCAGAAGTAAAATACGGAGCTTGGGAAGCTACATAAGGGGTCATCCATAAACTACGTACCATTCTTTTCCTGCCCTTTTCTTACACCCCCTCCCCACATACCAAATAGCAATTGAACCTGAAGCCCCACCCCCAACAATTTTTGTCACGTAACTTTTCACATCAAGAGTGAAGGTCATTTTTTCATAGATAAGTTTTTTGTGATACTAAAAGAGGGACTCAGGCTAGTACTGATCAGAATCCATTTTATTTCCTTAAGGGGCCGCCTTGGTACGTGAGAAAGTATCATTCGTGTTAGACCTCATGTCTTAAAATGAAAATGCTCTGTGCTGGTATCTTGAACTACAGCGTCTGTCTCTCTCTAATCTTATCCTCTTCACACTTACCCTGCCACCCCATGTCAGAAGAAGAGAAGCAAAGAAATGGAAAACTATTTCAAGGTCAAGAGGAGTAATGCGCGTGGCTGATCGCCTCCCCACTCACTACACAGTCCAGCTGTCCGCCTGTGTTTATCTTGTGATATTTTGCTAACTTGAGATTCTCGTGAAGGGTTCACAAACAAGCACAATCCTCTATTGATGGTTTAACTTGTCTTGAAACCTTATAATACGAACGGATAGTAGGACGCGATACTAAAAAAAAATTTGTCTTGAAGAACACACACTTTTATACATGTCACTTTTTTTTTAGGAAAATGTGAATATTAACTATACAATAATTAATCACGTGTAGACTAAATTTCTATCTTACCCTTACTTAGTTGATAGCAGGGCGTCGGAACCGAGGAGTATAAGGAGCTCTAACACACGGCCCTATACCCCCAACCCGTCTTAGATTTATTCTACCTGTGTAAATACTTATAAATATGGAAGATGTAAAAAAAAAAAAAGCCTTCAACTAGCTTCTAAAAGCATTCACTTTTTTTTTTGTGCTAAAAATCGGGAATAATCCTCCCCCCTTCCGACCTCATCGTTGTTAATCAAACCAAAGAGGTTTTTCCTTTTAGAACTGGCTCTTACAACCCGTTCGGATTACACGCTTATGTAATAATTACTCTAATGGGTGACCATGCGGCCACCGAAGCGGGTCAAATTAGTTAACTTTTACTCTCAACTAAAATGAGATAGACTACACATTGTTATATCACCTACACTGTTTACGCCTACACAAAGCTAGAGTTTACATAAATAATAGGTTAAATGGTCATGTGTAACCTATTTTCAACAATTAATTCATTTTAATTTCAGGTGCCTATTCAGGCTATCAGTAATTTCCACTGATTATTCTAGCTGATAGGGAAGAGGAAGGAAAGTTTTGATGAAATGTACCCGTATTTGTTTAGAGAGAGGGCTACGGATAAACTACCCTTAGTAAACCTGGCCAAGAATCAAACCCCGACCTCCTTGTCACTGGCAATCTTGTTTAGCTTGATCCTTACGTTTTAAATAATTAAATCAAGTAAGAACTTATTAAAAACAATAAGAAATAAACAATATTATTAATGTTGAAACACATTGACTGTTTCATATAAACACACACACACACAGAGTGGCGGATCCAGAAAAAAATGACAGGGGGGCACCATGATAATTAATTTATTATTATTATTATTATTATATTGCTACCTTACATCCTTTTAAAAATCTCGTATCTGTATGTGAAAATTAATATTTAAACAAGATTTACAAAGCTATGTTGGATAAAAGCCTTTTGAGTCCAATGATAAATGCTGATAAATAATTATTTATCTTTAAGAGTTTGATTTAAGTTTTCGAGTGTGTTTTCTATCAACCATGTTTAGAACCTCTTCAGGATATATTTCAATACTTTTATTTAGACTAGGCAATGAGCCTGGCCAAATTATAGAGTCTTCCCTGACCTATTGTTCTCTAGATTTATTTCCTCAAATTGCATATTACGAAGTGACGTAAATGTTTTTGGAGATCTCCTAGAAAATAATTGTTCAAAGTCAATCCAAAATTTTATAGATAGTTTACATCCTTGAAAAAAAGAACGAGTTTAAAGTGGGATAGAGATTATTGTTATCTATACGTTGTGTGAAGTAGTACATTGTGCCCCCGAAGGCTTAGTTGTGCAAAAAAGATAATTTTAAGGGCAGATAGTGACAAAACAGTAACCGTAATGAGATTACAAAAGGAGGAATTAGGGCAGTGATTCCTAACCAGGGTTCCGCGAGAATCTCCAACCTTTGTTTTTATTAATCTGACAATATTTTTTGGACAGTGTGGAGATATATAAATATAGCTCATGTACCCGAGGAAGATGAAGAGAATAGTGCCGATAGTAATATTAAAAGTGAGGTTGGTAAGAATAGTGATAACCCAAGTTCAAGTACCGGAGGACAGTAATTAGTAATAGTAAATAGAAATAGGCAATAAATAATCTTGACATATTTTATTCAAAAGTATAAATTTATTATTATTATTATTATTATTATTATTATTATTATTATTATTATTATTACTCGTATTTAACAACCCTAATGATCTATATGTCTATTTTATAATTTACCCTTGTCGTACCTAATGTGTGATAAGATTTTATGAAATATTTTAAGAGTTCTTCTAAAGAAAAAAGGTTGGGAATCACTGGGTTAGGGTCGCTTTCCCACGCAGGAGGCCAAAATATTATTAATATTGGATGCCTTAGCAAGCTATTTAGCGTTCAACTTGGTTTATTTTAGGGGAGACTTCAATTCAATCTATAATATATATGGATAATATAGATATATCGAGGTGAGTGCTCATAGAAATAAGAATATATAATAAGAGGGCAGGGAGAGGGGTGTTGGGTGAGGGGGGTATTGTGTTTTTTTAGAGTAGTTAGAGATCTTTACTTTAGTTTACTATTGGTTAGAGAGTAATCAAGACAGTGTTAAATTATTTTCCAAATTAAAACAAAATCGTAGTGAAAGATAACTCCAAATAGTTTATGAAAGCATCCAATTTCCAAAAGTATGTCGGTGGAAGCACACTTCAAATATATTCTAGAGCAGGGGAGCACACTGAAATTATTCTAAAGGAGGATCCAAAGTATAGAAGTTACAAGTCAATAATCAATTAAATCCATTATTACTAAACAAAATACTTAACGCTATACAGACTAGACAGCGTTAAATCCAGTTGGGCATGTTCCACACTCAGGCATGGATTCAAGGGGGTGGGACTAAGGAGCTATAATCCCCCCTTTTTGAGATATTTTTCAAAAATTAAATTGACGGATTGAAGGGTGCTGTGCTTCTCTGCAGACATACGTCCAATGTGTTCGAACAACACATGTTTCACCCCGTTTACTCCGAACCCTGGCTTTCCCGCACACTCCCCTCCTATCTCACCCCTCCTTTTTGTAGTAAAGAGCGTGTTATTTACTATTGACTTATTTTCATATTTTAACTAAAATACAGTCACTTGAGTTAGGCATCTTTATTTTTAACAGTTCATTTTTATATTAATTTAAAAATTATACTCACAAACTAAATGTAAATTCTACAGTGAATATACCTAGAAATTAAAGCTGGCAATCAAATCGAAGGTAACATATATTTATAACCCATATAAGTTTAATCAGAAACAATTAGGTACAAAATATAATTAAAGGGCACCATTTTGAACCTTAGAATTACAAATTTTTCTCCAGGGGTGAAAAGCCCCAAGGGCACGGACCACCATTTTATTGGTTCCTAAAGGTGACCTGGTGGTCTAGGGGTAAGGTGTCAGACTTCTGTGCTGAGGGTCCGGGGTTCAATCCTTGGACCCGGCACAGATTTATCTGATTGCCAAACCCTTCCTTCACCTCTGACAAGACGTGTATTTTTCACAACTTGTGAATGTGAGGAATGCCAGGCCTCCACCGTGGTTCGGATCCCACGTTAAACTGTAGGTCCTCCATTTCATCTCACAATCACCCTACCATTACACATTAGCTAAGTGCGTATAACCCTAACGGGTAGTAAGACGCGGTGTTTATGATCTATTGGTTCCTAAAGGTATTTCTTTTGTGGTGTAGGCACGCCCCCCCTCCCCCCTCATGACATAATCATGGATGCACCACTGCTCACACTGTATCAAGACATTGGGTTATTTTCAACCACTGCTTTAAGGTGATTTAACATTGATAAATCGTCCCTTTGTATTTAATATTTTATTTATCCTTCATGTTCTCCATGGGGGGCTGGGACCCACTGGACCTCCTTTGTGTGTACGCCCCTGTTCTAGAGGAATATTATTTTTAAAATTTTCTGGGAAAGGGTCACTCCAAATATATTCCAGATACAAATCATTTTAAAAAATCCATCTGACAACTCCAAATTTATTCTAAAAGCATCCTATTTTCAAAAATGTCCAGGTGAGGATCATTTCAAATAGCATTTAAAGATTTACATTTTTTTTTAAATTAGAGAAGACCACTTTAAATAGTTTCTAGAGACATCTATTTTTATTTTTCAATTAAAGGCGAGGACCACTCCAGATGGCTTCTAGAAGCATTTAAGTTAAAAAAAATTTTTGTAGAAGACTTCTCCAAATAGCATTAAAATAATCTGATTTTCTAAATTTGGGGAGGAGGACATCTCCAAATAACTTTTAGGGACATCCAAGTTTCCAACATTTATTGCGAAAAGGGGCAGAGTAAGGGAGAGGTGAAGGGGGGAAGGCAACTTCTCAAAAAACTTATTTTTCGTTTGCCACCGCCGCCTCCCCCTTCCACCCTTCTACACAAATAACGTTCCGCCACCAGTGGTAGCAACCAATCCGTGCAACTGGTACAAAATTATGGTGCACCCCTGAACATTTTTTTTTAAATTTACCTACTACTGTCAACAGGAGAATTTACGGCCAAGAGGTTTACAAGGGCGAAAGTTGAGAAATAGAATTTTATAGCTAAATTTTCATAAATAAGTCTTAGACTTTAATTTTTTTTAATACAGTAGTGATGAGTTTTTATTTAACTAGATATATATTTGCTATTCATAAAAATAGAGCCTAAAAAGACTTTTCTAAAATCTTACTGTGGACAGGGGTGGAATAAGGTGCAAAAGAAACAAGCGGACACTTGGGGCACCAGTGGCTGCCATGGGTGGAATTTCGTAGCTTGCAATAACTATAGCAAATACTATTTTGATTATAGTACTTATATTATATAAAATATATTATGTGACTGTATATACAAATACATCATTGGATGCAATTCTTGTATTGTAAATTCTACGTAACCCTTTAGGGTGAAGGTTATCTAATGTACCTAATACTATTTCTTTGTTATGGTACGCAATTAATTATAACTAATGTCAAAACTTTATAGTTCGTTTCATAACTATTCATATAGCCATTTTCCAGTGTAATGGATGGTATGGTATTGTTTACAACTATATTAAATTATTGCAGACTTCAACAAAGACCCCAGGATTGATTTCATCATCGCCACGATGCTTGAAGGGTGGGGCGGGATGAGGGGTGGCAGAATTATTCTCCGCTTGTGACAATACATTTAGTCTGCCCCTGGCTATAGATATTTCCTTCACCATAATCAGCATGGTTTATGATAGTAGGCTGATAGTATTGATATAAGAAACCCATTATTAGAAATATATTAGGCCTAACAATTAGCACAGAAAAGTCAACAACCCCAAGAACTCCCCCCCCCCCCCCCCCCCACACACACACACTAAGACCACACAAACATAGATATTCTATATTAGTGGTTCCCATCCTTTTCCAGTTCACAGACCCCCTCAAGCCAATGATAATTCGTCGCGGCCCCCTAACCTCCCCAGCCATACATGCTGAGATAAAAACACTTACACATTTATGGTACTCTACGTAACCAATTATATATATAAATATTGTCAAACTGGAAAAAAGAGATTTTTGAGAAAATTGTGAATACCATATATTTTTATATGATGTGAAAATTCAAATAAAAGAAAATTTAAAAATACTAGGGCTTATATTTGTTTCGCGGGCCCCCACAGGTGCCTTCGCAGATCCCTAGGGACCTGCGAACCCAGGTTGGGAACTTCTATCACATTCAATCTCCGAGTGTGGTACATTTAGTAGACTTATGTCAAATATAACGTGTGGAGATTATTACTAAATTGGACAAGCGGCCAGGATATTATGAATCATGAAAATGAAATAAATACCGTATGTATGCTAGCAGCTATGTAGCTATGTTCACACAAAACTATTTTCTCCCGAAAATTTATAATGGATAACCTATTAATTTAGTTTTCCTGCCCCAGACAAAGCTGACTAATCTCCAAATTTATTGGTTCCATAGCTTTGTCTTCAAGTTGGGTTGAATCCAACGTTGTGGATATTTCAATGGGAGTGGACTGAGAAAGGTTTACTCTGTCCCGACAATCAGCTTTGTCCTCTCTGCCTGAAGAGAGAAAAACACCTTGTCTGAAAAAAAATAATTATTTAATTTATTGTTATCGATTATTAGTTTTTTATGGCCTACTGTAGGTATATCATGACAAAACACGTTCTAATTTGAGTTAACCGTTTCTTATAGAACATTTGTGTTCACTATTATTATTATTATTAATAATAAATTAATATATATATATATATATATAATATATATATATAATATATACTTTGTTCTATCAAATAAATGTTTCCACGGCTTTCTTTCTGTTTTTTTGCGGCGAGCACAAATTCGTAATTTTGTTTTTTCCCCTCTACGTTTGTCTTCTTTACGTGTCACGTAATCCATTTAAAAAATAAACAAGAATATGTATCACAAGCAACTAAATAAAAAATATATAATTGAAAGTATTTCAAACTTAATAGAAAACTAATTAATTACTGTGCCAAACATTGTTTGGGTCTTAATTATATTAAATGAGCAGACTATATTTTTTAACTCATCACTGATTAAATATGACGGGATTTCTGAAGTCTGCACGGAAACTTCTCGCCTACCGAGGCGGCCCCCTTAATATTGAAAAAGCAAATTCACACTTACTCATAAATTAAATATATTGCTCAAGTTTTTTATATTGTAGAGCTGATTTTGGAACTTTTTCAGTTGAGACAACCAATCAGGCACTAAACATTGTAATAATTGCTTTAGAGTTAACCTTCACGTATCAGAACTGAATTAATATTTATTAAAATTAAATGTTATCTTGGGTGTAATAAAAATTTTGTTTTAATATATAGTTATACATATTTTAAGAAATTAAATTGTCCATTATCACTTTGCTAGTAATTAGTATACGTACAGTAAATATATACTTTTCCCTCTTATTTATCTTTATGTAATGTTTTTTTTACAGTACAAGGAATGACCAAATAAATAAATAAATGTTTTATCCAAGCAACAGAATTCAAATTATGGTTCTTTACTTCACAGGACTAGCTTTATGAAACTTCCGGACAGGATTTTAACCCCGTCCTCCTGAATATAGGAGCAACACGGTAAAATGAAACTAACACCCAACCGTTGAACAGTGAACTAGATCCTGTTTTTATACTAATCAATCAGTATGTACTTACTTTGATCCATTAATAAAACGCTTCTTCCCCTTTTTCCATCCTAATTTTTTGCGGCGGGCAGATAGTCGAAGTCTAGTTTTTTCCCCTTTACGGTAGTCCCTTTTGCTTGTGTTATTGTTCATAGTAGTTTTAATTTATCGAAAATAACAATATTATTCTATTTTATTTATATATAATTATAATGGCTATCATAAGAAGGCAAAGCATACACAACTGTTCGGAAACACTTGTGTTATTGTTCATAGTAGTTTTAATTTATCGAAAATAACAATATTATTCTACTTTATTTATATATAATTATAATGGCTATCATAAGAAGGCAAAGCATACACAACTGTTCGGAAACACAGGACCAGTTTGTAAACACATTTCCAGTAAAAGCTACAATAAATATTATTTTTAATATTTTCTAATGAACACCTAAAACTTAAAAATGTGCCGGCTCACTGTGCGTTGTCTCAACTCTCAACAAGGCGAAGGCAGACATCCAACTAAAAGAGCGCATGCGCAAGGAGTCAACTGCCTTTCCTTCTTTCTCCGGCTATTCTTTACTTCCAAAGCGTAGATGGATGATATGGCTGCGCCACTTGATGGCTGAAAAGCATTAGCTTTGACGCATCAAAACAGCAAAAGGAATTAGCAATTATCTTCACATTTTCTGTTGTGACCCTATCAAAAAATGACTTTATTTGTTTTTGAAAGGTTGTGTCTAGGATTATTTATAAGTTACCCTCGTCTCAGAACTGTGACAATATACTTAAGGCCATTTAAAGGTCATTGAAAATGAGCAAGTTTCGAGTTTTCATTAATTTTTTATATACATAGATTATCAAAATGTAAGGTTGATAATAATAAATAAGCATGTACCCCACCTTTATCTTCCTTTTGGCTTAAGTCAAGTTTGATAAAAATTAAACACTACCTAACCATCGCGTATTTCCTGAACGTCTGCAACGCATTCCAACTCTCTGGTAGGCGGCCCCCTTAATATAAAAATATTTCAAGGAATTTTACAACACTAATTATCTATAATTATGTTTATTAACCGTGAAAATATCAACAATATTTTTTTTAACATAAGAATTGAGGTATAATATCCCCCTGCTTTGGTCGATGCGTGGTCTAACGCGCTACTCTCGTGTTGGACTAGACTGCCGAAGACGGGGATATCAGGGTTTGATCCCGGTTGGGTCCATCGAGTTTTTATATAAACTATGTTCTACTCCTCCTCCACGCAAATTCAGGTGCACTTCATCTAAATTAAACCTTCATAATCCTTAAAACATACGTGGAATTAGCACATAGGCGTATAAACCGAACGGGTAGTAAGACGCGGTGCTAAAAAAAGTATAACCGTGTACCCAACTTACCCCATGTAACATCACGTAGGTAGACAATTGAGATACCCCTCTATCCCCTCTCAACAAAGGTACGGTCAGACACCTAAGCTCAGTCGGTAGCGTGTCTGTAGCATAAAGTCCAGGGTTCGATTCCCGGTATGGCCGGAAAAATTTATCACTGGTGAAATGTGGGTTTCCCCCTTCACAGTGATGAATTAATGGTCGGGGGCTGGGTGTAGCGTATGTTCTAAATTTAAATTAGTTTATTAGTCGTGTCAGTCGGTTCATAAAGTGCACATTAAATACTTCAAATAAATTAAATGAAAAACAGCGTTACATGGTAGAATTCAACACAACTGCCATCGAACAGCACGTTTTCATTTGTTTTCCCTTGTAAATTTACTCAATTGAAAATAGAGGAGAAAAGTGGTAAACAAAAGACAAATTACACAAAAAACTTTTTCATTAAATTTTTAAAATAAATGAAAGTACCCTTCTGGATTCATTGAACTTTCACATCTGAGACGCGTTACATGGGCGAACCTCCGGAGGAAGGTGCATGGAATTTTCCACAGGGTGGCTTGCCATAAGGGGTGACAAGCTGTAGTTCTCCCAGAAGGGATTAGAGCTACACCATCCCTGTCACTGGTAAACCAGATAATACGATACTGGACCCTTTGTCCACGGTCCCACCGCTAGTTATTGATGTAGGCACCCTGCCGTGCATTGATCTACAACCCATTGTTAATTATCAATATGATACAGACCCGCCTCGGTGGCGTAGTTGGCTAACGCGCTAGTCGTGTTGAGCTCAACCGCCGAGGACGGGGAGATCGAGGTTCGAATCTCAGTCGGGTGAACTGGGGGAGGTTTTTCCTAAATGGTTTTCCACGCAAATGCGGGTTCACTTCCTCTAAATTCAACCCTCCCAATTCCTAATCCATTAGCATAATTAGTACTTAAGCGTACAACCCGAACGGGTAGTAAGACGCGGTGCTAAATATTATAAATACAATATGATACAGAATGTTTCAGTGGGAAGTACCACATTTTAATACGTTATGGCTTTGTAGGCTTAATGGTGGTTAAATGTCAAGTGCACTCAAACAGGGAGGAAAATGTAGGAGTCTATTTTGTTGTTGTTGCAAAAGTACCTCGGTGTGCAGAAGATTTTTGAGAGTGGATTACTTCGCTCCCTCAGGAAATCACAACGCCGATTGTCACAGGACATCGGCTTCTCTTTGACGATTTGCCAAAGAGCAGCTCAGCAGACAAAATTCTATCTGTACAGAGTAACACCTGTACACCAGTTGTTAGAGCATGACCCAATCAAGCGTGAACGTTATTGCAATTGGTTCCTCAACTTTGTAGAAAGAAACCCTTTAATATTGATGATGACGTGGTTTACCGATGACGCTTGATTTCATCTTTCACAATATCTGAATTCTCAAAACACAAGAATTAGGTTGTCAGGAGATTCTCATAGGTTCCACTAGACACCACTTCATTCGCAAAACACAAGAATTAGGATGTCAGGAGATTCTCATAGGTTCCACTAGACACCACTTCATTCGCAAAACACAAGAATTAGGATGTCAGGAGATTCTCATAGGTTCCACTAGACACCACTTCATTCGCAAAACACAAGAATTAGGATGTCAGGAGATTCTCATAGGTTCCACTAGACACCACTTCATTCTCAAAACACAAGAATTAGGGTGTCAGGAGATTCTCATAGGTTCCACTAGACACCACTTCATTCTCAAAACACAAGAATTAGGGTGTCAGGAGATTCTCATAGGTTCCACTAGACACCACTTAATTCGCAAAACACAAGAATTAGGGTGTCAGGAGATTCTCATAGGCTCCCTAGACACCACTTCATTCTCAAATCACAAGAATTAGGGTGTCAGGAGATTCTCATAGGCGCCACTAGACACCACTTCATTCGCAAAACACAAGAATTAGGATGTCAGGAGATTCTCATAGGCGCCACTAGACACCACTTCATTCGCAAAACACAAGAATTAGGATGTCAGGAGATTCTCATAGGCGCCACTAGACACCACTTCATTCGCAAAACACAAGAATTAGGGTGTCAGGAGATTCTCATAGGCGCCACTAGACACCACTTCATTCGCAAAAGGTGCGCGTATGGTGTGAACTTTCCTCTGAAAAAGTCATTGGACCAATATTCTTTGAAGAGATTGTGAACACTGAAGCTTACAGGAACATTTTCATGGCCTTCATGAAGTAACTAGACGACATCGAGCTTACGTATGGGTACTTATAGCAGGATGGTGCCACACGCCACACCTCTGATGAGTCCATGACGCTCATCAACAGCTTCTTCGTGGACCGTTCTATCTCCAAAAACCTGTGCCCTCCCCCAGTTCATAATTCTCGACGTCAGTGGGTTACTTATCGTGGGGCCAACTTAAGGGTAGAGTCTACATAATATATATATCTATATATATATATATATTAATATATAGAGAGAGAGAGAGAGAGAGAGAGAGAGAGAGATAGAGAGAATTGTAGCTTCACTGTGAAAATTTGAAATGATAATACTAATGTAAATTATTTTATATAAAAAAATATTAAATTAAAATTGGCCCAGTAGAGCTAAACAAATATTTGTCGAAAGAAATCATCGTTTTATGAATTTGCGATTCATCCTTTGAATATGTTTGTAATTAATATATTTTGCTTTGCACATGTTCAGTATTTAAGATTTAATGCTTAGAAATTCATAAAAATCTGTTTTATAGAACTCGGGCAGGGTTAACACGGATCTTTTCATTTAGCGCATCATATGCTACGGCAATATTTAGACCACGCGTATGCAGTATGACTCGTATCTATGGTGGTATCCCCATTGGAAGAGCATTTTAAAGGGGCAATAAAAAATAAATATGAGTTGGCCATTATTTAAAAAGAGTCACTATAGTTATATTTAAATTTATATCTCCTGAATAGATAGCTTGATGTATGAATACATGAAACACACATCATTGAGCACGTAGAATGAATTTCAAAGGTCTTTTAGTTTGGTTTTCTGGTGAGTACCAGATGGGCTTACTGAGATTTCTTATAAATGATTTACATCTTGCTCTTTCTCTGTTTGTCTTTCTTCTTTGTCATAGATATAAATTTAAGTGGGAGAGAGTGACAAAGAAGCGAGACAAACAGAGAGAGATAAATATATCAACGTAGCATCATGAAGCTGGGAAAGTTGATGATAGAACCTTTATCATCTTATAAAAATGCAAATAATTATTTCAGAGTTCATGAGAAAAATGAATGCCATAAGAACAACGTTGCTAGGTCTCAGCTTTTTACTTACGTCATGGATGGTAAAACATTGAGTATTGAAGCATAAATAAGCAGTACTAACAAGCGAAGAATAGAAGTCAATATAGACAAATTAATACCAATTATTAAGATGATACTATTTTACGGAATGCAAAATAACGCTTTGAGTGGTCATAAAGATGATGGGTCCATGTCCGTAGACGAAGATGATGGCACGTTAGGCAACGTTGATAAGTTGAAAACTAAAGGTAATTTCAATAAATTACTAAGATTCCATATAATTTCTGATGAAAATACACTTGAAAACCATTTGAAAACTGCTGGTAAAAACGCTACTTTTATAAGTAAAACAACCCAAAACGAATTAGTAAAATTCTGCGGGTAAATCATGCAAAATAAAATTGTTTAAAAGTTTAAAGTTTAGAAGTTGTATAGTATCTTGGCTGACGAAACAACCAACGTAAAGCATTTCCTATTAGCTTTCATTATGCGTTTGATATTTCTATACAGAAATCTGCACTATAGAAGAAGACTTTCATGGGCTTACCAAAGTTATTAACTTGGCTAATGAAGTTTGACATTTTGAAAAGATCAGATTTGAATATTGCATTTCTCCGTGGATAAGGCTACGATGGGGGTGCTAACATGAGTGGAGCGTTGAGAGGAGTACAAACAAGAATTTTGAAAATACAACCTCTCGCTATTTACACACATTGTGCCAATCACAGGCTGAATTTAACTCTAAACAAAGCAAGTACAGTACCTATTATTCGCAATGCAGTCAGTATTATTACAAACGCTAGCAACTTTTTAAGAGACGTTGCATCAAGAACTCAATTGCTAAGTGAGAAAATCACAGAAATTCTACCGACTCAGAAAAGAGTAAAGGCCAGAAAGATTTGAGAAACTCGCTGGCTTTAGATAAATTATGGAATTCCACATTTTTGGAAATACTTGCTGCAGTAGTTTCTGTAATGGATGATATAAATAGCACAAATACTGTCAGTACCAATTCAGCAGGCAATGCCCAGTCGTTGCCCGCAGCAATTTGCAAATTTGAATTTTTGTTGTGCTTAAAAATTTTGACAACTTATTTTAGTCATAACAATACCACTTTTAATTCAATTGTAAAGTCTTAAATTGACTTCCCAAAGAGAATCGCAATGGTAGAAATGGCTAAATCATCATTAAATAGAATACTAGAAAATTCAGAAAATAAATTTGGAATAATGTTTGTCCAGGCCAAGAGAATTTCCAAAAAATTAGGTGTGGAAATAAAAATTCCAAGATTTAGAAATATCCACCAAAACCGAGCTAATTTGGCCGATCTAAGAGACTAATTTTGAGTGAACAAATGTTTAGCTTATCTTTATATCTGATTTCAGAGTAAGATTCAAGATTTTTCAATGTTTCTACCATATCTATTTCAAAACAGCAAAAAAAAAACTAAATTTATTTTGATATGGACAAAGCAGATGAAGAGATAATGGATGCAACAAGAATATATGAATCCGATTTACCATCTTTTATAGAAGCACTTCATGGAGAATTGAAATTATGGAGAGAATTCTGGGTACAGAAATCAGAAAAAGTTGATACGCCAATGGCATCATATAAATTTTAGTTTATTCTTCCAAACATCGAGTGTCTTTTGAAAATTATTTGTGTAATACCACTTACTACTTCAAAAACAGATCGACTTTTTAATTCATTGAAAAGAATTAAAACATACTAGATATCATCAATAAGCCAGTAAATACTCAACGGTTTGGAAATGTTCGGTATAAATAAAAATATTGAGATAACTTATGAAGAAATTATAAATATGTTTTCCAAGAAATATTCGTGAAAGCTTCAATTAGAGCTTATGTAAACTTGTTCTCTTCTCTAGTTTCAAAGGACTGAATATTAAGTTTAGTAATAACATTTTACTAAACAAGACTTGTGACTTTCACTGCTATGCCTCATAAAAGAGTGTAAATTGTGTAAAAATGTAAAACATTAATGTTTATTTTCCTCGTCGTTTATACTAACATAGCTCATTAACTCATAAATGCTTTTACATGACCTTCTTTTATAGATATTTTTAAAAACAAAATTTTAAATTAGTAGTGGTTGTGTTTAAAATGATGGTGTGTCCCCCCCCTCCCCCTTGTCATTTCCACCCTGAATTCACTACTACTTGTCTCCACCAATTCCATTAGTTTAGTTGAAATACGGTTGCATTTGGTAGAATAAAAGAGTTTCATTTTATTGAGATCTTACAATGGCTAAGCTTTTTTTTTTATCTTACCTAACAAGGAGGAATAAATCGATAGATCCTTGATGTATCGACTCTTGATTCTGATGGTTAGCGGTTTAAACACCAAGTTCTTATTTAGAAAGAATTCATGGTACATTCAAATAATGTTCGATATCACTTATAGCCATAAATCTCAGTTTTTAGGTTACTCAATTTTATGCCTGGGTGAACAAAAATATATCACTATTTTTTACTGTACCACTTTTTGGCCGATCTATTCCTCCTCCCCACGCCATCGTATTTTACTTGATAGAACACCATTGGGGCGTGCATAGCAATAAGGCCCATTTGTCACATCCATCCTTGTTACAGCACATCAAGGTTAGAGCCAGTTTTACTCTCATAATATACTCTCTATACAGAGGGTTCGAAAACTCATAACCCAAACTACACATTATACAAAAAAGTAATATAAAATCCATCTACATTACTTCCGGAAAATTTGCTAGTACCATTAAAATGTGTTCAAAGTTTCAGCGTACAGCGCCAAGAGAGCAAAGCTGTCAAGCATGCGTTTGCAAGTTGCATAGGAGCTAGGCGTGCGGAACTTACATGTAATAGTGGCAAGCACTTTCTGTGAAGTAGGACCGTTAATGATGACCCTCAGAAAGTATTCCCATCTCTAGTGGACTGGTATGCTGTTTACTATTAACTGTGGTATGTTCTGCTGCCGTGCTCCAAGATGTAGAGGTGTGTAGTGCCGCGAGCCTAACTCCTATGCAACCTGTTGTACATGTATGCTTGTACAGCTTTGCTCTCCCGATGCTGTACACCGAAACTTTGAACACAATATAATGGTATTAGATAGTTTTCCGGGTGTAAGATATAGCAATTTTGTGTTACTTTTGGTTCAAGCAAGCTATATGTGCATTTTGGGATATGAGCTTCCATACAGGTATAGTCTTGTGATACTGGAAAAAATTAAGGGGTGGTAGGGAACGCGAGTTAAGCTCAATAGTTTATCAGTTTTTTAATATAAAAATTGTTTTGGGAACAATAAAAATTAAAAGTTGCGTCAGAAGTTACGTTTAGTTTAATTTATATATTTTAGTAATTACAACAATTCTTACAAAATTGTCAATGCGTGGCTGGATTTGAGATAACATTTTAAATTAAGAGAAAGTCTTCTGGTCAAATTCAACAAGGGCCGTTACACATTTCAAAACTAATGAGATTGCTATGAGTAGATAATTAAACTAATCTTATCAATCTTATCTTATTTGTGCTAGCTGAAATTTTTTTATTAAAATACCATCAAAGTAGGCCTACTGAACTAGACTCATGTTCCTTTCACACCATCTTAATCTCGAGATTTTAACAGAAATTTAATTACGCGTTTATGGTTCCTAAATAAATTATGCCAAAAAAAAGTTATCATACCCGTCACTTATCTACAAGTAGTGTAATTATTTTTTTAATTTACTCACTATTTTACATATTTTCTAAAGTATTAATTTTTTCAAACGATTAAAAATGTAAGTAAAATCGCTTTTACTTTATATTAATTCTATGTTAAAAATTTAAAAGTTATTTAGGTTTAAAATTCTATTTTTTTTATCCAAACACTAATAATAATATTGCGCGTCTGGGTTATACTATTCGTAGTCCAGTATTGGAAATATAGCCAGTACTAATTTACCGTTGCCCAGGGGACGCCCGAATGTACTAATCGTAACCCTTTCCGTGGAGGTTCTTTCCATGTTCCGATGATATGAGGTGACGGTAATAGTAAGTATGAGGGTGTGGAACCAGTGGAAACATTTAAATCTTACTTAAAATTAACTTAAACCTAACTAACCAAACCTTGGTGACCATTTGGGTAGTTCCCCTTTCGGTAAAATATCCATGGTATCAGCCGGGAGTCGAACCCGTGACCCCTAGACTCGTAGTCAGGTGCACTAATCACTACATCACGGGGCCGGTTATCGAAAAACTTGAAATATTTATAGATACTTACTTTTAAAGAGTACTAAAATTGTATATAGATTTTGCGTGTGTTTTATTTTGAATGAGTTGATGTCATTTTGGCAAATAACCATTCCCTTTAAAAATCAAACAAAAAGAAACAAAAACAAATAAATTCGCTGCCTTCTGCTAAAGACTGTAATCTTCTTCAAGAAAAGCTTTCACATCGCAAGAGAAGTTAAAAGGTTTTCATATCTTTTCACTATGAAATACTACCGATAAAAGACTTTAAATAAATTAAATAGAATGACTTTTTACTCAAATATTAAAAAACATTAAGTATCATAGCATTTTGTCTTGAATCCAGAATACCTGGTCCAGATTTCCCCTCTCCTAGTTGAATATATTGGGGATTGATTGATCCCCCCTTCTCCGATCAGCAATTTTTTTTTCTAGCACCACGTCCTATTACACGTTCGGATTGTACGCCTTTGTACTAATTACTCTATAAATGTTAGGGATTAGGAAGGTTGAATTTAGAAGAAGTGCACCCTCAATTTATTGGAGGGAGAGTTGAAAACCCCATAGGAAAAACCACCCTCAGTGCACCCCATACCGGGATCAAACCCTAATCTCCCCGTCATCGACAGCCAGTCTATTGCGAAGGTAGCGCCTTAGACCATGCGGCCACCGATCGGGTCTCAGCAATGTGGTTTTCAATATTCTCGCCATGAAAATCCTGGTCCAAATATTTAAAAATTTAACCCCGTCTTCCTATGCTTTTATATTATTTATTTCGTTTTCCGTTTCTTACCACCCATCTGTGTTATCCCTAATTAGGTAAAGATAGGTAAGATATAATTCAGAGTAAATGAATCCGCATCTGCTTTTAAGGAGAGTGGAAATTTTTTCTTAACTATTCAGTATACCCGGCTGGATTCAAGCATTGACCTCCTTGTTACTGGTAAACAAAATCACACGATACTAACATCTTTGTCCATATGCCCACCGGTACCGATATTAACTAGCAAGTATTATTATAATCAATAATATAATAAACATGGCTCAAAGTAAGCCAAGAAAACACCCTTAGCGGCCAGCAACCGGTTGATCTCGTGGTAATTTTGAGTCGATCATGTAATAAAAATACATCGTCATTAAAATTTAAAAGTCGATATTTTGTGCCTTCCAAGCTCGCAAATACATAAGTACTTTAAAATAATATATGATCGTGATCAAAATAATCTTGATCAGTCATAGTCGGTAATGTAATAAGAAAATTAAATTTTTTAATGTGAAAATATAAATTTTATTTATTCTATATCTTTACTTTCACTCAACCCCTCAGAAAACGAAGTATTGTGATCGTAAAAAAAAAATCGAACTTGAGATTTATGTTAACGTTTCATGACAACCGATTAAAATTACAAAAACTCGTAGTTAATATTATAATTGACTAGTTAATCATCAATATACTATTTGTCATTTAATATCTTGAAAATGTGCTTTTTCATTTATTTTGGTACCACATATCCTTTCTTACCCTTGCGGGCTATCCTCATATTTACACTAATGGGGAGGGGTGAGTAAGGTATAATGTAGAGGAAATGTGTCCTCATTTTTGTGGAGAAATAATGGGAAATTATAATTACCCTCAGGGCAACCGACCGTAATTCGAATCCCAAATCTCCCCACCACCGACAATCCAGTCCAACACAAGAGCGATGCGTTAGACCATGCGACCACCGATGCGGGTTTAATTTAAATTTAAAAATATTACTAGGGGGTACAGAATCTCCTACCCCCTACAATATCCTCCAATCACCTTGGTAACGTAACTGCTCCAAGCCGAAACAATTTAAGACGCAATCGTCGTTCTATTACTCGCTTTAGTGGCCGAATGGTCCAAGTAAGCATCACCCTCGTGTTAAGACTGGCCTGTCGGTAACGGGCAAATCGGGGTTGATATCCCGGCTGGGTCTACTGAGAGTGGTTTTTAAATACATTGTTTCACCCTCTCCTTCCACGCAAACTGCTGGTAGATTGCCTTTAAAATGCTTTCTTCCTCATCCTTAACCGTTAGAGTATTTATCATATATACGTGTAACCTGAACATAAAGTAAAACGTGGTGATAAAAATGAATCTAATAATCTAGTATTGTTGGTACAATCCAATTGTCATAAGAAAAACCTCATCTGACAGCTAGAAAAGATATTAGATCTAATTTCACGTATTTATAGTCATGAGATCTGCAACTGTCACTTTTCAGAGATAACACCAGTAGCTATAAAATAACAATAATAATATAGTCAAACATCAATATTCACCGCAAAAAAAGAATATTAATGTCTCAAAGGCCCTTCTATGAAAATTGGACTGTAAGTTTTCCATTGAATATTTCTGAAGAGGTTGTCAGAACCCATTGGAAATAGTAAAAGTGGCTTTCTTGAAAGGGTTTTGAAATTTCAATTTACTGGGGTTAAGGGTTGTGGCACGTCTCACAGCACAAGGGTAAAAATTTCCAGGATATGTAATGCACTGTTTCGTTTAATATTACCACATTTAAAAAAATGTAGCGTGAGATGCATCACTTAACTTTGGTTAAAATAATGTAATTTTTCTAACTAGAATAGCTTCGTCAAGGATGTTGTAAAATAATAATTACAAACGTGGTTATACCCTATTGCGGCGCGGCGGTGAGACTGTCGCCTTACACACCGTGCCCACCAGTAGTATTCGGTGCTGAAGTATAGTCAGTAGTTCTTTCCCTCCGACAACTTATTACAATGTAATACAAATGTGAGTCCCAGGGAACACATTATATAACTACAGAACGGGCTCGGGAAATGAACTACATCAGGAGATCTAAGGGGAGAAGGGGAGGAAGAGTTGCGAAATAACTCTACTTGCTCACTAGCGCTGTTTGAACGTGTGGTGAGCAGAGAAAAACATCTTTCTTTTCTTCAACGTGTGCCCTTCGAACAAGAAGTGACGATGCTTGCGATCCCGAGACGGTGCACTGGGGCAATGTTTCTCGACGCTTGGGCTTTTCCCGGCAATATCAATTCAGTGTGAGACGCTACTGGCTACATCCTATTGGAATATATTAGTACTTATTATCTTGTTTATTTCTTTAAATTTAATGTCTTTATGGAATTCTTGATTGTAGATCATATTATACAAATGACATGCTACACTATCAAATATTGAATTATTTACCGAGTGGAGTAAGGTTCTATTTCAACTCGACCGTTTGGCATTTCGTCTCTCTGTTCCACGTTTACTGCCGATCGCGTGGGCAGATTTTAACGAAAATTTGGTAGGTAAATTCTTTGGACATAGGCCAAACAACCTATACATATGTACGGTTTTTAAAGTTTGACATATATTGCGAGTCTGACTTCTTAAACAACGTGAGCACTGCTTATTATTTAGTGAATATAGTATTAAATGGTTTTATATTCAACATGATCACCGAGGAAAGATATCAACTTCAAATTCATCCACCCACCTCGGTGGCCACGTGGTCTAACGCGCTACTCTCATTTTGGAATAGACTGCCGAATACGGGGAATTGGGGCTCGAACCCAGTCGGGTGCACTGAGGGTGGTTCCCTACATGGTTTTCCACTCTCCTTCCACGCAAATTCGGGGGTCCCTCCTCTCAATTAAACTTTCCTAATCCCTAAACTATCAGGGTGATTAGTACATAGGCGTATAACCCGAATGGGTAGTAAGACGCGGTGCTAAAAAAAATATTTCAAATCCACAGATAAACTCTAAGCCTGTCGTAATGGTAATAACAAACAGAACTACTAGTGTATTTTGTATGTGAGTGATGATATAAATACTTTGTGTTATTGTGTATGTGTCTAGAATAAGTACTGATCCATGCATAGTAAGTTCATTTTCTAGTAACTAATTTGTTCACATCTCATTAATAAATCATGAATTTTCCCCTTACTCTTACTTCAAACTGCCATCACCACTCATCCCTTAGGTGGGCTTACATGCATATAAATATTCATTCCACATAACCTAGAAAAGTATATATATAATAATTACATCAAATAGTTATCTGCGAAAGTAACAATGAATAAAATGTGTTTCAGACATCTAAGTTGACACAGAGATAATGTGATACAAAACTTAAATGGCAGAAAACATAGCCAACATAACACAAATTAGTATTAGTGCAGGTGCTAGGAGGATTTCGTTAGCAAAATATGAGGGACGCAATTTCTTTTCATATTTGTCCACCTGGGATGATAGTTTCAATGAAAATTCATGTTACCAGCAGGGTAAGTGGTCGGTTTGTCTTCTCTTGTTGCACTAGCTAAATTTTATATGGCATTCAAGGGTGAGCGCTTCTCAGTCGCTTTATAGTGTTACTACGAGCCAACGTGCACTAATTGTTGTATTTCAGGCCTTATTTTGTAAAATGTTCTGTAGAAGTTGTTGGCCGAAAAAGAAAATGCAGTATCGAGTGTTATTGTTTATTTTATGACACTTCTGAAGATTTAGTGCAAGAACCATAGCTGAACACTTTTATTACTATTTGAAGCGCTTTTTGGAGGTCAGCTGAACTTATTGGTGAATTTAAAAGAGATATGTTTTTTGTGAGACTAAAAGCTGGCGTATTTAATCCTGTAGCATGCGATTTGGCATTAGAACAATCTCAAATGCGCTCTTCAGGTGTGATGGGGCGTTTAATTGGAATAGCTCAAAATGAGGACGTCAAACAAAGGTGGTTGCTTCTGTATCCTTTTAAAAATGCGATCCATCAGGCTTTATTGGTGTTTCTTGATTGTGAGCAGGATGCTAATAGTGATAACGATTCTTCATTTCACAATGAGTGGAACCAGACAATAATCAATAAAGATGAAGGCAATATCCTGTGCCTAATTGCTCTTTTGGCTCAGTATAATTCATTCGAAACCAATACTGAACAAAATGGTCTTATAAATATCACTACTATTGCTGAGACAAAATTGAGAACAAGCGATAAGCCCATTTGAAGGAGAGTGATTAATTTCTAGAGGAAAACAATTGTACCTATTTGAACCAATGAAAAAGATGGAGTTTCTTAATCTTAATTACTCACCTAAACCGAAGCAAGACAGCAAAGTTAATAAAACACTAGCTGGCTATAAAGAAATTGTTGAAGTGCAGAAGTTAGTTATGTTAGCAGGCCTGCGTGGATTTGATTTTCCTAGCTTAACATCCCATGAATTAATAGAATTTCCAAAATAACTATTTAACAAAAGTGGTTTTTATTATAAAAGTTAGAAATAAAGATTGATGAATGATATAGAAATTAACCATTCTTATAAACCCGATTTAAAACTAGAAGTTATTATTAATGCTCAAAATTACAACAAGGATTGTATTATTGATTGATTGTTTACTCCATTCAATTAAAAAAGTTACAAACTTTTGGGCAGTTTGCTGAAGTGTTTTTCAAACAAGCGACATCTTTTTTTTCGAGTCCCTCTGTATTAATAGTGGACATGGTGTTTGATATATATGATGACATATTCATTAAATTTGTTGGAAATCAATTGTGGTTCAAGGGAAAAGATTCAAGTAAAGTCATTATGTCAGGGTCTTTTACAAATGTGCCAAATAATTGTAAAATCTTTTTCGCAAATATCTAAAAATAAATTTTTCTGCAAATATGTTGAAACAAATATTCAGATTGAAGATGATAAAGCACTGTATATTTGCGGTGGATTTTACGACCCAATGGAGTGTTATGAACTACACAATTCTGTTTCTAACGAAGTTTTTTAATCTAAAATCAAATCATCTAGAATGAAATTCTAGACTTAGGCCTACGTCCATATATTTTATGCAGCTCGATATCTGAAGCAATCATAAATAACTGTTCAAAGTCCAGATACTGATGTATTTGTACTTAGAGCTCGTTTTTGTCTAAAGCTTCAACTGGCTTACAACTGCATTGTTTTATGGTTTCATTCAGGCCCAGCGAAAAAAAAATCTGTTAGGATGCCATCCGGCTGCAAAATCACTTGGAGAAGAAGTTAGTATCAACTTGCCGACATTAAATGCCCTGACCGGTTGTGATACAACTAGTTGCCTAAGTTAAAAAAAAAAGTCTTGAATCTTCCTCATTTGCCGTTTATCCAATCAGCACTTTCTTTGCTAAAAAATGGAAATGTAATTAATCCAGAAAAGTGTAATCACCCGGAAAAAGTATGTTTATATCTTATAAGAAAACAAAGTATTTCAGCAGATGAGGTTCGGTACAAATCAATTTCTCAAGACATTGCTTTAGCGTGAACATATCACGATTACTCTGTACTTATGATGCATTATATTTGCATTGTCTGAGAGCTTTTGTGCAAACTTACATTTGGAAAATGCATACTTGCCTTTATTTGAACCCTTAAATTTTGAAGATTTTGGATACGAGCTTAAAAAATTCTATCCTGTATCCCAAGCTCATGACCAAAGAACAGTTCCAGCTGACATTAAACTTCATGTAGTACCAAATCGTGCAGTTGTAGAAAATTTGAAACATTGTATATAAGTTTATGTAAATGTTCAGAGGAAAACTGTAAAAACTTTGAAGCCGGATGGATCAATTTTTATTTATTCCCCAATTAATACTTTCAGAACTGTACAGATAATTTTTGATTACTTAAAGCTTATTTATATTATGATGTTAGCCATAAAAGTACATTTTTATTTGACATGTGAGCACTTATTTTTACTAAAACACTTGAACAAAGCTCGTTCTTAAGTCACGGCTCTAATGCCGTATGGGATGTACTGTAAAAATTTATTCTACCAAAAAATCGCTGGCATTATGAATTTTCTTAAAGCCAGTGGCTTTCTTAACACACACAAAAACAGAATGCGTCCCTCATATTTTGCAAACGAAGCTCCTCCTAGCTCCCGGTTTATATGGTTCAAAGATTGAGTTATTCAAGAACAATAGCTTATATGACACGAGAAAGGCATGATAAAACCAAAATCAAGAACGAAAATCTTTGTCACTAATCTTTTTTAAAACATTCCTGAAACAATGAGATGGCAAAAAAACTTGACAAAATACAAATAAAATATGGCACAAATCAGAGATGACACAAAACTTGTCAAAGAATACGAATACAATACGTAATAAGGTAAATAAAACACAAAACTTTGTTGAGATACGAAGGAGCAATATGGCGGATGGCTTAGAATAAAACAAAATATTCCACGTCTGTATTCTGGCCCGTAGCCTATTATTCCACTGAAAGTTGGCTCACCTCGGATGTGGTATGAGAAAATGAGCTTCAAGATTGGACACGGACTGTAAGTTGTCTATTTGGAAAACGCCAACATCACGCACCAATGCACTGAACTCTTCAATGATCACTAGACCTGACGAAGGAGAAGAATCTAATAATTGGGAAATAAGCTTAACCTAAGAACGTAAGGACGACTTTCCCCTCTGCTGTCCTCAATAACCTATTTGAGATATATTTTTATTCCGTCAATAATGTGGTATGCTGGTTTTAAAGAGGTTAGGGTTAGAATTCCGCTCCCGGGGTATTTTCAGGGTGGTTTTTCGTCAACTGTTTCCTTCGCTCCTTTCACACGCAAATGAAGCTATATCTTCTCTAAATTCTGTTCTCCTCGTCTCTCCCCATAAGTGTATATATACGGATAGGCCGGATGAGTAGTACAACTTTATGCAAAATAAAAGAGCGTAACGTTTAGACTTATCAATTAAAATATTATTAAAATAACCTTGTGCATGGAGTGATGTCACTAGGGTTGGTGTCACCCAGTACGGTAGCTCGGGGCTTCGCCCTCATGGACCTCCTCCCATACCAGACGATACATAATACATATAAGGTTTTTTTGTACTAATGTTACTCGTATATTGTAATTCCCGTGGATCACAGAATACAGTAGCAAAAGTACTGGATATAAACAACTTGTAAAACTAATATTACACCTTTAAATTACAATATCACACGCACAGCCTGAATGTATTTTCATTTACATACATAATTTCATGAGGTTCAAGAGAAAACTAGGTAGTACAAAAAGATAATTCAAAGTAAAAACGTTGAATAACTTCCTCTAAATTACATTAATTTGAATATTAAACTTCATCGTTACATGAAGTACTGTACATCAATGAATTAGGTTTACATAATCAATAAAGGCCCAAATAATGTAGATGTTGTAAACAAATGGCTGTATAAATATAGTCTACTTACAGTATTGTAGATAAATTACAAGTTAATATGACAGTATTGGCGATTATAAAAAACACTAGCAGAAACTGAAAACAAAGCGAGTGCTTGTAGCTCGTCCAGTCGAAATCACGTATTTCGAAGTGTCATTGTAATTGGGTATAATTACAGCTCTGACCGCGCATCAAACGGTTCTTAAAGTAAATTAGCGTAGAGTTTTAGCCTTCTGGGTATATTGATACTGAACATGTAAGCTGTGCTCAACAAAGTTTATGTGATTGTAACTGTATATAGATTTTTTTAATAGTTAAACTTCTACTGAAACACTACATAAAATTTTTATAGATAATCATTTTTGTGTCACCCCCTCTGATAGTGTGACCCAGTTCCGTCTGCACCCCCTTAGTGACGCCACTGTGTGTAGGTAATTTTTAAAATGTGGCGTTGGCTACGAATTTAATTAAAGCGTAATCTAGAGCAATCACATTAATTAGTAGGTTTGCTAATGTACAAAAATAATGTTCCGTGGGAAATTTGATGATTTAATCATGGAAGTGGTGTCAATATTTTCATTGTTATATGGAGAATCAACATTGTGATGGTGGGAGTTTACCACTGGTGGCCGATTAAACTTATACGCGAAAAAAAATGGCGGCCACTCTGTCATACCTGATAGCGGTGTTTCCTGTTTATCTCGGAAAATACAAAGTGTATGACGAAGTTACCTATTACAAAAAATATTCCTTATAAAGTTCTACACAAAAAAATTCTAACTTTTTTTGTACGCATGACCAGTAACGAACTATGTTATAGCATATATCAATTTATTTATCGAAGTGTTAATAACATTATATGTATAAGGTAAACTACACTGTAGCCAAGCTTTGAAAATGGTTGGTTGTAACGTCAGTACTTTATTTATTTATTCAATCAGCTTTGTTTTTTTCAGATAGCCTCTATAAATAACCTGAATGAGCTTGAATAAAGGATTTTGTATATCAGTGTGACTTGGCGAAGAAAAGGAAGACAAGCATAGAACCTAGTTCCCTCCTGTGTAACTCTTCATCCTCTGAAAAACTATTATTTCAACAACAAATTACAGTTACAAGAAACTTGTTGATTGTATAACTGAACGAAAAGGGGGATCTGAATTGTATCCATTCTGAATGGTATCCATACAGACATTATTTAATCAAGCACCACAAATAAAAAGTCTGATTTGTATCCATTCTCATAATATCCACAAAATCCTGAATTGTATTCATTCTGAATCGTCTCCATTCAGACAGTTTTCAAATAAACGACTTTAACAAAAATTCTGATTTGTATCCACTGTAATTATTTGCATTATATCCACAAAATCCTGAATTGTATCCATTATGAATGGTCTACATTTCTTAAATAGCACTACAAATAAAAAGTCTGATTTGTATCCAAATTCATAATATCATAATAAGGATAATAATAATTCATAATAAGGACGAAGACGTAAAGAGACGAGCAAGCAATATGCCACAGATACTCATGTCAAACTATCTTTCTCTAAGACAAGTAGAAAACAAAAATTATTAAATCTGCAACACAGCAGAGATTTACCGCTTAAGGTAGCTTGTGGTTTGACCATTCATAAAACAACACGTAGTAAATCTTTGATAAAACTCATGCATAGCTTAGGGTGCAGTATTGATTATTCACGTCTCCTGAGATTAGAAACAGATATTGCAAAAAGTGTTGTAAATAGAATTAATGAAAATAATGGCATGTACATACCACCAGACTTGATACTTAATAGGTTTTATACATTGTGCTATGGACAATATTGTTTTATGTGAAGACACCATTGACGGGAGGACATTTCATGGGACAGCCGTTATTGTGTACCAAGATATAAAATAATCTGATCAAAATGCTCCAATATCGTTGGCCTCATCAAATAATTTACCATTAATATATCTTGAGGATGCCTTACCAAATATTATTTCATGTACAAAACCTCCGAACTGGAATATATGCTGTCCAGAACCTGCAGTTTCTAGCATTGTTCCTCAATATGGTGTATTACTTCATGATGCAATATGTTTTAACAAAGTTTGATTTCTTTTAAGACGATCCATATTGAATGATAATAATACGACTATCTCCTCCCCTATATGGATTTGTTATAATGGCCGTTTAGGATATGTGAAGTGTGTTTTCAGAGTTTCTTTGCTACCTGTTATTCCAGAGCATTCAACTAGTAGCTCTGTACAATTAACAGTAATGAGGCAAATAGAAAAACTTAACAACTTCATTAATTAAACGACAAACAAAGTCATTGTTACAGCTGACATGGCAACTTATAAACCTTTGAAGCAGCTAGAAATGGCAAAGGAAGATTGCAAAGGCAAATGGATCATAAATCCTGGAGAGCTGCACATTGTCATAGCTCAACTGCGAACAATAGGTAAATTCATATATAGAAGTGGAATACCTGAACTGTGGGTGTAATGTGATCTATACTCTTCATTGACTATGAAACAAATCCTCGAGGGAAATAACATCAGGAGAGCAATTGAAGCTCATTTAACAACAACATCTGCATTACAGATTCTGCTTCCAGAAGAATTTGAAAAGAAAAACCCAGGAAGGATTTCCTTTTACAGCCTTTACTACATGAATTGTATGAGCGCTTGCAAGATAACGATGAAACAAATATTAAACAAACACATACATTATTAGTCTCTTTCATTAAATAAAATATGTTAATTGAAGATATAAATAGATTTGTCAATTCCAGAAAAGCAGTAGAGTCAGTCTTTAAGCTGGTATGTTCATAAATTGATATGTTGAAATGTATGTTATGCTTCATCAGAGCAGATAGAACATCAGATAGGAATCCCAGCCTGGCTTTTCTTTATGACTTCTTTAAATATTTATTTTCTTTTTTCCTAATAGGATTAACTATGAACGGTTGGTTTTCCTTTATCTTACTGAGATGGATGTATTAGAATCTACAGATCCGGCCATTTGGAAAAACTTCATGGAGGGCAAATTGGTTGTGAACCGTAATGTGCCATTCCATGCTCTAGGTGCTGTTGATCGCATCACGAAGCAGAGATGACATTGATATCAAGCTCAATCTAAGCAACTATGAATTTTCAGCCCTTCCAAAATCATTGTTTGCTAATTATGGAAAATGCATCACGGTTCAAATAAATCAAAACTTGCGGTGATTTTGGAGTCGTTGCCATCAAAATTAGGACAGATTGATGACTATTCACCACCATTACATCCTAGAGAAATATCGCAAGGATCAGGAGAAATTGCAGCTATAGTATGTTGATGGATTGGCTCTTCTGCACACGTACAATAAGCCTAACAACGTCAAAACGTGTGGTCGTGATCTTGGCATCCATTTTAATAAGTGGATTGATGCAAAATTAAGTGAGTACAATGAAGTACATTGTGGTATTTGATACATACAAAGACGGATCATTAAAAAATAAAATGAGAGCTATTTGGCAACAAGGCACAGAACCTATCCGCTACAAAATCACATCAGAAGTGAAAATTGACAACATTTCAATGAATCATTTGCTTGCTCATAGCAAAAGTAAAGACGAACTTTCTGAGTTCCTAGGTACACACATAATACAATATGGAGTGGGTAGTAAGAATAAATATAGAGCTAGCTGGAGGGACAAAGCCGCATCATCAGATGGAACAAATGTTTCAAGCCTTTAAACCACACAAGAAGAAGCAGATACAAAAATCATACTTTACGGAGTGTACATATCACAGCAAAGATTTAAAACAACTCACGTTTATTCACCATACACAGATATTCTGGTTTTGGTGATAAGGCGATTTCTCAAAATGACATCACAGCTTGGAATTTTCCTTGGGCAGGGAATGATAAGATTTGTTGACCTAGCTTCTATCCACAGGTCACTGGGATTACTTAAAGCTGCTGCCCTTCCTGGACTTAATTCACTATCGGATTCAGATTTAACTGGATCATTTGCCAATGAGGGGAAGCTTAAGTGGTGGAAAAAATTAAATTCTGTTAATGATGACTTATTAGAAGCATTAGCTAAGCTTGGTACAACACCCACTCTGCCAAACAATGTCAGGAATGCTTTATAGTAATTTGTTTGTCAGTTACATATTCCTAAAACTACAAAGACTGACATTGGAGATACACGATGGTGGCTTTTCACAACAACAACAACAACAACAACAACAACAAAAGTGTCAAGATGAAAATCTTCCACCTACAAAAGATGCTCTAAATACAGCGCTTTTAAGAGATCATCTTCAGGTACTTGAGTGGAATCAAGATATAACCCACACCCAAATATACCGTCACCATCAAACTTTGGATGAAAAAATGTTGAAGGCACCTTCGAACCAATTGCATGTACCATGCCGTCTGCTCCAGACTTTATAGCGGAACTTTGTAGCTGCAAGTGCTCCCAACGTCGTTGTTGTCCACCATGCACCTGTCTCACGTATGTACTAAAGTGTACAGAAATGTGTATATGTGAAGGTGATCCATAACTATGTAGCAATTATAAGGAGATCGAGGATGACAATGTAGATGAATTGACTTAAACTTCAATAGAAAGTGAAGAAGGGTTTGTTGATGAAGATTATAGTTAATAATTAGTAGACTGTTCATTAATATATTTTTTGTTCAATATTTATAATTTATTTTGAGGGCTTCAATATTTCTTACAAAGTAATCTAGTACAATGAGTAATATTGCTTATTAATGTTGTCTATACTTTGACAACATAATCTGTTTCTTGTAAAAATTTCCTGTTGTTTCTTCTTTATTTATTTTTAATACAATACATATTCAAATCTATCAAAGTTTTGAAAAGTTCTATATAATGTGACTTCAACATAATGAAGAGTATTTCACAATAAAAATAAACAAGTTTGTAACATCACCCTAGCTTCGAAATAAAATTAAATCGTTATTAAAAAGTGGATTTACTATATTAAAGGTCATCCATACAAAAAAATAAATCTAAGAACGTTTTTTGTGTAGAATTTTATATGAAATATTTTTTGTAATGGGGTAACTTTGTCATACACTTTGTATTTTCAGAGATAAACAGGAAAAACTGTTATAAGGTAAGGCAGAGTGGCGGCCATTTTTTTCCGCGTATAAGTTTAATCGGCCACCAGTAGTAAACTCCCACCATCACAATATTAATTCTCCATATAATAATGAAGAGATTGACACCACTTCCATACTTGAATCATTAAATTTCCCAAGAATGTACATTAGAAAGCCATCTAAATATGGGTTCTGAAGATTTATTGGTCAACCTCGGAGTGTTTGGGTCATTATATTATATAGAACTGTAACTGTAGCGAATGAATGAGAAACAAACACTTGGAGGGAAGTATGTTGTTAATGTGACTGTATCTTCATTTTCTTAATTTGCTCAAGTTTTCTTATACGTGTGTGTCCAACCACATATTATATAGTCCAATTTTCACAGAAAAATTCTATTAGAAAATAAACTCTTGTTGCAGCCATATAATTATTTTACATATTAATAATTTTTATAAAAGGGAGAGATTCGGATCACATGACCTAACGTATGAATACATGAAAGTAGATCTAGTAACTCTTCAATCTGTCAAATTAGGTTCTTCTTATGAAAATTGGACTGCACATTCATATCGATTAAAGATAGCGTGTAGACTATTTCATCACATTTAAAACTAATTTTTCTTTCTAAAAAGTCACACGAACATAAAATTACACTCATTATAGAAATCATGAGAGAACCAAATCAGTGTTATTTAAAAATTACTGGCCTGAGGCATTAGTAGTTAAGTACGGCCTTGACAAATAATCATATATTTTGTTGCACTTCCGGTGACTGAGCCAGACGTTGCTTACTCGGTGATTTTGAAGTTATTTTGCGAAGTGGGTTGCAGCTTAACTTGACTCACCTAAGCAGTCCAAGTACTAACACTTTTGGACAAAAATGTAAAAGTTAGAAAAAGAAGGAATAAAATAAGTATTTTTTTTCCCTGTGAGGCCTGTTGTCTATGGGTTTATAACAGTCCCCTTCTTCCGCTGACAAGTTTACACACTCACAATATTATTTGAGCCTGGACAACAATGACACTCTTTTTAAAATTACCTTTTTTTTCTCTTGTTTCCTATTTTAGATATACATATGCTGTAATGGACCTTTTCAATCTCCATCCTGGCAGGAAGATTTCTTACAGGCCATTTTTTGTGACTAAACCAAAGCGCTGGAGACAATCTATAAAAAATTCGCTTGCAAAAAAAAATTAATATCATAAAAATAATGTTGCGATATTTTAATATCAGTTTTAGAATTATTTAAGAATGTATGACTTTCATCTCAAGGTTTTATCTTTAAAATTCGCCGAATAAAACGTAAATACATTTATATGAGAAATCCTATCTTTATTATTGTGACGTCACCGGTAGACAACGTCCTTCAGGTCCAAACCACACAAATTTACATTTTTATACACCCACGGTCTCTACGTGAAGATCATCGTCTAGTCGGGTTTGCCGATGACGTGGAGGCTGGGGTTTAAATCTTGGAAGGAGTAAGGTGTTTTATCCTAAATGGTTTATCACAATTTTATCTTACCCGTCTCTGCTCTATTACATTAGTGTATTTAAACTATGATAATCCAGGCGGGTAGTAAGAAGCAGTGGAAAGTAAATATGCACTGTAGGATCAGGCTAATTCTGTAATGGTTCATTCTAAAAATTAAATAATTCATATCCACCATGATTCCTAATGAAATTCCTATTTGAATCAATGATACAAAAAACAACATTTAATTCGAATTCTAGAAGGAAATATTTGGATAAATTTTTAATTTTCTTAAAAAGTTTTCAATCATTTCAAACCTTATTTAAAGTGTTTATTAAATCGCCAATAAATGTTAATAATGAAAAAATAAATTTAGAGTTACTAACGCATAATAGACTAAAGATAAAGAGGGTAATTCTGCACTGGTGTCGAGTGGGTTGCCTAGAATAGGGGATATGTTGGTTTGGCTTTCATTGCTTCTGTGTGACGGTGTAATAACGTAACGCCTTGACTGATTTAAATCGGCTATTTTCATATGTTAATATTTATAAGTTTTTTATATTTTATGTTTAACATTTTGGTCTTTATATGTGTATGTGTTTATATGCAGTTTGTTTTGAGATTATTTACTTATTCTGTACAAGCTACATAAATACTCATTAAAATGATTAACTCGAATTATTGGATGTTTCTAATTTTTTTAGACAGCCCTTGAACTTCGAATTAAAAACGTTATATTGTCCAATTGTATTTTATATTTGAATTGAAGACGCAGGCACCATGCAAAGTGGTCGACAAAAATGTAAAAATATATATGGACTTGGAGTAAGTGCTTTACAAACCTATAGGGCCTAGATGGACCAAGTTATCGACAGTTAACATGAAAGGCAAAAGTCACGATGGATCCGGTTAAGAGTGGACCAAGTGACCGACAACAAAGTGCTTGACAACGAAATTGTAAACGGAAGAGAAAAATATTTCATCCTATCCTATCCAATTAAGTAGAAATGTGAAAGTTGGGATTTAAATTAAATGTACCCGCACTTTCGTAAATTTAAATTAGTTAAAATGTATATAAAAAAAATACCTCAATACACCCAGAAGAGATAAAAAAAAATATCCCGCTGCAGGATAGTTTCATACAAAGTTCTTCCTTAATCCCAAATTTGGGGCTGGTGGTTAAGGGACAGGTTGTAATCAACCCTCCAGTAGACCCGACACCCCGGCAATAAGAGTCTAACGCTTTATACAACGTGACCTTCGCTCCTGATGAAAACGTAGACTACCAATAAAAATAAACCACTTATTCGCAACGTATTGGACGAGTCGAAATCAAGTTTTTTTTTTTTTTTAGTTTGTGTTTCACGGTCATGTAGATGATCACACGAAAAGCGAAACGTGGAAATCCGTGAAATGATCTAGACAAGGTCTTAAACCATAGCCTATTTTAAAGACGTAGTCCTTGATTTAGGAAAAAGATCGGTTTTAACCTCCTTCAAATCAAATTGTCCAATTTAATTCTCTTCTAAGGTTATGATTGATTTCTAGAAGTTATTAAGATCGTTTGACACGCCCTCAATTGGGAATTCCACTTCGGGCATGATCGATAGGAATAATTATGGTTTCATCCGTTCTCCGCTACATTATTTTCTGATCAACGTCAGCTCCACAAGAAGGTTACACTGAGGATTGAGCTGACATGTTTCTTTCTTTCTTCCTCACTCTCCTTCCCTCTATTTCTATAATACCCCACACCCAACTCCAACCTCAAAGTTTCCCCACTCCTTGTCCGCTAAACATCAGAAAACTTTCGCAATAATGGGATTTTTATTATTCGCTTGATGATTAACTTTTTTTTTAAATCAATAATTTTTTTTTAATATTTATATTTTACTTGTTTTGTACCTTTGATAACTAAAAAAAAAAAGCATGATATAAAGTCACTAATAACATTTTTATTTAATAATAATTTTAATACACAGGCTGTTAACGGCTTAGTTAAAAGAGTGGGAATGAAAATGGGTAGTTTGGAAGAGTTTTATCCTCAAAAAAAGGGAGAGAGCAGGGGTAGACACGTTTATAAATAGTAGAGCCCGGATTTTTTAAATGTAGTATTAGCCTTCAAAATATGTAACAAAATCAGTTTAAAACTATATTAAAATATGTAATGATGTGAAAATATGTAACAGTGAATAAACCTTCTTTCCTCAGTCCCCGCGTTAATATTACATAAAATATTGTTGAAACGAAATTTAATTTTATGGCTGCAAATTTCTGAAGGAATTAATAGAAAAACACTTTTTTTTAATATACACATCTAACACTACTTTTTAAAGAGTTGTAAATTGCATTATTAGTTTGTTTTATACCACTTAAATTTCATATTAATTAAATACTTCGAATTTATGGCATTATATAACTGATTTTAGATATCATAGAGGAATTACAAGCTTTCAATAAAACCTCCAGTGTTGTCCATTCCAGATTGTTTTTAAATCTGTTTCCTGTAATTATTTTTTGTTTTTGTTTTTATTGTTTTTTTGTTTCGGTCAGAGGTTTCAATTTTGATTTCGACACACTAGCAGGTATATTACACCTACATGTTTAAACATTGTCGATATTGTTTGTCACAATAATACTCCAAGTGGAACGGTCTTTTGAAAAGCAGATGTCAACTTATATATTTTGTTTGTTTGGTGTTGGTTTCCGTTTTTCGTCATTTATTCTTTGTCTTGACGCTTTATATTATTTTCTCCCCCCGGCCAAAGAGCAAAGAGAAAACGAGATAGTTATATCCAAGAATTACTGTTTTCACAACTCGTTGACTTGTGTTTACAAACTGACACACCGCACGAGAGACGTGCTGTTGAGGACATTATATGACAACGATGCATTCTCTCCCCTTCACAGCACGAAAAACTTCAGACACGAAGTTACGTTACGGCAACTGTAATCCTATCTTTCCAGCCAGCATAACTGACTTGGACTTTGCTCACTGCCATCCCTTCACTGGGTATATTCCTTTATGAAAGTAAAGTTTGCCTGAAAATTAGTTAAACATTAGTTAAAGGGGTTTTTCCCAAGAAAGATATAAAAATAATACCTCGATAAAAAAAACGCAAAATTTTCAATCTAATTATTGTAATATCTTTGAAAATATGTTAAATCCGATCAAATATTTTAAAATATGTAAGATTCAAAGTGAAACTACAGTCGCAAACAACCTAATTCGCCAAAATTTCACTTTTCCCCTTTCTAACTGGCAGGATTAAAAATATGTAATTACATAAAAATTTGGGCTCTAGTTATGAGCAACCAACCCTCAGAACCTCCGGATGTGATTCAATCCCTGACTTGCCCACAAAAACCAACACTGTTCTTTGAGAGTTAAACTTATTAGACTGTGTGGCCACTGGTGTGAGTCATACTAATTACCAGGGCCCGGGCGTTGATGACATAAAAATAGTCAAAAAATTATTCATAAGATGACATTAAATAACCTAAAAATAAATCACTTTAAATTTGCAACAAATTGCATAACAACAAGAACTCCTAATGAATGCGTACGACTAAATCAAATACGTACTTTACAAAATGGAAACTAAAAAATATACATACAATTAAAATACTCTTTATTTTCAGCACCACGTCTTACTACCCATTTGGGTAGATTATATTTGGGAGGGATTGTACCCACATTTGCGTGAAGGGAGAGGGGAAAAATATTTTTTTAAAAAACCACTCTCAGTACATCCGACCGAGATTTGAACCTCGATATCCTTATCATCGGCAGAAAAATACTTTAACAACTAAAACTCTTGCATTCTACTAAATATAACATTGATTAAAAAATATCTGCTTCAGAAGTAATATCTACCCTCTTCCCAACGTAACCCTCTCCAGCTCTCAATTCCAACAAAACATTAATGAGATTTTTATATCCGATTATTTTTTCGTGCACCAACTCTAATTTGTGATGGGGGCTAAAAATGAAGAGGCCTCACCGCAGAGATGATGAGCATTACGGTACATTCCCCCCCCCCCCCCACCACCACCCCACCACCACACCACACACACACACACACACACTTAAGGGGGCCATTGTTTATTACTCAGCTTAAGTTCGCATAAATTGAAATTACGTATTGAGTCGCGTAAAATTTAATACGTGTGATGTCTTGCTAATTTGAACTACGGGGGTGAGTCATGCATAATTACTACGTTATGACATCTTGCATAAAATTTAACTCGTTATGATGACGCATAAAATTTTACACGTATTTATGTATCTCAAATTATACGTATGATGTCTTGCATAATTAACCACGGTATTGATGTCTGCAAAAATTTGAACTACGATATTGATCTTGCATAATTTAACTCGTATGATCTCCATAAAATTTAACTACGTTATGATGTCTCTCATAAATTTTAACTACGTACTGATGTCTTACATAAAATTTTAACCACGGTATTGATGTCGTGCATAAAATTTAACTACGATATTGACATCTTGCATAAAATTTTAACTACGGAATTGATGTCTTGGATAAAATTTTAACTACGTTATTGACGTCTTGCAATAAATTATCCAATAGTAGGGCGGGTGCTACCGACATTTGTATTTGCACTGGGCCGCAAATTTTAGGGTGTGGGAAGTTTTAGAGAGGGCAAAAATATTGAAAATTGATAAATAATGTGAAAAAATATGAAAATATAACCTGCTTCGATGGCCACATGGTCTAAGTCACGATAAACTAGACAGTCAATGATGGGTAGATCTGGTTAGAATCCCGGTCGGGTGTACTGTGGGTGGTTTTCCCTAAATAGTTTTTCACTCTACCTTCACGCAAATAGTGGGCACACTTCCCTTTACATTCAACCGTCCTCCTCCCCAACTCATTAACCTAATTAGTACATAAGGATATATATCTTTACGTACTAATTACATATTTTTATTTATTTATTTTTTTAGCATGTATAATGTATTTAAAAAAAAGTTTTCTTTTAAATTCTTTCTTGTTCTGTTCTTTCTCCAAATACCCTAAAATAACATCATTTTCAACATATGGTAAGTGATAATTTAATGGTGACGAGTTGGCAACATTGAAAATGTTCAGTAGTGCGGATCTTAGTTAATTTTTACGCAGTGTTACAGTGACTAATCTGTTTTTACTTCTTGTTTTATGGAAATAATTCAGTGATCCAATGATTATTAAATTATATATTTTATTGTATAATTACCAGTTTTTAAACTCAACTTCTACCTGCAAATAGGTATTATGTCAGGTATAAGAAACAAACTATCAAAATATAGACACACATAATTTGATATTTTTAAATTAATTAATATGCTCAACTTTTAATTTTTGATTAAGATAGATCATTGTCGTTTTCTTTTGAAATTCAACAGAGTATTTAAAAAAAGGTGAAAGCTCTCAAAATGTGGTAGTTTTTATAAATGTAATAATGATTGATTTTCTCAAAATAACTCATATTTTTTAATTGTCTATTAATTATTTGTAACGATTTGTAAAACCACGCGAACTATCGAGAAAAAAAGAAGAAGCAAAAGGACATATTTGTAAGTATTTTCCGGTAGAACAATTTAATTTTTCTAGAATTCTCTTCGGATTGAGCTTTGTTTCAGAAATCACTTTAATATTTTTATTTTAAGAGAAACAATAAATTCTTCTCTCTATACAATTTGCGGTCATCTGAAGAAATTCTACGTGATATATTCGCCATTTAAGTATAAATCTCTAGACGCAGATGGAGGATAACATTAGAATTGACCTGAAAGAGATAGATTGTAATGAGGTGGGACTAGATAGAGCTATCTCAAGATAGAAATAGGGTGTAATGAGGTAGGACTGGATAGAACTATCAAGATAGTTATTGTGTGTAATGAGGTGGACTGGATAGACTATATCAAGATAGGGATTGGGTTTAATGAGGTGGACTGGATAGAACTATAAAGCTATGGATAGGATTAATAGGTGGACTGGATTGAACTCGCTCGAGATAGAGATAGTATGTAATGAGGTGGACTGGATAGAACTACGCTCAATTAGGATAAGATGTGATGAGGCGGACTGGATTGAACTCGCTCGAGATAAGGGATAGGTTGTAATGAGTTGGACTAGATGAACTCGCTCAAGATAGGGATAGATTGTAATGAGTTGGACTAGATAGAACTAGCTCAAGATAGGGATAGGGTGTAATGAGGTGGACTAGATTGAGCTAGCTTAAGATTGGGATAGAGTGTAATGAGGTGGATTGGATTGAGCTCGCTCAAGATAGGGATAGAGTGTAATGAGGTGGACTGGATAGAACTAGCTCAAGATAGGGATAGGTGGCATACTTTTGTAACTGTAGCAACAAACTTTGTAGTTTTTAACACAATAAAGTAAGTGCGTCCATGACCTCAGCCAGGGATAGCTTTTCAGGGTCCTCCCAGAGTTCTCTACTGGTCAACTTAGGGCAACACCTCGAGGAAATCTTGGCGATCCCTAAGGTTGAATTTCTGAATCCCTCTGTAATGCAGGCCATTACATGTAGAGGGGACCACTCCTTCCAATCTTGCAATCAAAATCTGGAGGAGTAGGAGGGCTTCTTGAGCTTCCCACTGAATTATGGGTCATCGACTGACAGGGGTTGGTGGTCGGAGCAACCGAGGGTAAGTCTGTGATGGTTAAGGATGTCCTGGGACGGGGTAACTTTTTCCCTTTGTGGGTGCCAGATGTTCCGTCGATTATAAAATTGGGGGGTCTACCACAGCTAAAGAGACTCTGACTCTGTAAAAGTTAAGCTAGATAGCACTGTCAGTGAGGGTGGACCGCAATTGATTAAACTACGGCCCTGTCTTCACGGGCACCCGCAGGATATTTCTCCAGGGTAGGGGAGGGGGTTAACTGGGGAAGTCTGTGGCGTGTTGAATACCCTCGAGATAATGTATTAATTATAAGCCTCAAAAGACGCATTTTAAGATAATCCTAGGCTCCTGAAAATAAAATACACCCTAAGAAAAATGTAACAAATTTATCCGAATTCGTGTTATTCTTACAATACAAGGAGAGCAATCGCCCTTCACTCCGGGCGCCCTTGGCTGTCTTATAAATTGCAAGTACTCTACACCCTAGTATAGAATCATGCAAGATAAACTTGCTTACTTTCAGGGTAATCAAATAATAGCGCCACACCACTTCATCCATTTAGAGTAACTTTTCTACAAATGTATTAAAGGCGTAGTTATATTTTTCGTGGAAGAAAAAAACCCCAAAGTTTTCCAAGAAATACTTAAACAAAACAAGACTTAAAACAATGTTGATCTTACTCTGTCCACACCAGTCATGTACTCATTTCCTTCCTGCGATTTATATAAAAAGGGGAAAAAAAATTGACCAAAAATATTAATGTATCAAATATGAGACTCAGAATTAAAACAAAGCACTCTAGTTTTGGATTAGATTGCCTATGAAGGGGAAATTTAGGTACAAATTTCGATAGTTTCTACTTATGGTGTTTTTTAATAATAGTTTCTTGCCCTCTCACCACGCAAAAATTGATACATTTCCATTAAAATTTCACCTTCTCATTCCTACTCTATCAAATAATCCTTCCTTTAGACGGCATCATCAAATGCTGTGTTTTTTTTTGGTGTTGTTCGTGGGGTGTGTAATTCAAGGGACTCTCAAACTAATAACCATTTGTAATATTTCCCTACGTCATGTTTACACATTGAGAGATAATAATAGAATACATACTCCTAGCTCTAACTAGAATTTCTGGTTTAAGTTTCACTTATCAAAGTTACCTTCGTAAATAGTTTTCTCAAAGCTGCTATTACGTCCAAGAAACTGATTAGTAGGAAGAATTAGATATACAAATTATCGAGAAATGCACGTATTCTTGTCTATATCTGGTGGTTTGCATTATTGAACCACTATTATTGTGATAATACCACTATTTTGATAGCTACTGTATAGTCATATCACCTTAAGGCTGCCACCTACTTGATGGAATAAATCCTCACACTACGTTATTTCTTGAGAATGCTAGCTTTGAAACATCAAAATCACTAATAATAATCTCATTTTTCCTACAAATGTATGTTATGACCTTTTTAATCGCTCCTATTGCCCACCTGGTCTATCTGAAGGGTTTTTTTTAGAACCGCGTCTTACTACCCGTTTGGTCATAACGTACTTCCACGCATTCGTACTTCAGGCAATGTGAACTGTCATAAGTGATGGTGATCATTTTGACAACTGTAAGATACATATCGTCATCTATCAATGTTATCTAATGTAGTGCGACACCTTAACTCAGTCGTTAGCATGTCTGTCTGCTAAGCTAGAGGTCCTAGGCTCGATACTTGGCAAGGCCGAAAAATTAAATTAGCTAAAATGTGGGTTTTCCCTTTCACAGTGATAAATTAACGCCTGGGAGCTGGATGCTGTGTCTGTTCTAGATCTAAATTAGTTTATAAGTTGTATCCTGATAATTATAATCAGTCCTTTCATAAATTATTATTATTATTATTATTTTTATTATTATTATTATTATTAGCACCGCGTCTTACTACCCGTTCGGGTTATACGCTTAAGTACTAATTACGCTAATGGATTAGCAATTGGGAATGTTGAATTTAGAGGAAGTGAACCCGCATTTGCGTGGAGGGAGAGTGGAAAACCATTGAGGGGAAAACCACCCCAGTTCACCCGACCAAGATTCGAACCTCGATCTCCCCGTCCTCGGCAGTCGAGCTCAATACGACTAGCGCGTTAGCCAACTACGCCACCGAGGCGGGTGCGTTTCATAAAGTGCACGTTAAATACCTCAAAATGAAATTAATAAAAAGCTACTGTAAAGATTTCTACCTAGTTGCAGTTTTTTTCTCGAACGAATCTAGTTAAATTGTCTAATGTAATCGATGAATTCGCGCGTAGTTAATGCTGTCACCAAGTCGAGTGATGTATTTATGAGTGCACACGCCAGATTGAATGCAGTGCAATGATCACCAAGCCTCCTATAGATGGGAGAGTTGCCAATTATCCTTACTTGAAGGATTTGATCCTCGCTAATTGGCCAAGAGTACATAGCAATTAACAGCGTAGTGTACGGATGTGATTTAAAATCCACGCGTGGGCATGGGTCGCAGACGTAGTGTGTGACAGAAAACATTGTTTCACACGAATATCGAACCTGGACCGGCTAGTTAACACGCGGTTTACTGACATGAAGGCTTTCATGCTTCAAAAGTCTTCAGACATTTCTGTAGACTAGTAGAACTGTTCCATAAATAGCATCAACATGCATTTCTATATGTCTCGTTAGCTGCAACCCCTTATCGTAGCCAAACTGACCAAAAAAAATACAATTGGGGAGTGTGCTAGTAACATTTACATTTATTTACATTTTACCTTTATATTTAAAACGTGAATAGATTCCCAACCCAACCAATTTACATTTATTTTTTAAAAAAACGAAAGTTTACACATCGTGGATGCACCCAAAGATTTCAAATTTAAGTAAATATTTAAATTGGAAGCCGCAAATTCAGAAAGCTATAATTTATTCCAACCACATTTTCTTAAGAGTTCTACCAAGCCGATTTTAATATAATTTTCTTTTTTTAATAATAACTTTTACTTCTAAGATTATCAAATCAAGATTTGCGAATTTTCAATAGGGAAACAATAATTTTAAGAAAAATGATACCCACAATTCTGCTAAATCAATTTAAATTAAATTTTTTAATAAAATGTTATAAAATCGAAGACAACGTAATTAATATGATGATTTATATTTTAGAAACTTTGAATTTACATTTCTAAAATCAAAAAGGCTACAGTTAAGAGCTGTCATTACAAAATTGTAGCATCATGCGTCACGGACCATCTACAATAGATATCATCATTGACAGGACTTAAGGCCTTCTGGATAAATTATATATCTGCACTCTCTCTCAGTTAACTGTTGCCAAATCTCTTCGATTTTAGTTTATCTATATTTATAGGGCAGCTAGAATCATCAAATTTGGCACGCTTATGGTAATTGGATGTGCCAATATGCCTGCTAAATTGTATGATTCTATCTGTCACATAAGTGTGTCAGAAAATTAAAAATTTGTGAAAAATGTGCAAAATTTACCTAAAATCAAAAAATCTAGCTCGATCTAAGGTATAACCGATGGAGATACGACAAAAATGAATAGGATAAAACTTGTGGATCTTGTCAAATCTGTAGCAGTTGGTGCAATCCGTTTTTTGATAGGTCTTACCGTTTAGCCACAAGAGACCTCCAAAGAAAGGTCCGCACCGACTTTAAAGTTTCTTCACCATTTTGATTTTTTTTAAGGAGTTAAAAATTAAATTAAAATTTTTAACTTTTTGGAATTTTCTCGTCGGTTACAGGCTTATAAACTATAGGTTTGCCAAATTTCAAGCTTCTAGCTCATCTCGAAGTGGGTAAACATTAATGTCAGTGAGTGAATGAGTGAATCAGCCATGTGGATATATAGTAGTATAATCTGTACTAACTAACGTATGCCATCAGGGTTTGTTGGCTGGACATTCCTGGTCTTCTATTGATGTTGGGCCACCATATAGGAATAGTTACTTCGTACTTATGAAATGATGTAATGATACTAATGATGATTATGTGGTACCAGTAGAAGTCTTAAACCTAACCTTAAGCCTAATTACCCAGACCATGGCAACCATAGGAATAATGACCCCTTGAGGAAAAATACCTTTGCTATCGCCAGGAATCGAGCCTGGTACCACTATATTAGCAGCCAGGAATGTTGACTAAAAGCCGGTCACCGACAAAATATATTTAATGACACACGACTTAGTTGTGCGGTACCGCTCAACCACGCAGCACGTGTCACGCAAACTTGGACGTGATGTTTTACAACACAAAAAAAAAAACTCCATGGCATCAGCCTGCAAGCGAGATATGTCAACCAAGCGGCCGCTGCATGTTGGCGAAGATAGTGCCAACAATTGTGGATAGAGGGTGTTATGTGGTCAGCACAATGATCCCTCCGGCCGTTAATCTCAGTTTTCTAGACCGAGGCCTCTACTTTTAATTCAAGTAGGTTCCTCGTTTGTCCTCACGATGACCCCGTTCCAGATCCACTGCTTCATAGGAAAATCTGTAAGTGACGGGGATCGATCACAAGACCTCTGGGATCTGTAGACAGGAACTCTGGCCACTAGAGCAGCGATTCTTAACCTTGGGGGTCGCGAAAGGTTTTCACGGGTCTTCTAAAAGATAATTTTACGTTTTGGAAGAAAGAATTCGATGATCGTAAGCATGTAAGTACAGTAGGCTCTCGATTTTCCAGGGTAGTGGATAATAGAAACTACGGATAGTACAAATAATCCTCATCTGTTTACCATCGCCATTCAAAATTTGCTACCCTTTGTTTCTACTTATTTATGTGAAAAGGGATTTTCCACAACGGTATATATTAAAACGAAGCAGCCAAATCGACTCCGAATCGACTCTTGCATGCGAATAGCATTAAGTAATACAATCGAAACAAGAATAGACAAATTAGTGAAAAGGGTTCAACAGCAGAGGTTTACATTTAGGTAAGTTAATTTAGGTTTTTTTATTTGCTTATTATTATATTATTATTATTATTATTACTATCAGTATTAGCACCGCGTCTTACTACCCGTTCGGTTTATACGCACTTGCACTAATGTGAAATGTTTGGGTTATTGTGAGATGAAATGGAGGACCTACAGTTTAACGTGGGATCCGAACCACGGTGGAGGCCTGGCATTCCACACATTCAAAAGTTTGTGATTAATACACGTCTTGTCAGAGGTGAAGTAAGGATTTGGCAACCAGATAAATCTGTGCCGAGGATTGAACCCCGGACCCCCAACGCAGAAGTCTGAGATCTTACCCTTAGACCACCAGGTCACCTTTTATTGGCTTGTTAGTATAATCAGTAAATAAAGCAACGATTTTAGAATGAATCTTTATGATTATTATGTTAGTGAAAACTATGGGGCCGTTAAAATATTTTAGGATATTTAGGGGGCCGCGAGTAATAAAAGATTAATAACCACTGCAGTAGAGCAAAAAAAAAACCCCTTCCTTCACCTCTGACAAGACGCGTATTAATCACAACTTGTGAATGTGAGGAATGCCAGGCCTCCACCGTGGTTCGGATCCCACGTTAAACTGTAGGTCCTCCATTTCATCTCACAATCACCCTACCATTGCACATTAGCGTAAGTGCGTATAACCCGAACGGGTAGTAAGACGCGGTGCTAATAATAATAATAATAATAATAGTAGAGCAAAAAGGTGGTCTTACTAATCAGGTCTTAAAGAGGTTACTCCTATCTACCGTGGAACGCGGCCATATGGTTGTCGTAGAGATGAAACATCAGTTTAAAGTTGGGACCATGCTTATTATTTCATTGGTTCCTATCCGTTGAGCTAGCAAATGAACGGGTCCATACGTATTCATTACTTCGTTTTCTGGTCTGCTAGTTCAACACCGTACGCTTTAATAAAGGAGGGATTCGGGAGAGGGGGATAAGAAGCTTTATAAAACCGATTGTTACCGAATTCCCTGACGTCCAACGGGGTCGTTGTCACGCATGATGTGCCTGGTTCTGTCTAAAACAAGGTATGGGTCGATACTAGTCGGCTTCACTGTGAATTGGGATCATTTATATAAGTTTAGAGACCCGAAGGAAAAGTATATTAATTTCTTAAAGTTAATTGTTGAAAAATACAAAACAAAAAATAGATTAAAACAATATTAAATCTCTAAAAAAAAATTAATAAATACTCATTTCCTAAGAAACCTTAGATCACAAGTGGAATACTAAGATCAATTCGTATGAAAGACAAAAAAAAACCACTTGTACCAAACATGATATTAGACCCAAATAACAACATGTGACGATAAACAAAAATCAAATATATTTAACACGTTTTTTAGTAATATTGGCGTTAATTTATACCTCAGTTTTAGCTTCTGTGGTGCTGACTGACAGCCCACAGCTGACTTCTGACAGTCAACAGTTAGGTATATACCTAAATTTTGACTGTCAGAAGTGACAACTGCTAAAGACATGTTTTTTGCAGATCATATGGTTCGGCGTAGGGATACATAATTTGGTCTGGTAGCTTTTCAAAGCCGTAAGAAGTCAGCTGTGAGCTGTCAGTCAGCACCACAGAAGCTAAAACTGAGGTATAGCTAAATATATACAACAAAAACCAACTGACCCCACACTATATAGTTTTCTAAGGTATAACTCAAAATCAATGTTTATGGCTTCTGTAATTGAAAGCGAAATTTTACTATATTTAAAGAGTCTAAAAAATTGTAGTTTTACAGGAGAAGAAAATATCAACTATGCTGTGATAAAAGAATGTGCCGATACGTTATGTAAGCCCTTGTGTGACATTATTAACTGTTGCTTCAGTACAGAAATATAATCCAGAACATCTGAAAGTCGCCAGTTTACAAGTCCGGTGATCCCAATTTAATTAACAATATTATAGACCAATTTCTCTATTGTCTAATATTGAGAAAATATTTTTAAAATCCATTCAAAAAAGATTGATAAATTTCTTGGAGAAAAATAATACAGCTTACTATGTAAAGAGCAAGCAGGATTCAGGAAAGGGAAATCAACACAAAGTACGTTAATTAACATGATAAATCAATTATACGACAAATCAGATGATTTTAACTTAACCTTAAGCATCTTCATTGATTTATGCAAGGCGTTTGATACCGTATATCATGTCACTCTTCTTTATAAAATGGAATATTATGGAATAAGAGGTACTCTACTACAACTTTTTCAAAACTATTTATCAAATAGAGGACAATATGTTCAAACAAACAGATCTAAGTCAGATATGAAATCAATATTATGTGGTGTTCCCCAAGGGTCTATTTTGGGCTCTACCCTATTTTTTATATATATTAATGATTTACCTAATTGTATTACTCAATCTAATACCTATTTATTTGCTGCTGACACTGCTATGATTAATTTTGGTAAAGATAATGCATCGGTATACAGAAATTTACTGAGTGATTTAGGGAGCTAATCAACATGGCTTATAGTGAACAGATTATCTTTGAATGTCACAAAAACTAAATATATGAAATTCTCATTCAAGTCCAAACAACACAGAAATGAAAATATTGATATAAAAATAAATGGAGAAAAAATAAAGCAAGTAAATTACGTCAAATACCTGAGCATGACTTTAGACGATAAACTAAAATGGGTTTCAAACATCAGATATCTAAGCTAGACTCTCTCTAAATATATTGGTGTTTTCCATAGGCTAAGATATATGTTCCTAGAATCTATAGTAATAAATTTATACTTCACACTTGTCTACCCCCACCTTCTTAACGGGATTGAAATTTGGGGACTCACACAAACCATCTTCAACCAATATTATCGTTATTGAAAAAAATTGTTAGAATTATAACTTTCTCATATTTCAAAGCACATACTACACCAATGTTTAGATTATTTGGATTATTAAATATGAGACAGCTAATTAAATATAAGATGTGAATACTTATGTATGATATCATACATGGTATAAATACTTCAACTTGCTTATATTTTAAATATGTTAATCAAAACATATCGAACAGGAATAAGACCACAAAAAACTAATAGTGCCTAAAGTTAAAACTAATTTTATGAAATCAAGCTTTCGTTGGAATGGTGCAAGGACTTGGAACTCATTGGACCAAAATATTAGATATTTATCAAAATTCAAATTTAAATTAGCCTTATATTATATTATTTTATTTTTGACAATCCAGAAGTGAGCTATTAGTATTAGTATTAGTACTGATGATGATGATGATGATAATAATAATACGAATCGTCTTAATAGTATTAATATAAATAACAACGGAAGATCCCTACGATTTTGTAATATTTGACTATACAATTTGTTTAATATTATTATCTAGTTATAAAAATATACTTTAGTCTAGGTGTAACAATACTCTTCATATAAAAATAGGTTTACTCATTGTGTCAGATTAACACTTTATTTATATAGTAAAGAGTTTATTTTATGAAACAGCCTATCATTAGTTAAGTAGCCTAATTTATATATTTTTACCTTGTTTATCTACAACAGCTCTACATTATTTACACACATTAAGAGGCGCATTAACCAGATTTTCTCTAATGCCTCTAGAATAGTAATAATAATTAATATCTCAAAACTTAAATTAATATGTAAATTGTAATATTCTGTAATTTGTATTGTATGGTATTGTACTGTATTAATTAATAAATAATAATAAAAGTATCTCTCTCTCTCTCTCTTCTCATCTCACTCAGAAATATATTTACACAATAATTATTGATGCGTTTCCTCATCTTTATTAAAGATGAATGATTGTGCTTAGCCTAGAAATTCACGATCGTCATCTTTTCTAGAAGGCTAGATTATTAAAGTTAGATAAAAGGAAACACGAGTTAAGGATGATGGCTAGCTGTGACGTCACGGTGGTCACGATACGATTAACATGTTAATGAATTTACGTTTTATTCATAGTTTTAACGTTGAAACAAAAAGAAAACAAATTCTTAAATAATTCTAAAAATATTCTTGCAGTGTAGCAAATTTATCATTTTTATCTTGAAGTAGTATTTTTTAAACGTTTTCTTTATCATTTATCTATGACTTAAGTAATTTGGCTTATTCACGAAAATGGCAAGTAGAAATCTTCCTGTCAGGATGTAGATTTAAAAAAAGTCAGTTGTAGCTTTTGTCCATCTTGATTAGGAAACAAGAACAAAGTAAAAGCAATTCGATGTTTTCAAGGCGCAAATAGTTTAATGACTGTGTAAACTCGTCAGAGGAAGTGGGAAAATGTTATCAGTAGATAAACAAGGCCTTACAGGGTGAACTACTCATGTTCTTCCCCTTCTTTATATTTATTATATTGGTGTATAAGTGTGTTAGTGCTTATACTGCTTAGGTGTGTCAAGCTAAGATACAACCCGCTTCGCTAAATAGCTTCGAAATATCCAAGTAGGCAACGTCGTTAAAGTCCATGTTTTTATCTTTTTTTTTAATCAAGAAATACTTTTTGGCCAAAATAAAGTATCGCTTCCGTTGAAACATTTAGTTTGAATAAGCAACACAAGTAATCAGCACAGTTCTTGAATATTTGTCATTATATCGCGGCATTTGACTGGAAACTTTTAAATGGAGAGAAAAAAATCTTGGTTGAATTACGCAATGCCTTGGCAGATATTCAAAATCTGTTGACAAAACAATGCGTAGAACATTAAACTATATGAATCGTATTTGGCCTAATAGTAGCCGGGGATGACGATAGCGGCCGGTGACTCTATTGTAGCTAAGGAAAAAAGTACATTTGTTACTAGTAGTCCGGGTCCTAATAATGGCCAGACTGACAAATTTTACCTGGGACATAGATATTCCAAGAGTTTTTTTGTGGACCTCACACTCAGGGATTTCCGGAAGTGGGGAGGCCGGGTGTACTCAAGTATTCCAAATGAGAACCACTCAAAATAGCTTTAAAAAGCATCTAATTTTTCAAAATTTGCCTGAAGAAACCCACTCCAAATAGCTTTCATGCGAATACAATTTTCTCAAATTTTCCAGTATAGGCTTACTCCAATTAGCTTTTAGAGTGATCTGATTTTCAAAATGAATTCAGGTCAGCGACAAATAGCTTCCAGAGATATCGAAAATTTTAAAAATTTGCTGCATAAGATCACTTATAAAAAATTCAAGGGTATCTAATTTTCAAAAGATTTCCAGGTGACGACCATTATAAATAATTTCAATGGGTATCCAAATTCGGAAAAAAAAAAAATTATTTTCTCTAATTCGCTCTTCCAATCGTGTTTTTATTATACATTATGGCCAACAAAGGCATAAAACAGTTCTACCCATGAAAAATAAATCTCCGTCAAATAGCTTCAAGAGTCATCCATGGTTTGAAATTTTACCGAGGAGGAAGAAGAACCGCCGGATCAGCCCCTCAGTTTAGATACATCCCCACCACCACCTCATTTCAAAGAGCTTCCGGAGACCCCTGCTCATACTACGAGCTTTTCCTAGTCCCCCCCCCCACCCCTTTCCTACTATTCAACTCTGGACCAGGGACGGATTAAGGCTGGGACCACGTTTTTATAAAATAGTAAGTGCAACAAAATGATAGTGTACTATATTTAACTCTTTCATGTCCTGGCGGTCTAAGGGTAAGGTGTCAGACGTTCTGTGCTGGGGGTCCGGGGTTCAATCCTCGGTCCCGGCACAGATCTATCTGACGGCCAAACCCTTCCTTCACCTCTGACAAGACGTGTATTAATCACAACTTGTGAATGTGTGGAATGCCAGGCCTCCACCGTGGTTCGGATCCCACGTTAAGCTGAGCTTTACTAGTAATTCCCGCACTTTACTTCGTGGAAGGGCCATGCCACTCAACTATACTCAATATCACCGATGAGTAGAGATGAAAATTTTCCGGGAAATTTTGAATAGGAAAATTTTCTGCAGTGGTGGATTCCGGTGGAGGATTTAAATGGTAGAGGTGGCACCAAGAGCCTATTAACCGTTCAGGTTGTAAGCCTATGTACTAATTAGGCTAATGTGTTAGGGACGAGGAAGGTTGAATTTAAAGAAATTGCACCCGCATATGTGTGGAGTAAGAGTGGAAAACCATTTAGGAAATACCTCCCTCAGTGCACCCAACCAGAATCAACCACCGATCTTCCTGTCATCGGCAGTCTGGTCTATTGCGAGAGTAGCCCTTGCTCGTCTGTGGACCAGTCCTATCTTGTTCTCTTACCGTCCTATCTTGTTCTCTTACCCCTTGCCACTCTGTGGACCAGTCCTATCTTGTTCTCTTACCCCTTGCCACTCTGTGGACCAGTCCTATCTTGTTCTCTTACCCTCTTGCCACTCTGTGGACCAGTCCTATCTTGTTCTCTTACCCCCTTGCCACTCTGTGGACCAGTCCTATCTTGTTCTCTTACCCCCTTGCCACTCTGTGGACCAGTCCTATCTTGCTCTCTTACCCTCTTGCCACTCTGTGGACCAGTCCTATCTTGCTCTCTTACCCTCTTGCCACTCTGCGGACCAGTTCTATCTTGTTCTCTTACCCCTTGCCACTCTGTGGACCAGTCCTATCTTGTTCTCTTACCCCCTTGCCACTCTGTGGACCAGTCCTATCTTGCTCTCTTACCCTCTTGCCACTCTGCGGACCAGTTCTATCTTGTTCTCTTACCCCCTTGCCACTCTGTAGACCAGTCCTATCTTGTTCTCTTACCCCTTGCCACTCTGTGGACCAGTTCTATCTTGTTCTCTTACCCTTTTGCCACTCTGTGGACCAGTCCTATCTTGTTCTCTACCCCCTTGCCACTCTGTGGACCAGTCCTATCTTGTTCTCTTACCCTTTTGCCACTCTGTGGACCAGTCCTACATTGCTATCTTACCCTCTTGTCTCTCTGTGGACCAGACCTACAATGCATTGTGTACTGTCACCTTTACTCCCTTGGTCCCTTGAGAACCTGGTCCCCCATGTCTACCAATCACCATGGGAACCTATCCCCGCCCCCCACCCTTATTCCTTAATTTACTGACTGACTCCCTTTCCCCTCTTTTCCCCACCATCCGCTCCATATTTCTTGTCTAATTCGCCACTGAACAGTCATCTTTTGACCATTTGTCTGTTATACAAAAATGTCAATATGGAAGCGATATTATAATACACATGGAAACACTTTCCTGTGTTGTCAGTGAAATGTTTCAGAGGCACTTCATTGATAAGATTGGATAGGTTTTATTGGAAACCATAAACATTGTACAGGTCCAAGGACATCTAATGGCTAATTATATCGACTTACACAAGTAATCTCTTTGTTGACTGAATGAAGATATTAATATTTACAGAATTTATTGAAAGTGCCCTTAGGGTACAAAATCATTGATTTAATATTTATGGGAATAAATGAAAATTCAATTCGGTGAAGTTCTCTTAACATTATTATATTATTTGTTTACAATGTAAAATTAATATTAATGCAATAGTCAAATTTATTTTGCCTCTAGGTAAAAGATAAATCCCCTGTTCTCTTTATGTTTATATTTGTGTGTGTTTTAATCATTTCCTTTGAAATAGTGAATGGGTTTTGACCTATTTTACGTGCATTTAGATAACCACATGTGGGCTTAATCTTTGTGATTAATTTACTTTTGTAATCATCCCAGGAATATTTGCTGAATATTCGCTTACTCATTTTGTAATGTAAATATTGTCGAAGTAGACCATCTTTTTGTCAGCAACAACGACATTCAATATCAAAACCGGTGACCTGGTGGTCTAGGGGTAAGGGGTCGGACTTCTGTGCTGGGGGTCCGGGGTTCAATCCTCGGTCCCGGCACAGATTTATCTGATTGACGAACCCTTCCTTCACCTCTGACAAGACGTGTATTAATCACAACTTGTGAATGTGAGGAATGCCAGGCCTCCACCGTGGTTCGGATTCCACGTTAAACTGTAGATCCTCCATTTCATCTCACAATAACCCTACCATTACACATTAGCGTAAGTGCGTTTAACCCGAACGGGTAGTAAGACGCGGTGCTAATAATAATAATATCAAAACCATACCATTTGTATTTGTTTATTTATTTGAGGTATTTAACTTGCACCTTCTTAACCAACTGATTATATACGTACACGTCTTATAAACTAGCTTAAATCTAGAACAGACACAACATCCAGCCCATGGCCGTTAATTCATCACTTTGAAAGTGGTAAACCCACATTTCATCAATGATAATTGTTTTGGCCATGCCAAGGAATCGAACCCGGGAGACTTAGCTCAGGAGGCAGACACGCTACCGACTGAGCTAAGGTGTTGTGTGAAATGATAAAGATAATTCTAAACAACATACACAATAAGTTTAATTACTTAGTCCCAAGTAATATCGTTACCACACGTGTTAAAACAATATTTTTTGTAACTTAAAAAAGATGCGATTACTGTTGATTGGTCAGGAACTAGACGGTTGAGGGGTAATAGACCACCTACTAAAGATTAAATAGAGGAGTCTTATTTCATACATGTGCTACTTAACCAGAGGTGACCTAACCTGAGAGACTCATCCGTAGAGAGAACATAATGGTGGAGGCCAGATCTCGTGAACTAACTTAAGGTGGGGACGCAGGGAACGAGAGAAAAGGTCAGTGTTTAGGCAGTTTTTATAGAAAAATATTTTTTTGGTCAAAATAAATACAATATTGCTTCTATATAAACATAGACTTCAATTTTCTTCACAACAGTTGTTGATTTTATACCATGAGCATAGTGGCATTATCTCAAATCCTTTTTAAACAAGGAGAAAAAGTTTTAATGAAATCACAGGACACCCTTGACAGATATTCAACAACTGTTGAAGTCACCATGTGAAGAAAATTAAACTCCATGCTTGTATAGAAGCAATATTTTATATTGTATTTTGACCCCAAAAAAGTACCATAAAAACTGCAAAAACACTGACGATTTCTCGCTTCTGCATTCCCAACTTAAGTAGATTACGACCAATGTTTAGTTAATTGAGTTAGATAGAGACCGTGTAGCGAAGCCATCATGTGTGGGCGGGAAATAGTGGAGACAAACGCATCTCCCAGGTATCGACCCAGGTCGTTCTTAAACTAATACGGGTTGCTGAGACGATGGCCTCACTTCGAACTTATCTCCTATTTTATACATGACTTCCACCACATTAGTCTATTCACGTGTCTCTCTTTCTAGTACTTTTTACAATAACACCCTTTAAAACCTGGGTCGATTCAATATTCTCGATTGCTCTTTAACCTCTCTCCGTGATCATCCCTGACAAGAGGCCTCTTAAGGGAGGCGGGCAGCGACCCTTTCTTGTTTTAATATTACTTTTGACATCCATGCGTTAGGTGCGCATGGAATTTTAATCAATTTTCAGAGGAGAATTTCATATTAAAATAAACACCAAGTTATGTCTTAGCTGCAACAAAATATAGGAGCTAATAAACAAATAATGAAATGTAATTAAACTGTAGTATAACAAAACTACGACTATGATTAGTGTCCTAAGACAACATTGTAATTTTCTGTTGCTATTTATGTGTTTTATTATTAACATCCCTTTAAGCTCCGTACCTTTTAGAATTCGACTTAATATATTAGATATCGAATAGCACTATGAAATTACATATTTGTATAATAAGTTTATAATTGCAAGCTTTAGTTATGTGTCGTCATTTAAGGCTAGATTTAGAAAATAGGAGCTTAGAAAGGAGGATTCAAATATTGGATGAGTTTAAGGAAAGAAGCTTTTGAAATCTGGAGGACAGGACGCATAGGCGGTCTGAGCTCACTGACAAAAGGAATGGACCTGTCGTAAGACATAACACCTAATAATAATTACACCATCCTACAAGTTGGAACAACCAAATGTTTATATAGATGAATATAGTGTAGGATTGGCATGTATGGCTGCATTTATGATACTTATATTGTCCTTAGAATTAAGCATGGCTTACTTCCAAAGCGTTGAGGAGAAAATTATAAACCAGTGCCTAGACGTATTTTACTTTCCGATACCAAGTACCACCATCAAAATTTATAAAGTCAAATTGGTTATAACGAGCATTAGGGACCTACAAATTGTCCTAGCTATAACCGTAACTCCCTATAACAGTGATGAGTTAAAGCTACCACATTTAAAAAAATTATAAATAGATTTAAAAACACAAATGAGGTATTATAGAGTAAAAAGTAATATGACTAGGCCTACATACCTGTATGTTATTTTTATTAATATTCTTGTATGCAAAGAAAGTATTTTACACACCTCAACATTTTTCACAGCATATTCTAACTCACGAATAATTTTGACTTTTTCGTGAATCAAGAGACACTTTATTTTTGTTAGTAAACAAGTTTCCGATGGAAGGGTTTGTTTCTACTGATTTTATTGTTGCATCGGTGTTTGGGTAGCCTTCTGGAGCAGGGCTGGAGGCTAGCCGCTGGAGAGTTAGGTAGTGGGGATGGTCGACAAGGTAAGGTGGGTGGTCCGTAACCCTATTCGGGTGGTCATAAAGGTAAACTCACCCCTATTCGTTTGTGTATATTCCAAGAGTTGAGCATTTCCGACCACCCGGACAGCTAAGAATGTTTGCATGGTTAATAATATATGCACGATATATCCGTGTAGTACACGCGTCATAAAAGTGAGCAACTGTCTAGGTATATAAATATATGTAATTCCATAAACACTTTGGGGGAACCTTATAAAAACCCTATATACCAAGCTCTAGTCCGATCGGTAAAATGGTTTCGGCTCTAGACCAATCTACAAACACACAAAGCGGCGGCATTACTATATAATTATACAACGCTAACAAATAATTAAACGTCTGAAATCAAAATGTAATATTGCATGGAGAAAATATAGATAATACCAATGATTATTATTATATACACCAAGTATATATATATATGTATTTAATTTAAGGGAGGTCTACTGAAAATCAAAAATAGAAAAAGAAATCATTTTCCTCGATATTTGAACTAACGATTTTGATTAAAATTTGTATCTAGGCATTTTTCAACATTATAAACAAAATTGTAACTCTCATTTTCTCATGAAATTATTTAAAGGTGATTTACAATATCGGAAACTATACCGTGTGACAAATGCTGCAAACTTCCGTTTGTTAGTATGTACATTGAACTAAATTTCATTAATGAATGTAGACATAGACATGGACATGTCTGGTTTCCAAACTTTGGAAGGAAACACTTGTAATGATACTGTTTTGGACCCCTCTCTTATATTTAAAAAGAAAAAGTCATTGATGAAGTGTATTTTTCTTTAAAGAACTGTATGTAAAGTTTCCTTTTAATACTTCATCCATGGAGAATCACGCGTTTTCAGAAGTAATTTGAATGAATTGCGCTGTAAAACTTTCTTTCTTTAAAATACCAACTCAGTTGTCTTATAAAATCACGTAACAAGCTGACTCCCTTTAACCCAATAGGAAGCCAGCCTTCACAACATCAGGTTGCCAGGAGTTCTATTAGTTAGTTTTAACACTGGTAACAAGGGGTCCAAGAAGCAAGGGGTAGGTCATATATAAGCAGCTTGTGCGTGTGACTCCACACAGTACACAGTACTCCGAATACAGTGAAACAGAAATAAAATAATATCAAACAGAAAACTAGTATTTTCACGCAGAAAACAAAATTTTGAACAGCACAAGCTCTGACTCTTATCGTCTATTCGGAAATTAACAAAGAACTATATTGATGCCAATTTCATAACAGTGAAAGTGTAATCAAATCAATAAATTGTGCACACACACACATCAAATTTTACTAATTTCAATCGAATTACATGAAATCAGATCGTCATAGCCGTGTGATAACAAGTGCGTAGTAAGACAAGCACGGGTCGTCGTCATTATAGAACCCGGTATCGTTATAATTATTGCTTAACCGTAAGGCATACACGGGTTCACATTATTATAATCATCATCGATAAAATCCGGAATCACTATAATTGATGGCCAATCGCGGGCAAATATAATTATAATTGATGCCCAATCGCGGGGCAATATCACAATAAAATCACATATTACACTCAATAATAATTACTAATATAATATAAACGTAGCCTACACTAATAACAAAGCTCCATATTCGAGATATTTTGTCTCAGATAAACACTAAGATTTGTATAGCAACTCATAAATCAAACAGGGTCTACCTGTTTTATAAATTAACGCGATAGGCCTACATTTGTGAAATATATTTTTTAAATTATTATTTGAGGTATTTTACGTGCAATTTTTGAACCGACTAATTATATCAGCACACGACTTATAAACTAACTTAAATCTTTAACAGTCACACTACCCAGCCCCACGGATGTTAATTCATCACTGTTAAATTGGAAAGCCCACATTTCACCAATGATAAATTTTTCGGCCATGCGGGGAATATAACCCGGGACCCTTAACATTCTAGGCAGATACCTACCAGCTGAGCCAAGGCGCCGGACCGTGAAATTTAATAACAGATATCTTACGAGTAAACAAACAATTTAAAAAAATATTTTTTACTAAAATACAGTATTATATTGAAGGGAACCTAACCCACGAATATTTGTGGGGATGTCTCACCCCTTTACAAAAGCACGCCAGTGAATGTATAGTATCTACAATAATTGATCAAAGGCATTTTTGTTCTAATACAACCTATTATTCTGCCGTGGTTTTAATTAATTCCGAACAGTGTTTATCGCCATCTGTGATCTCTTTTACATCCATTTCCCGTGTCTCTTTGAATTTCCATCATTCTCTCCCACTTCCACCTTCTCCGCCCACACCTTTCCCCTTAGTTGTCTACCCAGTCGTCGTTGTGAAATTAGCTCTTTCATTTTGTCACTCTTTGAAAGGCATGCCATGCAGTCAAAGTGTGCCAATTAGTTGCATGTTAAACTTGTGGCCAACCACCTCGAACCAGCCAATAGTTTGCAACCTCTAGGCACCGTTTTAATTTTAGAGAAACCGTCTCTAACTCTAACCAGTGTTAAAGTGTTGGTTAACAACATCTAACGGTTAAGAACATTTAACAGTTACTCTAAAATAAACTAACACAAATATAACCATGTATAATATCAGTCTAGTCAGATTGGGAGGATACTAACCCTTACCTGGAAATAACTATCTTAAAAGGTAGACTTTGTATAGATACATATAATGCTTGTGCCCAGTAATAGCATACCAAAAACCAACACTCGGGCAAGCTGTGCTAAGGCCACCACCCTGGAAAGTGGCATCTGATATTTGGTTTTTCATCAATGTTTAATGAAAGTTTGAATATATTGAAAAATGTTTTTTAAAAATGTTGAAGAGAATTAAATTAGTCATATCAATATTTATTGTAATATTTGTACATCTGCAACAATTACCGCGTTATATGCGAAAGAAAAAATAGAAAAACTTACTTTCTCAGTTAATTGTGGGTAAAAAAACTTCATTATAACTCTGGGAATAAAACATAACTCTTCAATTGAAATATTTGTATTTACTGAGAAGATTTTTCTCGATCCTCAACAAGGAATATGTCAACCTGCTTGGGTATAGTTATCAAAAATCAATTGAAATTTCACTTAAAAGCTTATATTCGTCATGCTATGAAATTATACAAAATACCAACAACAACTAAGAATTCTTTCTCGAACAATAATTGTTTGTTTTTGATGAAACCAGTAAGGAAGTAAAGTATGAAATATAAAAATTTGAATAAGAGGGAAATTCACTAAGAATACATTTTTTTTTGCCTCACGTCTTACTACCAGTTTAAATTGTAGGCCAAAAATAACTTGACTTGATAAATTGCTCATCCAACTCATTATCAATTTCGGTAGCGAGATCAGGCTAGTTGGGTGACCTGGTGGTCTAGGAGTAAGGTGTCAGACTTCTGTGCTGGGGTACCGGGGTTCAATCCTCGGTCCCGACACAGATTTATCTGATTGCCAAACCTTTCCTTCACCTCTGACAAGACGTGTATTAATCACAACTTGTGAATGTGAGGAATGCCAGGCCTCCACCGTGGTTCGGATTCCACGTTAAACTGTAGGTCCTCCATTTCATCTCACAATCACCCTACTATAACACATTAGCGTAAGAGCGTATAACCCGAATGGGTAGTAAGACGCGATGCTAATAATAATAATCAGGCTAGTTCTCACACGATAGGCTTTCACAGTGACTGCACATTGCTGAGCACACCTGATCGTTTTACTCTCACAAATATTACAAAAAGTCTTACATCTAAACGAATTCAAATGCAGAGTTTTTATGGTGCTGAAGGAAGAGTTGGTAGTACTGGTTTCAATTAATCACCAACAAGATTCCAGCCTCATTGACACGGATGTAGATCATTGCCTAGCCACTGCTGTACTTGGTAATAAGCTCTGGAAGATTGTTGGGAATCTGCCGCTGTTGCTGAAGAAGAGTTGCTAGTACTGGTTTCAATTAATCACCAACAAGATTCCAGCCTCATTGACATGAATCTAGATCAAAGCCTATCCACTGCTGTACTTGGTAATAAACTCTGGAAGATTGTTGGGAAACTTCTGCTGTTGTAGGGAGGAAATGTGTCTAAGTCAAATATTTTGCCTGCAGCTTTTGTTTCACTGTCTGTTAGGGTACATAGAGAACCTTAGTTCATCTAATATCTTCTTTTTTGATTTTTCCATGTTATAGCTATGAAGAATTCCTCACCTGTTTCAGAAAAGTCATCTTTAGTTTAATTTTCTTGCTTGAATACAGCTTTTTTTTCTTATCTCCTCTTTCCTTTTTAGTACTTCAGAAACTTAACTTTTCCTATTCTGGATATAATATAGCATCCTGATACTGCGTAAGAAAATAGAAGGATATATCTTGGTCTGATGAAGAATCTTCCATTGCTTAGAGATATAGCTATATTTTATCCTTTAATTCCAGTTTGTGATCGGAGGAACCAAATGTAATCAATAGTAGAGAGTGACGTTGGTAACACTAAAAAGTATGTATCCTAACCAACCACAATTACATGTTTGTCATCAACAGCATGCTGTAGAGCAACTCTAGTGATTATGACAAGAACACCAGCTGTTGATTGGTGTATTTAAATTCTGACTTTGATTAGATCAGTAGTAAGGGCACTTATGAAAGCCTTCTTGTTCATTAGAGAGAAAATCAGACTTTGTATGGGTAATAATTTTGTTCATTAAGCTTAACCGCAGGGGCTTTAATTTGGTACTAAATACTCTGCGCTTCCTCTTTGGTTGTTCAATGTTGTCTGTCGGAGAACACAGCTCCTTGCGATTTCTGTAGCATTCTACAAGGCATCTACACCAAAGCAACAAAATTGCCTCTGTTTCCAATCGCCAATCTGCTGCAAAGATGTCATCGAAAACGACGATTGCTGCTGCGGCTTATATTATTCTTGCCAAAGAGGTAAAGAATCAGAGAAGACGAGGAAGATGATGGAACAGACAAGTGTTTGTAGGACGAAATATTATCCCAACAATATTTCGTATCACAACTAGTTGCAGATGATGGAGCTCCTTTCAAGAATTTTACAAGAATGGGTGCTACTGATTTCCATTATATCTTGACGTCACATTCATAGCTCTCCGACAATCTGTGGAAAATATCACCTTCTTTTGTTGTTTTTATAATCAATTAATTGGTGATTCCAACGTATCTAATGACTCTATACTCTTCAATAAACTTCAGAGTTTTCTCATTTGATCAATCCATCTCGAAACACTAAAAGTATGCACTAGAAACAATAAAAAACTCAAAATAGGGGCACGGAATACAATGAACAATACGCTAAGTCGCACGGTTTCGTTGCCTCTGAACCCACTGCCGGCGGGAAGGTAGCTACACGTGGCAACAAGCAACTTTTGTAGCAAGGTCGCACGCGGCAGAGGAAATGGAAGGAAATATTTATCATGCTATATTATCGCATTCTACATATTGCCTCTTGTTGCCTCGGTGTAAGGCTGCCTTAGACTTGTCTGGATAGTCCAGATAGCCATCAAAATCGATTAGTAATCTTTCCAACTTGCTTTTCTACATAAGACATGTGTGCATCCATCACATCGGTATATGTACCTGGCCTTGGCCAAACCACACAATTAATCAAGTGTCTCCCATCAACAACATTTAGAGCTTTCAGTGGAAGTACAACATTTTTTCTCCTCTGGACAGAAGCATAAACAAGAGAAGACTGTGTTCCTTTCGGCATGTAGCATTCAATGAAAAGGGCAGGAGGTCTTGGAGTCAGTTCATACTTGAATTACACATTAAGATATTTTGATTTAATATCCAGGCAGATTATTATGTTAAACAATTGTTGTACATCTACTGGAACAATGATTCCCCTAAATTAAACTGTTAGCGTAACTATTCCTAGTGGCAATACTCTTGCTTTTCTTGGGATAAACAACATCTCCAAATGTTTTCCCAATCAATGTTTCCAACAATTCTTAGCCCTTCTTGACAGCAATATCACATGTCACAGTGCCGCTCTGACAACACCAGAAGGGTCTTCTGATATATCAAAAGGGTTGTATTGCTTAAACCAGTTCTTAAATGTATTTTTGTGTTTAGCATCTATTATTATGCAACTATCTCCCAAGTCTTTGTGTTTATCTGATGTATCAGAAGAGACAACTGAAAAATCTTCAACTGCTAAAGCTATTTCTGTTAAAACAGGAGCACACAGAAATCACCTCATGATAGTGTCTTCGTTCAACCCACGTCCTCTTGTAAAATCACCTAATGACTTAATTGATCTCATTAACAACAGCTGTTCAATGCTCATATCTGTCCAGATACCTTCTGACCACTTCTTCTTTTGACGTCTTATAGTGAAAGAAACCTTCAGTAGTAAATTTTTTAAAGTAGTCCTCTAACAAACGTTGTTGAGGTTCCATCATTTGCTGTTGATTCGAACTAGCATAGAATATGCTAACAGAACGAAAAATTGTCATTATTTGAGTAATCGTTGATATGCGTAATTCCCAGCTTCCTGTTCTATAAGCACGAATAAAATGTAGAATTACACATTCTTCTAAAAGTCCATACTTTAATACTACTATACTATGGCTACTTAATACTAAGACTACTACTAGTATAACAATTATAGTCTTAGTAAGAGCATCGCTTATAATTATTATAAGTGAGATTATTTATGGTGGAAAATGGAGGATAGGAAGTTTCGGCTGTTTGGGAAGGCAGATGAAAGTATTTAGCACTTGCCCAAGTAATGTGAAAAGGTTCACGGGTTTCAGTAAACAAAGGAATAAATACTAAGCCCCAAAGTGCCAGGATGACAATATATTAAGTATATAAAATGCATTTTGAAGAAAAGATTTTAATTAAATGAAAAGAAAGTAGAATATACTCATAAAATTAATGTGAACGACTACAAATGACTTTTCCGTCATTATTAATCCAATTTTCCATAATGATGAATCCAATTTTTATTTTCTTATTTTCTTTAACCTATAGCTCGGTAACCGTTGAAGATCGACAAAAATGACTCGTATATAAAATAGGTTTTGTTTAATTCTCTTCAATCTTTGTTAGAAATATTTCTCGATATTTCCAACTTTTCATGAAATATTTTCGAAAACAAAAATTCGACCGTTGTTTTCCAAAATGGCTGCTATATCACAGCATACATGAGCGTTGATGTTTGGTATGATATTACTAGACACTAGCACAATGCATACGCCCCTTAAGAGTAATTATTTTCAGGTAGAACCCCAATATGACGAGTATATTTAGTACTAGCTTTGAATACTAAACCGTTTTACATGATTTATTAGAAAAATAGAAATTTTTTTTATTTAACTTCTTCATAGGCTGACCCACTGCGTCGGAATAAAGTGGTCTATCTATGTGACAATCCTCTCATTCGATTCCCCCTCAGGTCAGAGTTAGATGTTCTATCGGTGTGATTACCACCATCCAATTTCAATTCACCTTCCCAGATCAAAGACAGGTGCTCTATATGTGGTATTCCCATTTTCCAATCCATCTCCCAGGTTAGATACCCCTCCTTTCAACCTTCCAAAAAATCCTTCTATACCCCACATCTTCGACCATCTAAGTTTTTTGCCACCCCCCTTTCCAGACATAAATTTGCATATTCGCCCCTAAATGTGTGTTTCATAAAGGAATGCACTCTAATCTCGAGAAATAAATCTACCACATCTAGTGAGCGGTTTTCCCAAACAAGTTCTTCTTCTTTAAAAAAAAATAACATTTTTACCAAAGGCGTCATGGGATTTTAAATGGGGGCACAAGCATTTCTACCCCGGGTATTCCCCCAGTTGATACGGCTGACCAACTCAGGGGGACAGGGGACCGGGATACCCCCGAGATATTACTTCCCACTTATAAACTTGTTCAACTTGTTTCAGTTTCCCTTGGGAGTCACACTTACTTGCACACCTGCTGATGGAGCTGATAGAAACGGATCCGCCAAACTACAGTACGATATAGAAAGGAACTTTTATTTTACAGTTATAAAAGTTACTAAATTAATTATCTTACATTCATACGTCAAGCCGTGCGATCTGCAACTGTCACTTTGCGTGAATAATAACAATATCTATAAAGTAATACTAATAAAATAGTAAAATGTTATCGGCAAGGCTTAGATTTGGATGATACAAAATTGATATAAGAAAAAGACCTAAAAATTCTAAAAAATTACTTTGAATTTTCAAAGAATGGCCTAGAATTATGGAAAAAATATGTTTAATAAATGCACATAACTAAATCAAACACGCATTTTACAAATGTAAACTAATATATATGCCTATGCAATGAAAAGCTTTTAGCAACCAAACACCCGCTTCGGTGGCCGCATGGTCCAAGGTGCTACTCTAGCAATAGACTAAACTGTCTAAGACGGGGAGATTGAGGTTCGATTCCTGTCGGGTGTATTAAGGGTTTTTTTCCTAAATGGTTTTCCACTATCCCTCCGCGTAAATGTGCGTACACTTCCTGTAAACTTCAAACTTTCTAATTGTTGACACATTATTGTAATTAGTGCATAGGCGTGTAGCCTGAAAGAGTAGTATGACGCGGTGCTAAAAAAAAACTAAACTCTTGCATTCTGATGAATATAATATAAATAAAATTAAACTCCCTTGTAGAATTTTTTTAATGCATTATACATACGCGAAATAAAACGAGTCTTAATATTTTCGCGAAATTGATTTTTCTTATACTTCTTCTTATGTGATTCTGTCCTGAGACAGGTATCAACTGGACATCTTCCATTTTCCTCGGTCCTGAGCGTCTTCTTTCATCCTTTTGTAGCCTCTTCCTTTCTTGATTTCTGTTAGCATTCCAAACCTTCTTCTTCCTCTTTTTTCCTCTATCTTCTCCTCCATGATCCTCTTCCCTACGTAGTGTGCGGCCCAGCCACTATCCTTATAAATCTCCTTTCCTCTCCTACCCTCCTCAACACTTCCTCACTCCTCATCCTGACATCCATTTCACCTTCTATAATCTCTTGATTACGTGTCCTCTTATAAGCCAACAATGATAAATTATGTATATTTTAATTATAATTAATGATATACAAACTATACACATTTTTAATTATTAGCAGATGACTTTTTTCTGCCCGAAATATGCAAAAAAAGTACCAATTGCACTACTATAATTTTAATATTCTTATTCTTATAACAATTCAAAGTTTACAGTCCAGAAAAAATATTTCCCTTCACCAAAGACCATTCATTGGTAAATAAGAAGTAAAATATGACGTGTTATATCCGACTAATATGAGAGTTATGTGACCAAAGGCAAATATTTAAAATTTAAGAACTTGAAAATCATTCGTAATTGTTCTATATCTCTATTTATATCACTATACCCTCTTTTATAACCGAAATCCAACTTTTTATTTAACGAAATTCGATCATTTTATTTATCACAAATCAGGGTGTATACATGTATGCATTATTATAACGCTCCTTACTACACCTCTGCCACCTAGGAGAATAGAATCGAGTCGAATCGAAGCACGGCATCCATAAAAGTATTATTTCCACACAATAAAATGAAAGTGATCACACCTAGACGAATCGAATCAAAGCAAAAATAGTTATCTGCGGAGAATACTTTCTTCAATTCAATAGCGTCGCAAGGCGAAGTTTGTGTAATCGGTTATTTCCGGGTAGGTTCGAGTATATTCGGCATATCAGTGTGGGTGTTATCACCTAGGGAAGCTGTAAATATTAGTTGCTACTAGCTACGTGCAGGTATTCATATTAATTGTTGTTTTGTTTGTAAAGTGAAGCTGTAATGAACTAATTTAATTTAGTACGGGTCTTTAGCTTTATCTATATTAATAAAATTAATAATATTTTTCTTTCTCTCATGAGCATTACTAGATATTTATCTCACGCAAAGGGCTGAAATTTTGAAATTAGTAACCCCTGTACACAAACATATACACCTCAAAGTTGAAATTTTAATTTTTTTATTAGATTTTTAATTTATTCAAAACTGGGTTGGCAAAAATAAAATTAAGAGAATTTTTCTGTCTGTTTGGAGCAAAGAAAATAGTTGTCCGGGGCTCATGTTAGACTAGGCTATCAATTAAAAGGATTTCGGGGTTCGAATCTCGGTTGGGTGTACTGAGTGTGGTTTTCCTAAATGGTTCCCCCCTCTCCCTCGACGCAAAAGTGGGTACATTTCTTCTAAATTCAACTGTCTTCATCCTTAGCTCATTAGCGTGATTATTAAATGTGCGTATGATTTGAATAGTGCTAACAATAAATATTATATAGAGTGTATTCTAAAATGTCAATAAACTATGATAGCTCTGATAGGTGAACGTTGATGTGTGTGACTTGATATAAATTTAAAAAATGTACCGCTACTCAAAGCCACAATTAAGATTGTGTTTCGAGATGAGGGATTAAAAAGGTTAAGTTTGGATATTCTTCCCTTAGTTATTTTTTGGAACATTTATTCTCTGAAAAAATGTTCTGGAACAAATTCCAGTTATTTAAGGTATGTGGGGAACGTGAAAAAAGGTCAGTGTTTTTTGTTTTGTTTTTTTCAGTTTTTAAATCAAAATATTTGTTGTTCAAAATAAATCAAATTTTCTCCATTAGACACATAGAGTTTAATTATCTTCACATTACCCGCCTCGGTAGCATAATTAGCTAACACGCTAGTTTCTTATTGAGCTAGACTGCCGAGGATGGGGAAATCAAATTTCGAATCTCACTCGGGTGAACTGGGAATAGTTTTTCATAAATGTTTTTCCGCTCTCCCCACGCAAATGCGGGTATAATTCCTCTATATTCAGCCCTCCCAATTCCTAACCCATTAGCGTGATTAGTACTTAAGCGTATAACCCGAGGGGTAGTAAGACATGACACTAAGTGAATATATATATATATTAATTTCTTCGTAGTCATAGAATATCTGTCAAAGGTGTTCTGAAATTTAATTACAACTTTTTATCTTTATCTTTATTTAAAAAGTGAGTAATCTAGTGCCGCTATGCTCATAGCAGATATTCAACAACTGTTGATATCACCATGTGAAGAAAATTAAACTCTTTATGTTTGTACTGACATAATATCTTGTTTATTTTGGCCAGAAAAATGTTTTCTACAAAAACTGCAAAAATACTTGCCTTAACTTACGTCTCCTACAGCCCCACCTTAAGTGCAACTACTGCAACCAAGAAGTCCCAATTCACCTTAAGTTTGAACTTTTACTGAGAATCTTTAATCTCCGTAATTACTTGTTTGTATTTTATTTTCGCTATATTATCAATATAAACTAAAACGAGGGAATACGTATTTGAAGGTCGATTCTTACTAGCGCATAAGTTTGTGCTATTTTTGAATTATTGTGATAATATATTTGTAATGGCTATATTATAGTTATGGTTAAAAAATTCTGTTATTACCGACACAAAATTATGAAAAAATGCATGCATACAAACCTAATCACGCTGTAATCTGAGCAAAAGTACTACTGATGAACCGAAGATTTAGTCTGCTATGTTCCGGCGTCGAGCAGCGTAGTTGCCTCCGAAATTGATGATAATGTATCAGCCCCGATGTCGACAAAATAAACACTTTTATAGCCCGATCTGGCCCCTTTAATAACCAACTTGAGCAACATTGTTGTGAGTATTCAGGATTCCTCTTTAATTTTTTAAATTCGTTACATCATATTCACTAAGCCAGCGCTTTCAGTCACGTACTTCCAAGAAAATTATGTAAATCATAACAAACATCCCAACATTGCTCAGGGTTGTGACGATATATGTATATAATTACGTTATTCTAATAGCATATATATGTGTATATATATATTTCTTTACATATGCACTCTCACACACACACCTACAGACAGATGTCATTCCAATAACAGATTTTTTATAAATAATAAATGTGTGATTATTAAGAGTTTACGTACTAACAAATATTTTTCTATAAAAACCACATAAAACTCTTTTTATTAGCTCGGTGTTGAAAATTTTTTTCTGCTATAAATTTGGCTCATAATCGGTAAAAGATCGTATGTTGAACTCACAGATAAAAATACTGTTGTGTTGACTTTGATCAATTTGAATCTCGAACTCAAACGTTTCAATGTATAATTTTTATCTGAATATTTTATCCTTTTTTTTTTTAGTAATACACTTCCATTTGTATGTTTATAAATATCACAAAATATTGCGATTAAATACATATGCATTTAATAAATTTAAATTATACATTCAACTCGTTGAGACCGTTTCAAATCAAAATATTTTCCAGGGAGGTTGGAAAGTGATTGTCATTTTTGCTATTTTTTACTATATAAGTATTCACGTTACTGTGCAGTAAAACGTTAGAAATTAAGCTAAATCGATTCTGCACCATACTGCATACTGAATTATGTCGGTATTATACCATTCATGGGATTAATACCCTTACACGTGGGCTCAAAACGCGTGTCTGGCCTGGTTTCCCTGTGATGAAGAGAACTCGGCTCAAATCCTTGTTAAGTGTACGGAGGAGTTTTTTTTACTTAAAATGCCCTTCGATCCAAATGAGGATATAGTATAAATTTTCAAATAGCCCCGACTATAGACGTTGATGGAACTTATTTACCTGTGGAAACGGGGTAGGGTAGGGTTAGAATTAACAGGCTCTGTAACCAGTTTTTGTTGGGGGAGGGGATTGTAGCTATTATACATTTTATAAGAATTCCATTAAGATACGAGCCTAGACATTAGCGAAGTCATGCTGCGAACTACGTTATAAACAGAAATATAATATTGTATTAGCATTTTTAATGTTTAAATTTACTCTCTTTAAATCTCCACTGAGACAACAGATATTTTTCCAAATTCAGTACACTAATAAAATAATTGTCTCATATGAACAAATTATTTGTCCTGGACACATAAAACATAAAGATAACTATATATTTGTTTATTATATTTTCGAAATATTTGTTTTTCTCTTGAACACTTTGGCTTTCAAATACTTCCCTTTTGGCATTTTTCTTAAAGTTATTTGCAGAGTCAACAAACAAACAAAAATAATGCTTTCACCTTTCTCAGAAGCCTTTTATATTGTCTCAGAAATCTTAAATGATTTTTTGAAGTACTATTTCAAAATGTCTTTTGATAGCTCTTTCATATCAAAGTTTCCCTCACTTTTATTTATTGGTGCTCGCTTTTTCCCAGAGTAATACTTTTTTTTATCCTCGTGGCATCTTCTTTATTTATAAAAGGTGGAGGGATATTTAAGAATGTGCTTGTACTCATGCATAACACAAAGCTAATAACGAATGGTGCGCAAGAAAATTAAACAAATTATTTTCAATGATGGTGCTCATAATTAGTACATAGTGAATAGTGCATAATGGATAAAGTGGATAATACTTTTAGAAATATGATTGAAAATAAATAGGAAATAATCAATTTTGGATCATGTTACTGACAAGTAAATCTACCATAATATTAATGACAACAATAAAATCAGAACCAAATAAAAATACAATTCTATTTAATCGTACATTCATCATCATCATGTGTAGTTCTGTCTTTTGGAAGGTTCCGATATGATACTCCTCCAAGCCTCTCGAACCTGGGACAGCCTCTTGGTGTTTTAGTATCTTCCTCCAACATTTACCATTTGTATCGCCTTTTTTATCTTCCTCTCTTCCCATTTATCATTCCTTCAATTACTGTTTTCGGCAGGCATTCCCTTCTGATCCAATGTCCTAACCAATTAATCCAATCCAATAGTACAAGCACCACTTAAATTAGATTAATTCTATGTTTCAAAATATACAGTTTATTTAAATTGGTTTTTCGAGTGAACCCTTAAGGAAAGTATTTTTAAATACCTTATTTATGGGATCAAAAAAAGATTAGCCCTATTTCTATTAATAGAATACAATCTAGTCAGGTAATAGACCACGTTTCATTATAAACCGTTGTATTTTTGTTACCTGTTGTGCACTGTAAACTCGGTACTATTTACTATTATCTATGCGTCATGCATGAATATAAGCCCAGCATAGCGAGATTGGTTAATTACGTTGATTTGTCGAACTTTCTATACAATACGTCACCAGGGCCGGATTTATATCTTGCGGGGGGGGGGGGGGGGGGGGTATGGCACTTTAGGTTTGGTGGACACCTCGAACGCAGAAATCAAAACACACAACAAAAAGGATAACTCACCAAATGTATACATTACAGCCAGTTTTTGGCATGTATAACTGGAACTGACAAGTTATACATATATATAAAGGTACACACATAGAAAAATAGAAAAATTCCTCAAACCCTATAATATATTTTTATAACATTGATCTCTACATCCTATAGGCACAGAGCATTTAGTATTTTATGGGCCATCGTCGATAAAAACAGAGCAGATATCCCAAAATTTCAAATTTAATATCAATATTATTGACGATAATTAAAAAGTAGGACATTGTTAAAACATTCATTTATAACTTTCAATTTGTTTATTTTGATAAAATAAAATATTATATGAGGTTATTTAATTAGCATAATATTACTGTGTAAAGGAGGATCCCTTTAGTTAAGGGACGCGGGGCAATCACTTCTTTTACCCTTTATAAATCCTGTCCTACATGCCACACAGGTTGAATTAATCATCGTCTCTTGGGTTGTGAACGTTGTTGTAACCCCTCTATTTTTGAGTCTATTGTTCAAATTTAATTGTATTTCCCCATAGTCGATCTCGGTGGTCTTGGATTAAGGTGCTCGCCTCAGGACCCGATGTTCGTGGTTCAAACACAGCCGGGGTTGAGAGATTTTTCTTGAGCGATACAAATTCGTGGCACAACTTCCATCGGAGAGAAAGTGAAGCCATCGGTCCCTTGTTGATTATGGCATGTAAAATAATCCTGGAAGGTATGTGAAAATACCTTTACCGGGAAAATATAGGAAGCGAGGTCCGCTGTTCACAGAACTACAAGTAAGACTGTAAGGCTGACCTGGTGGTCTAGGGGTAAGTTGTCGGACTTCTGTGCTGGGGGTCCGGGGCTCAATCCTCGGTACCGGCACAGATTTATCTGATTGCCGAACCCTTCCTTCACCTCTGACAAGACATGTATTAATCACAACTTGTGAATGTGAGGAATGCCAGGCCTCCACCGTGGTTCGGATACCACGTTAAACTGTAGATCCTCCATTTCATCTCACAATCACCCTACCATTACACAGTAGCGTAAGTGCGTATAACCCGAACAGGTAGTAAGATGTGATAATAATAATAATAATAATAATAATAATAATAATAATAATAATAGTTAGACTGTAAAACGATAATAACATAGTGGAAGCGAGGTCTACTGTTCACAGAACTACTAGTAAGACTGTAATAACGATAATAACATGAAGGAATTGAGATATCCTGTTCATAAAACTACTAGTAGCCCTACATATTATTGTTAAAAATAAGAAACAGGGTCTACAAATAATATATCTGGTTAACCGCGACCACACGGGCTAGCCACATATTCGAGAAAGCTTATAAAACAACAACAAAATCAACTCTGGTTGATAGAGCCAAGTTTACTTGGCAGCGTCTAGAGCTTAGAGACGACTGATTTATTGTCCTTGGCGCTTGCAAGGACACTAAATGATATTAGGACCACGGAAAAGATTCTTATTACAATTCTCGTTTCATTGATTAAATATTACAAATTTCACCAGCATTAACCTCTTTTGTAAGCGTTGAAAGTTTGTATTTGCTGCTCATCCTTGTGACAAACTGGTTAAGATGAGTGGAGGGAGAATGTATCATTTATAAAGGTGTGGATGTAGGGTATGCGTGTTGTTATTATTATTATTATTATTATTATTATTATTATTATTATTATTATTATTTAGAACCGCGTCTTACTACCCGTTCGGGTTATACGCTTAAGTACTAATTACGCTAATGGATTAGGAATTGGGAAGGTTGAATTTAGAGGACGTGAACCGCATTCACGTGGAGGGAGAGTGGAAAACCATTTAGGAAAAACCACCCCCAGTTCACCCGACCGAGATTCGAACCTCGATCTCCCCGTCCTCGGCAGTCAGGCTCTACACGACTAGCGCGTTAGCCAACTACGCCACCGAGGTGGGTGGTATGCGTGTTAAGTGCAGGTTTTTTTTTTTTTTTAGTTTTTAAAGTGAAATATTTTTCTGGCCAAACAAATAATATATTATATTCATTAAATTGACAAATTACAACTGGGCACGGGGTTTGAACCCGGGATTTTTGGCTTAGTAAGCCAATTCTCCAACCACTGAGCTATCCAGTAGTCCCGTGTCCAGAGTCATTCTATACTCATATTTCAAGGCAGAGTCTATTCTCGTATCCAGGTATCATTTTTCAATTTAAAGAATATGGTATTTAGATGCTGCTATAACCGTAATAGGCTATTTAATCCATAAAAATAAAATATTGCTTGGTAGAAAAAATATATAGTTTAATTTTATTCACATGGTGACCTCAACAGTTGTTGAATATCTGTCAAGGGTGTCCTGTAATTTAATGACAACTTTTTCTCTTAATTTAAAAAGTGGCTCATCTAATGCCGCTATACTCATGACAGATATTCAACAACTGTTTATATCTCCATGTGAGGAAAATTAAACTCTATGTTTATATTGAAGCAATTTTTTTTTACTTTGGCTAAAAAACTGCTTTGATATAATAAAAAAACAAAAAACAATTACCTTTTTTCGCGTTCTTTACAACCTCACCTTAAGGGCCCCGACAACTGAAGTGCAATATTTATTTTGATTACGCAGCTCTCGACGCTTTAAAAAACATAAAAAACCTCCAATAACTAAGAATGTTCGATTGCCAGCATAACAAATGATTACATTTTGTTTGAAATGCTATAACTAGTTTCCTATTCCCTTAATTTAATCATGGAACCGCAACAATTTGCGTAAAATATAATTGAAAATTGGCTAGTCTTACATTTTCGCGCGTGCTTATAAACATATTAAACTCACCGTAAGTATATTTCGTTTCGTTTCTGTGCAACCCCCCCCCCCTTCTCCCCCCCCCCCGTTTTTTTTAGCATAGCATCTTATTAGACGTTTGGGCTATACGTTTATGTACTAATGGAGCTAAGGTGTTAGGGATGCAGAAGGTTGAATTTAGAGGACGTGTACACGCATTTGGGTGGCGGGAGGGAGGAAAACTATTTTTAGAAACCCTCCCCTTAGATTTGAACCCCAATCTTCCCACCTTATTGCGAGAGTGACGCCTTAGACAATGCGGCCACAGAAGCGGATAAAAAATGCAATTACTATTGTAAAATAAAATAATTATAATAACTAAACCAGATAAATTATATTAAAGCAACCACCTCGGGGGCGTAGTTAGCTAACGCGCTAGTTTTCTGTTGAGCTAGAATGCAAAGGAAGCGGTGGTCGAGGTTCGAATCTCGCTCGGGTAAACTGGGGATGCTTTTTCCTAGATGGTTTTCCACTTCCCTCCACGAAACTGCGGGTTCACTTCCTCTATATTCAACCTTCACAATATCTAGTCCATTAGTGTAATTAGTACTTAAGCGTACATCCGGAACGGGTAGTAAGATGCAGTGTTATATAAATAAATAAAATATTATAGCAAAAATATAACATCCTTACAAAGACATCACAGTTTATCATAAGCATACATGGAATAATTAATTGAAGGGCTTAGAAGTTTGTATGTATGTATGTATGTATGCATGTATGTATGTATGTATGTATGTATGTATGTATGTATGTATGTATGTATGTATGTATGTATGTATGTATGTATGTATGTATGTATGTAATGTATGTAATGTATGTAATGTATGTAATGTATGTAATGTATGTAATGTATGTAATGTATGTATGCAATGTATGTATGTATGTATGTATGTATGTATGTATGTATGTATGCAATGTATGTATGCAATGTATGTATGCAATGTATGTATGCAATGTATGTATGCAATGTATGTATGTATGTATGTATGTATGTATGTATGTATGTATGTATGTATGTATGTATGTATGCAATGTATGTATGTGTGTGTGTGTAAAAATACAAAGATTTGTATGTTTGTAGCACAGTATTTATTTATGTGTGCATATATTTATATATGCTTTATGCAGAACTTCCCACGTTTGAATAGAATAATGCTTTGTTCGGTAGTTTTACGTTTTATTAATATTTATATTTGAATTTCCATTGTATTTTAGGAATGTGTATCTTATGGATGAAGCTTGTATGTATGAGCTTGAGCTTACGTGGTATTTCATAAAGAATACTGGGACACTGCTGCAGCTGGACAGTTTCCCCCTACCGATATTTTTTCGTTCAATCAGAACTCTTCAGGATAGAAGGCATATAAATACAACAATTTTCCTAAGAAGAACATTTTAGAAAATAGAAAAAAAGAAACTTTCTTTTGTTGCCAAAGTTGATAACATTTGATTATTTTGTTAGCATAATTTTATAGTTGTTGATAACATACATCAAAAGTGACAGCCGTAGAGCGTATTACTTGACGTATGAATACGTGAAAGTATATCTAGTAACTTTTCTAACTGTAAGATAAGACCCTTCCTATCAAAATTGGACTGTACATACAACACGACTTCATAAAAGATAAAAAATAATACAATAAGAATAGAAATGTGGTTGAGGGATTGTAACAACGTTAATGCTAAGGAATGACAAGGAACAGACAGATAAGTAGATAATACATGTATATAGTTCCAAAGTTCAAAGAAGTAATCATTATAGAGTTGGCAAGCAACTTTTTAAACTTTGTGGTGGAGTGCTCTTTGATTGCCTTCACGATAACCTTAAAAAAAAAGTCTCAAGCTCTTAGACACTAGGCAGGCAACAATCATTAGGTAGTTTCCAAACGTAATTAGAGAAGGAAACATTGTCAGTAATCACCATTCTCACCATTTTTCTGATCACCAAGGTGATACGCCTCAAGGTCAATCAAGTTTCATTTGCAAACAGGCCTAGTGCAATTTTCACTGAAAAAAAGATAAAAAAAATAACCATCAACGACTACCACACCGGTAATGTTGGACAATTGTTTTTTTTTTGTTTTTCATTTCGAAACATGTTAGGAGAAAATATCGATTATCTGAGGATAAGAAAATGACCACTATTTAGATAAATACAGTCATCATATACTTATCTATACAACAGTACAAATTTAGCAATCATCTTAGAACCATAATAAGAAAACAGGATTTAATAAAAGCGATTCTTTTTCATTTACAAAAATTGTAAGACGGAAAAGTTTATTCATGACTTAATTCAAAGAGATAGAGACGTTGATGATAAGTCATAGTAAATACATATATATTTTGTCTGGATACAGTGGATCGTTAATCCACGTATTTAAAAGAAAACCCAAAATTATTAAGTGTTGCCTGCTACTAATCCTGCCTGTTAAAATAAAATTTAAAATGTTACAATATTATTCACAAACAATAACCATACCTATAAGTAGAGGGAGAAGATAACAGAAAGTGTGCAAGTGAGAGAAGAAGAATGGAAGCGATTAAAGGAGGAAGAGTGGTGGAAGGTTATAGGAAGATGTAGGAATTTTACTAAACTTACCCGACCACGGGCTGGAAACAATTGATGATGATGATGATGATGATGATGATGATGATGTATTGCCGCAACTGTGGGCAAACTGGTTAAGGCGATAGTCTCGTATTTTCTTCCTTTACGATGAATAGGAGGTTGGGGTTTGAATCTTGGTTGGATTGACTTTGGTGTATTTTTGCTACCTCTTTCCCTTCACTCAGATGTGGATACATTTCTTCTAAATCCTACCTTCCTCATCCCTATACCATTGGTGTAAATAGGCGAATGACCCGGACGGGAAGTGAGGAGAGGGGAATCGGTTTATAAAGGTGGATTTGTAAGCCGGAACATAGTTTCAAACTATTGTATCAGAGACAGTATTTCCCATAGTTTAGTTTTCTCGTTCTTTCTCCATGCAAATGCTGGTTTGTCTCTTTAAAATGTCTCAATCAGTTTTAAATATATTCTAATTAATACGAATTCTACTCTTGAGGAAGCCAAGTGTGTGTGTGTGTGTGTGTGTGTGTGTGTGTGTGTGTGTGTGTGTGTGTGTGTGTGTGTGTGTGTGTGTGTGTGTGTGTGTGTGTGTGTGTGTGTGTGTGTGTGTGTGTGTGTGTGTGTGTGTGTGTGTGTGCGCGTGCGTGCGTGTGTGTGTATTGTTTATATAGAATTAATTATTTTTAATCATAAACATTTACTAGTATACACATTTTGTAGTATAAATGATTTATTATTAAATAATAATGATTGTAAGCTTGGCGGATTCGAATGAAATTGTTTGACTGTTTGGTTTTTTTTAATTTATTTTTTAATATTTTCGGCAATTAAGGGAACTATTTTGTGTTAGTTATGAATAATCTTGCAACCAGGCTATGTGTAGGACAAGGTGTAACACCTTAACTTCACCAAAATAAATAAATAGGTAAAATAAATAACACAAGGGCTACTCTTGTTTTAATCTACGGTCCAGGAATGGTAACGTTAGTTTATAGTAAGTGCACCCGCATTAGCATAGACTCTAAGTAGTCCAATATACATATATGTAAAATTGCTTATAGCACAAAAATTGTTGGTTTTATAAAAATATATTCCAGATTAAAATATTTTTAATTTTAACAGCACTACAACTTTATAGTGATAAGTTGTTTCTTATCTCAGATAGTTGCGAATATATTATCAAAATTGGAAATTTATGCTTAAGTAATGTTCCCTTAAAGCTATTTTTATTAGAAAATGAAAATTGTAATTTTTGTTTTTAATGTTAAACAGTGTCTAGCTATAATATTGGAAATTTATGCTTATGTAATGTTCCCTTAAAGCTATTTTTATTAGAAAATGAAAATTGTAATTTTTGTTTTTAATGTTAAACAGTGTCTAGCTACAAAATTTAATCAAAATCGTTAGAGCGTATTTTGGGACAATCGATTTTATCTTATTTTGTCCTTAAGTAAACTACCCTTAATTTTAGAGATAGATGTATATTTTTTTAACCGGGGGGTGGGGGGGGGGAAGAATTTATAAAATCCCTAGATACCAATTTCTAGCCTTATCGGTAAAATGGTATCAACACTAGTATAAACATACTGACGGCAATGTGAAAACCACTTTTTTGTTTCATGGGGTCATGAAATGGTCGACATTTATCAAAATCTCGAGTTCGATTTTTTTTTACTATCACAATACTTCTCTCTCCGAGGGGTCTAGAGAAAGATAACATGTGTAAACCTGGACTAGATGTCCTCAGTAACTGGTAAAACAAAGGATCTGCCTTTCATCGAACCTCTGTATAGGATACTGTGTAGCTACGATATATTCAGACACCTTACCTGAGTCTCTAATATTCTCACATAAAATAAGTGTAAAATAAACCTGGCTACTATCTGATAAATAACTTTGAGAAATAATTTTTTGATCTGATAAGTTTATTAAGTTAATTAAGGTGACCTTCAAACCGGGCAGTAATGGCTACAAAATAAATTATACCAAATGCACTAATTCTGACCGGTAGCTCTTAACCTACAATCATTTTTAAATTAAAACATTCAAAATTAATATTATAACCAACTTTTGTTAAAATAAAATCAAGCTTTTCGGGGTTTATCTATTTCTTACTTCCTTCTGCAAACTTGAGGAGATATAAAAAAAACTTAAGAAACTTACACGTACGTATACTATAACCACAACAATGAAACACGTAACAATATAATACATTAAATTACATCAAATAGTTTTAACTGTGAGTTACAAATAGTTCCCAACAATTAAATAACGAAGTTTCCATAAAATATTTCCAACAATGAAACAACAAGTTTTCCATTAAATAGTTTAAAAAAATGAATAATGATGTTTTCATTTAGTGTTCCATAATTGAATAACAATGATTTCATTAAATAATGTCAACAATTAAATAATGTTATTGAGTTCAAATATACTAATTTTGACTTTAAGTGGCGCTGAAACTTAATTTACAAATTTTCTAATATTATTTTTTGGGCACTTAATTGTCACTTTTGAAACTGAAGTTTATAATTATTAATTAATAAAAGCTCACATACCATTCATTATGAAGCGGTGAGGTACTATCTGCATTTTTTTACCTTTGTATCATGTCATTCAAAGGCACCATGAGGTTATTAAAAATTATAATTATAAGTTGTTGCTTCTACAAAAAAAAAACCTTAATTTAGTCCCTCAGGGTCGAAACATTGGGTATCAGCGCTTAATAAAGTGCCATTTCGTAGAAAATCACTTACATGGACACTTTATTTCTCTTTGTACACTTTTCAGAATAATTACAAGGTACTTCACTGTGGTGGATTTCTCAGTATTATTATTTTCATAGCAATTGATAAAAACGAACACCCAGCCTGGCTTCCTTTTTCAAAACAGAACAAAAACAAAACAAACACCACTACCAACCTACACATTTAAACACCGTTTATTACATGGTTATTATAAACTACGTACAAATATAATGCTTTACATAAATACTAATTGAGTTTTAAAATAAGAAGTTCCATTCTTACCAGAGACGAAGTAGCACATAAATTACTCCTATGGATTCGCACAAATAAAGAAAAGTGGCAGGAAATTAGTTTCCCTGGCATTTACCTTTTTCTGGGAAGGAAATTTTAAAAACCACCAATCCCAAAATCGCGCAATCTTACGCCGCCAAACTAAATCATAATTTAGAAACCTGATTATAAAATATCTCAAGCTGAAAACACTCATTTAAATTAATTAGGTTATTCTTGACCCACAGTTAAATCTTAGCGAGTAAGTCAGTTGCTCAGATCAAATCTGGCTAATATAAAAATTATTCATTTCTCAAAAAAGAGACGCAACCGCCATCCCAAGGCACCACGCAGAACTGTATTTGTAAGCCACCGTGGGTACATCACTGGCAAAGAACCAAAAACAGGGTCAACTTTCGAAATAAACTAACCGTACAGGTTAATACTTTATGACGTGTACTGAGAGTTAAAGAAAGGGGAACAATATGAATAAATTTTATAAATCTAAATTTAATTTTTAGTTCTAATAAAGTAAGCCATGTCAAGGCTAACTCAAATACTTACTCAACTATGGAATAAGGAACTCGAAAGCTCATTGCCGCACTTATAAAAGTAATCTACCTATCTTAAGCTAAATCTATTGATTCTATCTCATTACACCCCATTTCTTTCAGGAGCCTTCCAATGGTTCCTTCACATCGGGTTCACCAGTCAATACCTTGAACACGGTTCTAGATAATTCCATTCGCACCACGTGTCCTACCCACCTTAATCGCCTAGATTTCACTATCCTAACAATGTATTGTGATGATAACAACTTAGTAACCGGGTGTATTCTTTACCTAGTTTCCACTCAAATGTCATTATTTCTAGTTAAATTGGTTTCTAAATATTTAAACTCATTAACTCAGTTAAATGTAAAATGGAATATTGTTTGCTGTCCAAATTATCGTTTCCTATTTGTGTTTTCTGTGTGCTCATATACTTGGGTCGTTTTAGCGTTCACTTCTAAACCTATTTTGGTACTAGATCTCTGATAAAATTTCTGCATTTCTTTCAACAGCTTTCTTACAATTACCTAAAAAAGTTAAATCATCAGAATATCCTAATTGCTGCATTGTACCCTTTAGTGTCAACCCTTCCCTACTCTCATGAACAAGGCCGTAGTCAGGGGGGGTTTTCGGGGTTCAAACCCCCCGCCCCCCCCCCCCCGAAATTTTATGAACAAAATATATATGGCTTCATTTATGGTTCAAACTATATCAAAATTAAAGTACAAGTACAAATTAGGGGGCTGTGTTACCATAAAAAGCACTTCAGAGAGGTTCTAGAGGTGTTTAATTTTTAGAATTTTTTCTAGCCTTCGGCAGTTATGGTGTTATGTTGTCATAAAAAAAATTCAGATAGCTTTTAGAGGTGTTTAATATTTAGAATTGCTCCTATTTTTCGGTGGTTAGGGGGTTATGTTACCATAAAAAACCACTTCAGATAGCTTCTAGAACAGTTTTTTATTTAGAATTTTTTCTAGCCTCCGTCAATTGGGGGATGGGCCCACCAAACCCCCCCTGAAATTATTGGCTGGCTACGGCCTTGCTCATGAAGGTTACATTAAAAAGTAATGGGGAAAGTGCATCTCCTTGTTTCAACCCATTATGTTTTTCGAAAATATTTGATAGTTGACATCCAACTCGTTCCCTACCACGCATATCAGTTAAACATAACTCAAGTAGCTTGACAAGTTTTTTGGGTATCCCAAACTTAACTAAAATTTCAAATAATATGATCCTTTTAACTAAATAATAACCCGCCTCGGTGGCGTAGTTGGCTAACGCGCTAGTCGTGTTGAGCCCGACTGCCGAGGACGGGGAGATCGAGGTTCGAATCTCGGTCGGGTGAACTGGGGGTGGTTTTTCCTAAATGGTTTTCCACTCTCCCTCCACGCAAATGCGGGTTCACTTCCTCTATTCAACCTTTCCAATTCCTAATTCATTAGCGTAATTAGTACTTAAGCGTATAACCCGAACGGGTAGTAAGACGCGGTGCTAAATAATAAAAAACTAAATAATAGGGCTTTTTAAAATCTATGTATAGATTTATGTACTGTAATTTCGAACTTTCACTTTTCTTTTTTTCTAATATTTTCTGAGTAATCAAAATATAATCCATTATTGATCTATTTAATCGAAATCCACACTGATGGTCTCCAATTAATTATTTTATTTGCGTATAGGATAGGTCAAATAAGCCTAGATTAATTTACTAAACTCTGTATAGTACATTCGTTAATTACTATTCAAACGAATCAAATCACTCAATATAAGTAAAACAAACCTTTGAGGTTTGTACTTTAAATTGGAACCTCTCTTCTGTCCTTTATTGATACAAAACTTTAACCTTAAAATATTTTATAACAGTATAATTCTTTTAAAATATCAGCTCACAAATTGCGAGAGACTTCTAACCAGTTTGAAGGATAGACTTTTAACTTCTAATGAACTTTATATTTTTGTCTCCCTGGTTTATTTATTTTAAAGCACCTGTGAGCACACTGACTAAGGCGTCAGTCTCGTCTGGTTTGGTATGCTGGTGACGTGTAGGTCGGGATTCAACTCCCATCCGGCTCTATTGAAGTGTTATTCTTAAATGGTTTCCCTAATGCGCAAATGCGGTTGTTTTACATATAAAATTATTCCTAGTTCCTATCCCATTATAAAAAGTGTCACATATGCGTATAACCTGAGCAGGTAGTATGACGCTGCACTTAAAAAAAAGTTCCTGTGATGGAAGTCAGTCTCACGACCGCCGAGCCATGAACACTATTCGATTTTGTTGATTGAATGTTTATTTATTATTCACACAGGAGAACTCGCTTTTTTATTACATCCATTACTGTTTCCATCCTATTGCCTGGGTCGATTTTTTGTTCAAGTCATATATTTTCCACTACCGGCTTGATAGGCCTGTCGTAGCATCATATGTCTTAATAATCTAACTTAAGACTAGGACAGACACTACATCCAGTCACTGGCCGTTAATTCATAAATGTGAAAGGGTAAGACCATATTTCATAAATTATACGTTTTTATGCCATGCCAGGAATCGAACCCGGGACTCTTAACTCAGTAGACAAACACACTACCGACAGAGCTAATGTGTCAGAGTCATGAGCTTTCACACGAGTTCAAAATATCAGGATAAAGAAAGAGGCTATATATATCATAAATTTTGTAAAATGAATAGAGACCTGAAATTCATGTCGATCAGACAAATCGAGCGCTTTCGTCGATTTAAAGTGTTTAACATGTGTTCATTCAAATAATTGCGGGGTCGTTAAACGTACAGTACCATGATGGCTTTAGCGGTTTAGCCAAACAGACGATTATGTTTAATAGCGCCTTATAGCCAGTGACAGTGATTTCAACTAACCACAATGCTGATCACGTGGTACGAGGCGGTGCCGTCTTTTACACGTGTGATTTTCTGCTAGAGCTCTTTCCGCTCTTCTATACTCTAATGTGGGTGCATTTTCTCATACTTCCTATACCAAAGATCTAGCATAAGAAACCCTTGTGCTAAAAACTATTAACTGATAGAAAATATAGTAGTAGAAATTTATTTTTAAAAAATAAATAATTACTTAGTGCGAAAGTTGAATACTTTTTTTCTCTGCCTTTTTTTTTTTTACAACGCGTTTTATAGCCCGTTCGGGATATTTGACTTTAGCTATGTATTATTTTTAGCACCGCGTCTTACTACCCGTACTGGCTATACGCTTATGTCCTAATTACGCTAATGGTTCTGGAGATCAGGAAGGTTATATTTAGAGGAAGTTTACCTGCATTTGGATGGAGGGAGAGTGGAAAACCATTTTGTTAAACCACCCTCAGTACACCCGACCGAGATTCGAACCTCTGTTTCCCCATCTTCAGCGGTCTAGTCTACTGCTGAGAGTAACGCATTATACCATGCATCCACCAAAAGTGGGCTTAGCGCTATGCGTAGGGATAAATATGGTTTAATCTATAATAAGAAATGTATCCGCATCTACGTAGAAAACACCCTTGGTAGACGCGGCTGAGATTCGAACTGCCACCACTCCGTCAACGACAAATCCAAACAAGACGAGTTTGACATTTAGTCTGCGTGTCCATCACCGATGTGATTTATTCTTTATCATAAATCATTACGACAATGTAGTGCGCTTTCCATTATATCTCGCAAAGTTAGATTATCCTAAGTGTTGTAAGTAGGAAATGTAGAAAAACTGATTATTTACTTGTTCCATACTAACTCTTGCTTAACTCAGCCGTTTTATTATCAAGATGTGTTTCTGGCCAATGGTTACATCCACCTAGGTCACAGACAAGGATAGAATAAATAATTTTAACATTCTCTACGCTACATAGCCTATTTACATGTTATTTTACTTGTAATCTCGGTCCCGGCACAGATTTATCTGATTGCCGAACCCTTCCTTCACCTCTGACAAGACGTGTATTAATCACAACTTGTGAATGTGAGGAATGCCAGGCCTCCACCGTGGTTCGGATTCCACGTTAAACTGTAGGTCCTCCATTTCATCTCGCAATCACCCTACCATTACACATTAGCGTAAGTGCGTATAACCCGAACGGGTAGTAAGACGCGGTGCTAATAATAATAATAATAATAATAATAATAATAATAATAATAATAATTGTAATGTGTTTATTATTCATCATCGGTAAAAAAGTGATGTGTATATGTTACAGGTAGTGTGTGAAATCTAGATAATGTCGAGATTAGCCGGGAGATGTCAGCATTAGCCATGTGCGGTAGATAAAGTCATAAATAGAAAGTAAGTTATCTAATTTACGACACTATCCGGATAATATCGACACTAGCCAGAAAGACTTGGGTAAAGTGGAAAAATATTTGTAAAACTAAAGCACGTTTCGAAACGAATTTTATTTTGAAACAATATTTCGAAATTGGACATTATTATTATTATTATTATTATTATTATTATTATTATTATTATTATCATTATCATTATCATTATTATTATTATCATTATTATTACTATCATTATTACTATCATTATTATTATTAACATTATTATTATTATTATTATTATTATTATTATTATTATTATTATTATTATTATTATTATTATTATTATTATTATTATTAGCACCGCGTATTACTACCCGTTCGGTTTATACGCACTTACGCTAATGTGCAATGGTAGGGTGATTGTGAGATGAAATGTAGGACCTACAGTTTAACGTGGAATCCGAACCACGGTGAAGACCTGGCATTCCTCACATTCACAAGTTGTGATTAATACACGCCTTGTCAGAGATGAGGGAAGGGTTTGGCAATCATATAAGTCTGTGCTGGGACCGAGGATTGAACCCCGGACCCTCAGCATAGAAGTCCGACACCTTCCCCCTAGACCACCAGATCACCAATTGGACAATAAATTGGATCGTAGCAGTGCACTAACATTCGAAATGCCTCATGTTATGCTTTATTTTCCACTAACCTAACCTAGCCTAGCTTAACTTGAACTAACTAACTAACCTAAACAACTCTAGCCTCAACCATAAAAATTGCCACTATCCAAGTGCGGGTGGGTAATGTCAATATTATCTGAATACACTTCTAAAAACATTATTCAATCACCTATCAGTCAAAACTATCTACGTATTTTGAATAACGCCAATATTATCTGGATAATATTGACTTTACCCGTAGCATAAATAATACTCCAATTACTGGCAAAATAAACATATTTATGGTAGTTCTATTATTTTTATTTATTTGTTAGCACCGCTGTTCAGGTTAATACGCAAATGTAATAATTACGCTAATGAGCCAGCGATGAGAAAGGATGAGTTTAGAGAAAGTGTACCCGTCATTGCACGTATAAAAAGAGAGTGAAAAACCACCCTCAGTACTCCCAACCGGGATTCGAACCCCGATCTTCCTGTAATCGGCAGTCTAGTATAACACTAGAGTGACGCCTTGATAGTTATATTAAATGTACAAATATTGTAGGAATTTAATTTATCCTTAATATAAGATCATATAAGTTTCATGAATTCTTGACTTTGTAATTGTCAATACTTGTTGCTATCACATCTTTGGTGTACTTTGTAAAGTATTTAGCATAAATTTAATATCGCCAACATAATGCCCATTGAAAATAAGTTAGTTATTTTTTTTTTTTTTTTGCAAGGGTCCCTCAGAAGTACGACTTTTTAGTTGATGTGGTTTTGGGCGATATATAATGAGTGTGTTCGTGTCGAACCCTCTTACAATTTTAATGTTCTTTAGGGGGATTCAAATGTGCTACAGTAAAAGACAATACCCGCTTCATTGGCCGCGTAGTCTAACGCGCTACTCTCGCGGTATACTAGACCGCTGATGATGGGTAGAGAGAGGTTCGAATCTCTGTCGGGTGTACTGAGGGTGGTTTTTAAAAATATTTTCCACCATCCCTCCAAGCAAATCCGGGTACACTTCCTCTAAATATAACCTTCTTAATCCTTAAAACCATTAGCGTAATTAGTACATAAGCGAATAACCCGAATGGGTAGTAAGACGCGGTGCTAAAAAAAACCTTTTCATCTCTACATGTACGTTTGAAATTGAAATAAAAAATATGAAAATTCTGTATTTAATAAGAGCATGATCCCTCTGCGTCACTGTAGGCTTAGTGGAAAAGAAGCTCTATGAGACCCTGGATAGATTGGGGGGGAGGGGGTTGATGAATATATTTGCTATTTTTATACAAATAAATAATTTATAAATACCCTTGGCAACGAGGAGTTTGTAAAGATCAACACAACATTTATAATTATTCTTCTTGGCAACTAGAGCATTGGAAAGGTTAACAAAATCCTTCCTACTAATTAATTTATTAAAGTTTGTAGTTCTTTTTTTTTATCAGCGTGAATTACTACCTGTTCAAATTGTACGCATAAATAATCACTCTAATTGGGTAGGGATGAGGAAGGAAACGTTTTAGAGGTAATTTACCCACATTTGCATAAAGGAGAGTGAAACCATTTTGTAAAATCTTCCTTCAGGAGACCCGACTGGGATTCGAAGCCTAATATCCCCGTTAATAGCAAGCCAATCTAACATTAAAGTGAAGCCTTACATAGACCATTTTGCCACTAGAGCGGGTCTGTCTGTTAGTATTTCACGCAAAAAACCACTAAGCCGATTTTGCTTAAATTTCGCATGGACATAACTCGGACGTGCGGTTAACATTAACGGATAAAATTAACTACAAAACATTACTTGTTTGTCTTTTTTCTCAGGTTCTGCTTATCGGAATTTCATTTGACCAACTTTGAAAGGTTTCTAAATAGACTTACGTGCTATCAAACAGATTCTGTTTGAATAACAGGTAATTAATTATCTAGTCATTTATAAATCTCGTAAAAACCAAATATAATAAAGAAACAAGATAACGATAGAATGTTTGGTGCTTGTTTTTTTGCTATAAATAAATTTATAGTTAATGGATTTAAGTCGCAGATTATTACTAGTATTAAAAATAAATATTACCAACGGATATTACCAAAAAAAGATATTACAAAATACTTAATTGTATTACTTTAAATTATTTTAATTTTGTTAAAGCCTTGAAATAAGTTAAATGTTTCACTCTCATCACAAATTTTAAATATGATCATCAGATTTTAATTCAGCATCTTCGGTCTGTAATTTTATTTTATTAATAAAAATGTACTGAAAAACAAGTTAATTACCCTCTTCAGTGGCCGCATGGTGTAGGGCGCTACTTTCTTTCACAGTAGACTAGACTTCCTATGATGGGGAGAATGTGGTTCGATCCCAATCGGTTGTACTGGGGCTGATTTTACCTAAATAATTTACTACTTCCTCTCCATGCAAATGCAGGTACACATCCTCTAAATTCAAACTTTCTCATACCTTGCTCACTGGCGTATTTAGTACCTAAACGTATAATTCGAATGGGTAGTAAGACGCGGTGCTAAAAACAAAACAAAAATGTACATTGGTAAACCCATGTGGCTTTCAACATTTACAACAGTTTCAAAATAGCTAACCTAAGAACCAAAAACTCATTATCTTTTAAATAATAATAATATTTATCACCGCGTCTTACTACCCGTTCGGGTTATACGCTTAAGTACTAATTACTCTAATGAATTAGGAATTGGGAGGGTTGAATTTTTGAGGAAGTGAACCCGCATTTGCGTGGAGGGAGAGTGGAAAATCATTTAGGAAAAACCACCCCCAGTTCACCCGACCGAGATTCGAACCTCGATCTCCCCGTCCTTGGCGGCGAGCTCAACACGACTAGCGCGTTAGCCAACTACGCCACCGAGGCGGGTTATCTTTTAAAGGGCACGTATACATAATCAAAATTCAGCACTCGTACCAGCCCAATGTTCAATACAGCGACGATTTCCAAATAAGTTCCAAACCAAAAGGTTATGTTGGATTTTTTTTTTAACTTTCTTTCCGCCTGTCCACGCTATCCGCATATTTATACTAATGGGATAACGGCAAATAAAGTAGGATTCTATAAAAATATAGCCACATTTACTTTAAGTGAAAATGGAAAATAATGTATAGATAAAACCAACCTCCTTACATCCGGCCGCGATTCGAACCCAGGATGTCCCCGTCACTGTTAATCCAGTTTATTGCGAGAGTGACACCTTAAACCATATGACCACTAATGTTTTATTCATCTTGAGACCACTTTAAAAATTATATGTTCAAAGAAATAACGATTTCATTAATGTGATTATGTTATTATGTATGTAAAAATATATTATTGCATTAGCCACAAAGAAATAGCCTATTAACTAAATGTGGCGAGTAGTGGTTGGTGAACCAGCGACGTGTCATGGCTTGTTGCCAAAGTAAGCAGAGCCTGTTTAAACTGCACTGCGATCTGTTCTCATCAATCTAAAAACATTTTATTTGGCCGGCTATCAACGCATATACATTCCTATGTGAGTTATGTAGAACAGATCTGGTCTCGGTAGGTGTCGTCCTCGGGGGTGTACGCAGGCGGATATATCACCCTCTCCCCAAATATAAAATAATTTCAAAGCATTATCTACCAACAAGGAATAAACAGAAAACACACAAGTTCTACACATTGTTCCTGTACGTTGTATCACCGATTCTACTATTAGATAGAAGAAGTGAAGAATATATCAATAAAATATGTATAACAAGGAAGGGAAGGAGCAAGCATAATAGAGATATACAAGTTTAACGAGTCAGTTTATTTAAATTTAAATAAGTTGATAGAATTACAAATGGTTATACGAGATCTTACACAAGACAGTCTTTTGTTTGCTAAAATAAATTAAATCAGTCAATATTGACATAGTTATCCCAATATAGAACATTTGAGTGAAACAACTAGTTTATACCTACAATCTAAACTAGTAAGGTAGAATGGGTGTAACTACTTAAAGTAGAACTAACACACATTCTACTACGAAGGTGCCTCAAAACAACGGCAATTTAAATTGGAAGCGATTATTAGTTTAAGGTTAAGCAACAATACATAACACCATTCCTGCCCTGCGGCTACCAGACTTTATACTAATGAACATCTAAAAGAATAATAGTTAATAATACCTAATTCTAGAAAGTCCTAGTTTGAAGAGTTACAACGTTGGTAGTTAAATGAGCTAGCTCGCATGAGTTACGAGATAGAAAGATTACGCTCCTAGATGAGGAACTGTAGGTTTACAAATAGCTTATGGCGAGTTATCTAGTCTTTTAAGATACTATGACCGGTCTATTCTCATTAGTATTGTCTGGTCATTCAATAGTATATTTAACATTCTACCCATGTCTGGACGTTGAAAAATGATTAAAATGATATATTCTTTCTATCGATAGATGGCTCTTGATCGATAGTTAAATCGATTGATTGAAGCAGTTCCGTGCCTACTCGTTTGGAGCACTAGTGTGTCTTAGTTTGAAGTTCTTTAATCCAGCCCCCTCCCCCCACCCAGATATGAAATCATGCGTACGCCACTGGTCGTACTGTATTTAGTGTAGCGCCACACTTGAGACGTACTAAGACTGACAATGAAACTGGTCCTTAGGGGCCGTCCTTAAATTACGTAGTGGTTTTGGGGGGTGGGGGAGTTCAGTATTTTCTTAAATTTTATTACAAAGTGCGAGGGACGTTCAAAATCCATCTTACATAAGGTTTTTTAATCAATGTTTATTAGACAAAATCTATTAAAAAAAATCTTTGAAGAAAATTCTAAAATGTTAAATATGCATTCATTGACTAACCCCTCATTAGTCAATAATTTCACTGTTTTATAAAAATTATTGAAATATATACCTAATATTTCGCATCCGTCTCATCTATCAATCTAATTTACCATTTTGTAAAAAAAATACGTATGATAGAAAGGGGGTTGACGGAAAATCTCTACGATCCCTTACTTGGAGGGAAACGGGGCTCGAAAAGCATGAGGGGAAAAAAGCCTTACTAATTTAATACGATCTTTTCAAGCTACGAACAGGCTGACGAGTTGCGACCATGACCACAGAGCAATGTTGTTTATAAAGGATAACACAAAGTCGCCCACGTCTGTGAGGCTACAACTTCTTTGGGGATATGGTTTGCTTGTTTATAAAGGACACTTCAAACAGCACTAAACCTTTTTTTTTTGTCACAGCCTCCCTGATTTATCTAATATCTGTCGTAAGATGTATTTATTTCTCCAACCAACAAACAAATGTTGGACACTGTCTATTTATACTTCGCAACCATTGATTCTTCCCTAGACGAAACCCTAACTCGGCAAGTGTAAACAAATACGTATTTTTTCCACTATATATTTTTTCATAAATATATTATAATATTTAACTAAGCTTTAAAATATTTTTAATATTAATAATATTTATAAAGTTTTAATTTAATAAGTTAATCAGGTTATTATAATACATTATCTTAAGTTTAAATATAATAATATAATTATAATTTACACCAAAACAATTTATTCAATAGTGAAACAAAGAGTCAAAATTCAAGAAAATTAATCTATGATCTTGTTTGCATAAAGTATTTAACTATTTCAGGAAACTCAATATTTTTAATTATCTAAATTTGTTTCGAGATTTATTCTCCTTCCACTAATTCTATGTTATCATTAATCCACAAGCAGACAAATAATATTATATTGGCCGACCTCTTGGGCTAGTGGTTAACAGCATACCTGATTACTGATCTCAAGGTCCCGGGTTGGATTCCCAGTGGTGCCATTTTTTTTTCTCCGAAGGGGAATTGTTCCTATGGTTGTATTGGTCTGGTTAATTAGGCTTAGGGGACTCTTACAATATCATTACTATTGTATCAATACATTTCGTGAAAATGTTTCAACCTTAGACGGTCAATATTATTGTGCAATTTTTAATAACCACGTTCAGTCAGCGGAAGTGCTGGTTATCTGAAATGAAATAGAGCATTCACTAAAAGTCATAATTGATGTATTAATAGACTACTATTTATTGATGTATTAACACTAAAAACTACTAATACTACCCCCTAAAATTAATAAAAACAAGTTCTTCTCAGAAGTATACTTTTTTTTACATCCATTACTGTTTCCAGCCTGTGGCCTGGATCCGGTTTTTTATTCAAGTCATATATTTTTCCACTACCGGTTTTTTAGGCCTGTCTTTTATAAATTTAGAGAAAACAGAACCGCTAGAGAAGGAAACATACAAACTAGCAGAATGTCGTAAACAGACTGGGCTAATTATATTGTGCAATAAGCAAAAGCTTTACACTGTGCAATATATTGATGAAGCTTCCATTGAAATGATGTATTTTTACCTTCTTCAATATATTAGCAAACCTTCAATACTACCCTTAAACGGTTAATATTATTTTCCGATATGAAATTTTGCGCAATAAATTTGAAGGCGTAATGCCGTGACCTTATGGCACATCATCTCATCGGGCCGAAGTAACAGTCCACCTCAGAAGACTGTTACATATCGCCACTGCCAGTAGAAGACCAGGAATGTCTTAACAAGCAAACCCTGGTGGCATATGCTAAAAAATTTCAAATTATTCAAAGTAGTCAAATAAGTAATTAAGCTAAGCTATCCGTATTTAATCACGCTGATGAGCTGGAGATGAGGAATGTAAAGCTTAGAGGAAATGCATCCTCATTTGAGGGATGGAGTTTATGAAACAATTTTTGAAATACCACCCTCAGTACAACCAGTCAGGGTTGGAATCTCAAAAATCGGTAAGCTAGACTAAAATAACCCGACATTTATTATGTGGGGCTGAGAAAGGTAATTCAGAAGAATTGTTCATATATTAGTAGGGGATGGGGATGTGAGAAATATATTGAAAAATCCACCACCGATATATCTATCCGAGATTCGAAGACCTCCCCATCACCTGGAAATCCGGGATATTAAGACTTTGATTTTGAGACCGCCCGGAAGACGATGAGCGAAACATTTTACACTTCAAGGTAATTAGGTAAAAAAAAACACGCTCTCGGGACTGAACCTTCAATGTGACGATTATAATTATGATTGTTTTGTGGAAGTCGCTTGGAATCCAGAGATTGCGCGACGTCAGTAAAACAGTCTTCAGTGTGAGTGTGTTTGTGTGTGTGTGTGTGTGTGTCTGTATGTGTATGTGTGTGTGTGTGTGTGTGTGTGAGGGGTGAGGGGGGTTAAGGTTAGAAGGAAAGAGGAGGTGAAGGATAATGGGTGAGGAGGTAATGAACTTGGGTCTTGTGTCTCGTAGCAATAACCGAGTAAACCAGACCCAGTGAGATCACTCAGGCCGAGACATCACTCTCTCATATGAACTGGTTTGCCGGTGATGGGAATGTCAGGGTTCGAATCCTGGCCTGATGTTCTGAGAGTGGTCGTCTCTTGCATTGTTTTACCCTCTACCACTATTGAGAGTGTATTTCCTCTCAATTTTACCTTCATTATCCCTAACACCTTAGCGTAATTAATACATACGTAGTTTATGTTTGTGTGTATATCCATGAACTGTTATTTATATACATATTTGTTTTATATATATATTTATATCAATATGGATTTAAAAGTTTTAACAATAAAATATATTTAACAGTTAATTTTGATTACGTTTCTGATCTGGCTATTCTCGTTTGAAAGGTAATGTTCTATGGACAGAATAACTTTTAATTAAATCAATAGACATATTTAAATTTAATTAAAATATGTATGTATATATACATACATTTATATATATATATATATATATATATAACTTAAGTACCCGTTTGAGCTATATATATATATAATGTATGATTATGTGTGTGTGTATGTGGGGGTGGGTGTGTGTGTGGGGGGGGGGGTGTATGTGGGTGTATGTGTTAATCGTAATGAATAGTAACTTTTTGAATTAAATTAATGTATATAATTATTAATTTAACTTAACTAAACATTATTTTGTCTATGGAGCGAAACTTTTTACATGACTATATTTACGTGAACAAATATTCATTCTGGAAGTGCAGTTCAGAGAAAAATGTCTGAAACCACCGCCCTAAGGCAACCTCCTCCTTTTGTAGATGTTGTTGGTGTGTATCCCAGGAAAATAAACGTTCCCAAAGTCTTTACGTGGGAAGAAAATCCTATTAGGTCTGAGTAAGTTGAAATCTATATAAGACCCTTTCCCATAAGCGGTTTTATCAGCTCAGTTAAATCGTTTGTAGTAGTGCTGCTCGATCATCCCACGCTGCCTCTGATCTCCATTTTGTTTTTTACTCTTTGAATTCTGTAATAAATATCACACTCGTAGCTAAAGGAAATATGATATATAAGAATATTCATATTTACCTGTGTAAAGACTAATAGGCATACTATAGCAGATATTTTGTGCTGTAAATTAATAATTTGTAATCCAAATAATTTGAATATTTTAACAATTTGTAATTATAATAAATTATCTCTCTTTTATTTCTCTCCAATGCTGGGTTCCCCCTCTCCTTTTTATATTAAAAAAATATAAGAGCAATTTTATTATGATCTCAGAGCAGATATCAGCGCGTCACTGGAAGTTGACGTATTCCTTTAAACCAGTGAGACAATTTCTTATAAACAAGAATATCTTTAGACCCGCTTCAGTGGCCGTGTGGTCTGACGCGCTACTATACTGTTGGACTAGACTGCCGAATACGGGGAGATCGGGGTTCGATCCCGGTCGGCTGTACTGAACGTGTTTTTCCCTAAATGGTTTTCCACTCTACCTTCCACGCAAATGCGGGTCCACTTCTATTTAATTAAACCTTCTTAATCCCTAAGCCATCAGTGTAATTAGTACATAGGCGTATAACCCGAACGGTTAGTACGACGTGGTGCTACAAAAATAGTTTTAGACCTGACTTAACTTTGTTACCTTTTGTGCTTAGTTTTCTGAATTAAGTAAATGAAACATACTTTTAAGATGATATACCTGTATTTGTAATATTATACAAAATGAAAAACAAAGATATACATCTCCGGTCAGGATAGTACCGAAGACTATGTACTGAAAGCACACAGTCCGAATTTGTGGACCTGATTTGGAGTATATCAGAAGAGAACAAGGTAGGCGCATGAAAAGTGCACCGTTGTTTGTAGACTCTGAGCTCCGTATGGCAACAACTAACCTAGCCTAACCTAAACATAGAGGTTGTTTCCTGTATTTTTATTATCTTATTGTAATATCTAATTATTGTAAGGATTAAGGGGGTTGTTCCAAGTAGTTTTGTTATTTTATTGTAAATATTAAGGTGCTGTTCCCTGTAGTTTTTATTTTACTTTAATTATTGTAAAGAATAAGAGGGTTGTTTCCTGTAGTTTTATTTTGTTTTAATTATTGTAAAGAATAATTGGGTTGTTTACAAATCATGGTTGACCTCGGTGGTTTTGGTGTAAAAGTTCTCGCCTCAAGACCCGATGTTCTTGGGTTCACATCCAGCAGGTGTCGATGGATTTTTCTTAAGCAATACAAATCCGTTGCACAACTTCCTTCGGAAGGAAAGTAGAGCCGTCGGTCCATTGTATATTGTGGCATGTAAAAGAACCCTAGAAGGTATGTGAAAATACCTTTACCGGCAAAATGTGTAGGCTCTTTCACTCTCGATCATAGACATTTTTGTATGCTGATGTAAACAGTCGATTCATAAAGTACAAGTTAATTAGGCCCACCTCAAACAAATTAAAAATGAAAAAAATACAAAACATGTTTGCCACGTTATATATTAAAGTTGTGGTACTTCCCCATTGTGCTTTTTATACACGGTCTAGTTGCGCTATCTATCTATATCTTCGTCCCCTTTTGATATGAGGTTTTCTCTCTCTCTTGTGCGCTTTTGATGTTCTCCGAGTACTGAAAAGGGGGAGAGTGTTGAGGGGTTTCAAACCACCCTTCTGAAAATATCATTGATATAATATATTTTTTGTGTTCATCCTCTATACCTTGGCTAGTAGCGATTATAAAAGTAATTACATTAACAACGTCATTTATGTTGTAAAAGACTTTTAAATTGATTTTAAATTGATTCAAGGGAGATTCAATGTGTTACAAAAAAAAAATTATTATTGAGTCTCTTGTTGGGAAACTTCAGCACAGTTAGTACACATGCGCACACACACACACACACACACGAAAAGGGCAGTTTTATAAGTTATTTATCTAACAATGCCTTTAACAAACAAATGTATCATACATAAATAACTCCACGACAAAGTTATCAAAAGATTACTTGGCTGAATTTTTTTTTGTTTTTGTTTTAGCACTGCGTCTTACTACCCGTTTAGGTTTACTTTTACATTATAGTCAAGACCAATGTGTAAAAGATGCAGAAGGCTTATTTTAGCAACGCGTATTACTACCTGTTTGGGCTATACGCCAATTTAATATTTACACTAATGTGTTAGGAATTAGGAAGGTTTTAATTTAGTGGAAGTGCACCCGCACTAACGTGAATGAAGATTGGAAAACCATTTAGGAAAAAATCACCCTCAGTACACCCGACTGGGATCGAACCCCGCTCTCCTCGTCTTCGACAGTCTAGTCTAACATGCTAGTAGCGCGTTAAACCACGCAATTGCTATTTTCACTATAAATTTAACCAAAGCAGGTATGAGGAAGGTTGAATTTATATTAAGTGTACCCGCATTTGCACGGAGGGAAATAGTGGAAAAGCATTTAAAGAAAACCACCTTTTGTATACCAGACTGGGATTCGAACCCCTATCCATCCATCATCGGCAGTTAGTCTATTGTAAGAGGGACGCCTTAGCCCAGGGGTCAGCAAACAATTAGTAGTGTAGTGCTGAATTAATATTACAAAGTCGCTCAGCGAGCCAACCAACCCAAGCCCACCCAAATCGTTTATATTTAATACTAATTGACTATTACAACTATTAAAACAAATTTAAGTTAATCTTGTAAAATGTAAATTTAAAAAGTTTCTAAATCGAATATATTAACTAACTACTGTTTCTTGAATATTTTAATATAAATCAGATGCATCAGAATAAATAAAAAAGTTATATAATTATGTGTTTTGCAAAATTAAATTTCTGAATAGATTATTTTGTATTGTTGAAACTAAACAATTGAATCATTGAAACATAAAACACGTTATTAAAATAATTACTAACATCAATGGATTTAATAAAAACAATGGTTTCATATTATTTTTATTCAAATCACTCAGCGTATCATTGAAAATTGTTCCACGTGCCACTGTTGGCAAGCGTGTGGTAGGTTGCTGACCCTTGCCTTAGACAATGGGCCAATAACCTTTCTATCAAAAGTCCCGCAATCATACACCATTTCTCCACTCTATTTTTTATCTATAAAGCTTATATGTATCCCATAAATTTGATCGTTCTTAAAATACTTATGTCTCCACTTTATTTTTAGAGAAAAAAATAAAAACAAAATAAACAAAATGTTCATCCTCATATTTAACTATTTAATCATCTTATAAATTATAACTTTATTGATAGTTACCGATAAAGGTTATTTTTGTTACACTCCGATACTATTTGAAAGCTCTTGATGTATTTGTGAGTTTAAAAGACGTAAAAGATTGACTTTTTAAAGACGACGTAGTTTTCTTACTAGCTTGTCTGAAAATTGCTGTGAGATCGACCCTTCCTTAAACCACTAAATCACTGAAGTAGGTCTGAAGTAACTAAACATAATTAAAAATAATGCTAGGATTAGCTTGCAATACGTGGTTCTCTTACGGAAGTGTCGCAAGTATTTCAGCCGTCAGTGGAAACACTGCCATTAAAAACCGTGAATCTACGGTCCAATTTTCATGGGAAAGGCCTATAATAAAATGCAAATATATTTTTTTTAGTTCAACATTGATAAAACTTTACTATTTGATTAGTCTAGTTAATATGTATTGATAATATATATAAAAATTGACAGCTATAGATCACATGACTTGATGAATTAATATGTGAAGGTAGATCTAGTAGCTATTCGCTTCGATAACGCGCCACTATCGCAGTAGACTAGACAGCTGATGATGGGTAGATCGATGTTTGACTCTCGGCCGGATGCACTGAGGTTTTTCCAAAATTATTTTCCACTCCCCTTCCAAGCAAATGCGAGTACATTTCCTCTATGTATAACCTTCCTTATCCCTAAAACCATTGGCGTATAGCCCGAAAGGATATTAAGAAGCAGTGCTTAAAATACCACTTTTTTTCTAAAACCGCCTTGCTTCGATGGCTGCATGGTCTAAGGCACTACTCTCACAATAGACTAAACAACCGATTCCGGTTGGGTGTACTTAGGGGGGGGTTGGTCCTAAATGGTTTTCCACGCTTTCTCTCCACGCAAATTCTTCTACGCGTCCTCTAAAGTTAACCTTCCTCATCCCTAACCAATTAGCGTATAACCCTAATGGGTAGTAAGACGCTTTGCTAAAAGATTAACTTTTCTTTCAGATAAGGCTCTTTTCTTACACTACCAGTGCTGCTATAAATCACGACTGTTAGTAGCGCCAACTAGAAATAATGTAATCTCTTAGTAAAAATAAATACGGTGAATTACAATGGCACAACGAACATAAAGAAATTAAATAAATAGTACGAAACTCCACACGGACTTTCTCGCTCTAATGTTTAAGAATGGAGATATTTATTCGAAGCTCGTAATATATGTGGGGGGAAAAAAATAACAAACTCATGCATAAATTGTACTATATTTACGTAAAACATTTTTTTAGTCATGTTTTTAAATGTTATAATTTAATTGTTAAAGAATTATTGTCCTCATTTGTATGTTTGGACCAATAAAAAGGTTCGATATTGGGTCCACAAGGGTCAACTCTTCGTAATAAAATTTAAACTTCCTGTTAAAATTTTAACTTTTTTTGGTGTTGCACATCTTCAGGTCATCGTATTGCTATTAAACTCCTCATTTATCAACTTTAACCAATAAGAAATGTAAATATTGACTATTGAGTCTAAAATGAAGGCCATAGATTATTATTGTACAAACATTTATCCTAGGAGATTAAAGGAAAAACAACATAAACTTCTTGAGAGACTTACTTATATTTAATTACTCAATGGCATTAGAGAATTATTGCGTTAAAATATAAGTAGTATATCTGTACAACTAAATTGTATTAATATATTTACCAATAGCTCAGCACCTATTGGTTATATAAAAATATATTTCAAATAAAGTTTTTTTATTTTTAATAGTGCTACAATTTTGCAAAGATAAGTTATTTAGTATCTCAAATATTTGCGGAAACATGAACATTTCTGCTTCTGTATAGTACTCTTAAATTCATTTTCATGGGAAAACGAAAATAGCCATTTTGTTTATAATCATATTCAACGCCGAGATACGAATTTTAATCAAAATTGTTAGAGCCGATTTTGAGAAAATTGATTATTTCTCTTTTCGCCCTTAATTAAATCACTCTTAATTTTAGGGTTAAACAGACACACAGACAGACGGCATTGCAAAAACCACTTTTTATAATTCGGGGGGTCATTAAACGTCGACATCCATCAACATCTTGTATTAGATTTTTTTTTTTTTTTTTACGGTTGCAATACTTGACCTTAAGTGTTCGAAAAGTTAAATATATATATATATTTACGTTTATCTTGAAAATTATTGGTTTTATAGAAATATGTTTCAGATAAAATATTTGTATTATAGATAGACCTACATATTCGCAATGATAGGTAATTTCATATCTCAAATAGTTTCGGAGATGTGATAAAAAAAAAGAGAATTTACGCATCATGTCGGAACCGTTAAAGTCATTTTGCCGATAAAATTAGAGTAACCATTTTGTTTATAGTATTTAACAATGCTTATAAATTAAATTTAATTATAATCGTTAAAGCCAATTTTGAAAAAAGCTATTTTTTCTTTTTTTACTCTTGGTGACCTGGTGGTCTAGGGGTAAGGTGTCAAACTTATGTGCTTTGGGATCCGGGGCTCAATCCTTGGTCCCGGCACAGATTTATCTGATTGCCAAACGCTTCCTTCACCTCTGACAAGACGCGTATTAATCATAACTTGTAAATGTGAGGAATGCCAGGCCTCCATCGTGGTTTGGATTCCACGTCAAACTGTAGGTCCTCCATTTCATCTCACAATCACCCTACATTAGCGTAAGTGCGTATAACCCGAATGGGTAGTAAGACGTGGAGCTAATAATTAATAATAATAATAATAATAATAATAATAATGATATCTTCCTTTGCGTTAACTTTTCTCTCCGAGCAAAGAAGGATGATGTCACTATGGAAAGTTTCCAAAAGCTAACACAACGAAAATTAGTACCAAATTAAACAAACATAGCGCCAGTGTGGCATGGTTACCAAATAGAAAGACATCAGAAGTATTTAAATTAAATAAAACAAAATGGCTGAATAGATTGATAGAAAATTATACCAAAAATAAATATTTAAATTTGGAAAAATATGAAATATAAAAATGAGAATTATTACAACACCTAATAGAATCATATGAATAAGTTTAAATACATTGAGAAAGCAAAACAATCATAATAATTTAGAATGTCTTTTAATTTGTCCAGGATATTTATATGGAGGGGTGTGAGATGAAGTAAACTGTTAATGAGCTTCCATCACGGAACACGTCGCACCAAACAAAGCAGGCGGAGTTCGAGAGTAAATCGGCGCCGTTTATTTGCACCCACTCAAGAGTGGCCTTGCTTGTAATCATGTCACTTCGATCAATTAAAATGGCGGCATATTGTCATGTTTGCTCAGAATACATTAATTTTAACTACCCTCCATCTAGTGATTTACACAGGAATTAAAAATAACATGTTTCACAAGTACACAATATATTTAAATCTAGAGAAACCTTACCTTACATGACGAAATATAAATTTAGAATGTTCGAAAACAAGGTACTTAGGAAGATATTTGGTCCAAAATGGGATGAAGATATTGGGGAGTGGAGGAGGCTTCATATTGATGAGAACTGATCAAAGACAGTGTTATGAGATATATATATAAGGCGTCTGGGCTACATCAAATCGTAGCACAGTTGTGGAAATATTAGCCAGTACTAATGTACCGTTGCCCAGAGAACGTTTAAATGTACTAATACTATATCCTTTCCGTGAGGCTTTTTCCACGTCCTGATGAAATGAGATGATGATGATAGTTAGTATGAGGGTGTGGAACCAGTATAAAAACTTACAACCTAACTTTAGTCTGATTAACCAAACCATGGTGATCATTGGGGTGATTCCCTAGGGGAAAATACTCAAGGTATCAGCTGGGAATCGAGCCCAGGACCTTTATGATGGTATCCGGCTGCATTAACCACTACACCATGGGGCCAGTTAGTGTTAGGATAATCAAGTCTAGTCAGATTACGGTGGACAGGACATGCAGCGCAAATGGAAGATTCTTAAACCTCGTTCAGGGTACTGACTGACAAACCCATTGGGAAGAGACCCTCGGGAAGACCTAGACCCAGATGAAAGGATAGCATTAGAATTTAAAATGTACCTGAAATAGATAATATGTACTGAAGGGGACTAGATATAGCTAGCTCTAGATAGGGATAGGTGGCGGACTTAAGTACGTCTGGCAATTAAATTTTGAGTTCCTAGTGCCATATAGTAAGTAAGTTAAAGTTATGGTGGTAACAAGCAAGTATTTACCTTTTATTGTTTCAGTTTAATTCTATAGCATTCCTTTAATTTTTGTAAAACTAAACAACACAATTTAGAGTATTTATCTAAATCCAAGTATGTCACTAAATATGATGTGTCTGGTATTTTTTTAAACATGTTTTAAAGTTTCTACAAATGTTTTAATAGTGCAATAAAAACTTTAAACTAATAATATAAATATTTTATAATCAATAATTTTTTTTAAAAGAACCCTGATATGGCCTCACTTTAATTTAATTGCTACCCGCTTCGGTGGTTGCATGGTCTAAGGTGCTACTCTCGCAGTAGACTAGACTGCCCAGGACGGGGAGATCACGTTTCAAATATAGGTCAGGTGTATTGAGGATTTAAAAAAATCTTTTTCACTATCCCTCCACGCAAATTCGTGTACACTTTCCTTAAATATAACCTTCCTAATCCCTAAAACCATTAGCGTAATCGGCCCATAAGGTTAGTAATACACAGTGCTAAGAAAAAAGTTAATAGCTTCCAAGGAAAGAATATATTACTACTGTTATTTTCTGTCACCCTACGACGCCTCTTGTTTATCTGCTGATAACGATTCCCCTTTACCGCTGACTATAAAAATGTTTCTCAAAGTATGGTCCTTGGACCACTGGTGGTCTATGGTGGTCTATAAAGGGATCTGCAGGATTCCAGGAAGTTTAGTAATCAAAATTAACTAGTTGTTGGTCACATAATATAATAAAAAAAATTAAATTAAGAAGATTAAATCTTAAATATCTAAAAATTCTCTTTCTTTCCTTAGTAGACCAAGTCACATAGAATGTGTAACAAACTTAAGTCAAAAAATCTGAACAATTTATTTAACAAGAATTATTATGAGGAATTCTATAGAGTGTTGTTAGATATAATAAAACAATTACTTACTAATTCAACGTAATTGAATATTTTTATTCAACATTAAATTTAATTAAAGCGTATAATCTGAACGGGTACTAAGACGCGGTGGTTAAAAAAAAAGTTGTGAATTAATTTTAGTCCTTTTTATAGTATGATCCTAAAATTTAATTGCTTAAAAATGTATTTTTCTGTATAATTTGCATCCCCCCAGAGCTCTCCCCCACCTCCAAACCCAATTATCAGGGCCGTGGCCATTTGGTGGTCCTCCAATACCAAAAATTTGAGAAACACTGGAATAGAAGATACACTCACTCTACTATTTGTTTCCGAACAGCATTGTATGCATTTCATAATGATTTTGTTCTCGTTTCCTTTTCTAGATAAGACATATTATGCTTCCAGGGATTTTTATAATCTAAATTCTGGCAAGAACATTCCTTCTGACCATTTTCGTGGATAAACCAAATAACCTAAGTTGTAGACAATTTGAAAAAAAAAATTCTAACAAAAACTACTTCAAGATTTTAAAAAATGTTGTCAATGTAACACTGAGTTTATGTTTTTTGTTTCAATGTTATATCCTTAAGACTCGCCATATATAACATAAATATATTTAACACAGGAAATCATATCTTGACCTGTCGCTACGTCACAGGAAACCACAGTCCTTAAAGTGAACCAGGAGAGTGTAATTAGCGACGTAATAAAGGATGAGGGAAAGATGAACCACTGATATAAACGGATTACAAGTTACAACTCACGTTTAAAGCAGGAGATTATAAATATAATGCTTGGGTGACCCACAAGAATGGGGAGAGACAAAGGAAAACCTTGACTAGATAACGATTTTGTTATCAGCGCTGTCTTGTGAAGTGAAATGGAACTACCGGTCGTGATAATCAGGAACAAGGACAGGTCGACAAGTAGATATATATTTTTTATCATAGCGAGCCTATTTAAGTTGGGAATGCAAGGGACGCTTGAAAATACCTGTGTTTTTGCATTTGTATAGCCAAGCTTTTTTTTTTGTTAAAATTAAATTGTCCTGGAATTTAATGACAACTTTTTCTCTTCCTTTAAAAAGTGGGTTATTTTAATGCCTTTATACTCATAAGTCATGACAGATATTACCTAACTATTGATATCACCTGTGTAGAAAATAAAACTCCATGCTATGTTTTATTGGATTTGATTTATCTTGACCAAAATAAAATCTTTTGCTATAAAAACTGCACAAACATTGGTCACCACCCTAAGTTACATGTTCACACACTGGAATCAGCGCATTACTTACGTGTGATGGTAGATATTTATGTAGTGTTATATATATATATATATATATATAAAAAACAGCCTCGGTCCCAGCACATATTTATCTGATTGCCAAACCCTTCCTTCACCTCTGACAAGATGTGTATTAATCACAACTTGTGAGTGTGTGGAATGCCAGGCCTCCACCGTGGTTCGGATTCCACGTTAAACTGTAGGTCCTCCATTTTATCTCACAATCACCCTACCATTACACATTGGCGTAAGTGCGTATAACCAGAACAGGTAGTAAGACGCAGTGCTAATAATAATAATAATATTATAATAATTTTATAAACAAAACACGTTTTTGACAAAACAAGATATGACTAATAGAAAAGTTTAGTTAAATTTCAAACCCGTAGTAACCTCTAGAGTTCTTGAGTATTTTTTGCAATAATCATCGTGGAATTTGACCATGACCTTTTATATACTGTTAAAAAGTTTCACATCAAATGTCCCAAGGCTTCTGGAAAGCATTCAAGGCCAAGCTAGGAATAACTTTACTTTAAGTAGAATAACACTTTTTGAATAACTACGTATTATAATGAATAGGTTTTGTAGTAGGTATGGAATGGAATAAGCTAGTTCTGCCTCGTGAGAATTAATGTCGAGCTACTTGAATGAAAAAGTAGCTGCCCCAGTATATAAAACTGATATTAACGACCGGAAGGTTCATTATGCTGACCACATGACAACCCATATCCACATAGGTTGGACCTATCTTCGCCAACAGACGGTGGCCGCTCAGTCCGTATATTTCGAATACAAGCTTACACAATGAAGTTTTTTTATATTACAAATAATACATTCTAGAGACATGAGCATCCGACACCCAATTCAGTCGGTAGCGTGTCTGTCTACTGAGCTAAGGTTTCTGGGTTCGATTCCCGTCACGGTCGAAAAATTTATCATTGGTGAACTATGTATTTACGCTTTCACAGTGATAAATTAACGGCCGGGGACTGGATGTTGTGCCTGTCCTAATCTTAAGTTAGATTATGAGGCGTATGAAGCTCCTATAGGACTAGCAAGCCGGTAGTGAGAAATATATATGACTTGAATAAAAAAACTGCCACAGGCTGAAAACAGTAATGGATGCTAAAAAAAAAAAGTTAAGAAACGTGAGAAACAGTCTTACGACCCGTTTATCTTTACGTTAGATTTAATCTTGAGCCCACAAGTCTATAAGATCTTAGTTCGGTTCCGGGTGATGTTGGACAGATTTGTTTAGCTAGAATATTATTCGTGTATATCTGGAAAATATGACTGGGTGTGTATTGAGATTACTGTCCTACGATGAGAGAGAACCACATCAGTGACCACGCGGATAAAGGCGTCAGTTTTTTCTGGTGTTATGAATTAAGAGAAGTTTGGAGCTAGAATCCCCGCTGAGTATCTTGAGGGGGTTATTTACTAAAGGGGGTTTTCTTACCCTACCTTCAGCGTATTTGGAAACATGCCCTCTAAAATTACACCCTCTTCCTCCTCACCCCTCCAGTGTGAATAGGCAGATAACCGGGATGGGTGGTATGACAAGGAGAGCAAAAGAAAAAACCGCAAATAACTAAGCGATAGGTAGGAGTGTGGAGTTTGGCAAACAGTCCTTGGTGAAGTTAGTTTGTAAGTCGTGTGGTGATATATTATATATAATATAATATAATATAATAAGTAGGTTTTACTATTTAACGTGAACCTTAATTCTACTATTAAAATAAATTGCTTTCGTAAAAATGACAGACTTATCTTCCTAACATGGAAATAGAGACACTCTAAAGATAGACCTAGCATGGCATGCTTTTAATAGGTTGTAATTGAAAAGAACATTTTTTACGACCCTACAATTTATTTTAATTGCATGGCAATTAAAATGTTTATAAGTAAGTCTATTATATACTCAGGATAAGTATTTCAATTTTTTTTTGGGGGGGGGGGGTATTAAAGGTGGGATGGGACGAGAAAAGTTGTTTATGACTAAAACATGCTTTGGCCAAAATAAATCAAATATTAGATACATTTAGTTTAATTTTCTACAAATCGTAGTTTAAACATTTTATTTACTCATGTCCATGGGCATTACGTAATTTAACCAGAACTTTTTACTATATTATGATTAGGTGTCAGTGAAGTTAGACTGCCAATGAGTCCTGTCCTCTGCCTTCTCCTTCAGCTCCCAGAATTCTCCTCTTTCCTTCAAGTCATCCAATATTTGAATCCTCCTCTTTCCTAAGCTCCTCTTTCTGCCAAACTTTCCTCCTATGACGTCCTTGCAGAAAACATTACTTCCTAAGAATGCGTCTGATCCCGTTTGTATTGTACAGAAGAGTTACATCCAAAATGGTTATCTTCTCACCCACTCTTCTTAAGACTTGTTCATTTGTCACCTTGTCTGTCAATATGATATTATTATTATTATTATTATTATTTAGCACCGCGTCTTACTACCCGTTCGGGTTATACGCTTAAGTACTAATTACGATAATGGATTAGGAATTGGGAAGGTTGAATAGAGGAAGTGAACCCGCATTTGCGTGGAGGGAGAGTGGAAAACCATTTAGGAAAAACCACCCCCAGTTCACCCGACTGAGATTCGAACCTCTATCTCCCCGTCCTCGGCAGTCGGGCTCAACACGACTAGCGCGTTAGCCAACTACACCACCGAGGCGGGTAATATGATCTTCTCGAGTCTTCTCCAGCACAACGTTTCAGAGCTCTCCGGGTATTTAATATCCATCTACCTAAGAGTCCTTTTATCTTCATACAAAACTTCAAAAGTATGGACCTTAATTCACGTTTTATTTCACGCCAACTTAACGTACACTGAACCAACAGCAGTGCATGATTTACAAACTAACTTAACTCTAGAAAACAACTCCCATCTGAGGGCACTCGGACTAAACTCAAAACTCGCATGTACCAGTTTACTGGCGATGTGGAGGTCAGGTCTCGAATCCCCACCGGATGTATTGAGGCTTTTTTTTTATTTTTTAGGTTCTGCCTCAATCATCCTTACCTCATAATGTAATTAAATGTGGACAGTTCGTATGGGTAGTAAGACGTGGTACATAAAAACTCTGAACAGTTAGAGTACCCAGTCATATGGCCGTTAATTCAAATCAAAGAAAGTCGTAAGTCTCACGTTCTTGCTTTTTTTATATATAGGTACTGTATTCTCGATAATTTGAACTGGGTCTATCCCCAATTAGTCCGAATTATCGACTCTACTGAAGCTCGGTTTCAACAAATGAATTGAGAATTATGCACCAATTTCAAAACAGCATGATGCCTTACGTTGGATCCTAACAAGTATAATTCATAATCAATGCATTTATAACACTTATATATAAATTAAAATTGACAGAAATTACTATATAGAAATATATAACAGTAATTATCGTTTATTACTAATAGTAAAAACAAAAAAATTAACATAAACGTATTTTTTTAGGCTATTTTTGAGAACATGACTTTATCTTGGTGTATTGTGTAAATGTTAGTCCTAGTCAAAATAAAAACCAATCTATGTAAGAATAAAAAAATACTTGTGAATGCTTGGAATGCCAGGCCTCCACTGTGGTCCAGATTCCACGTTAAACTGTAGGTCCTCCATTTCATCTCGCAATCACCCAACCATTACGCATTAGCTTAATTGCGTATAGCCCGAACGGGTAGTAAGACCCTGTTGTAATAATAATAATAGTATGAAGAAGAAAGTTAAATAAGGCATGTTCCGTCAATTTTTCCGTACATGTGGGCTTACATAAATTAAACTACCAGCTGTTATATTCTGGTCTAGGTATGTGTCCTCCTGTATTTAGTGTCGCGCAGCACTTGAGGTGTACTAAATATGACTATGAAACCCAAAGTCACTATCGGGCTCTATCTTGGTCAGAACCAATTGAACGATAGCACTCGATACCAATGTGTAACCAAGCAAATCGCAAAAAACTCACCTAATAAAATAAAAACGTGAACCAAGGGTTCAAGATAGAGAGATCAAAGTTCGAATCTCCGGCCATCTCTTTACGGTGGGCTTTTTTTCCCCGAATGGTTCCTCACTCTCACTCCAGGCGAATATGGGTGTTTTTTTGTAAACTACCTCACTCATCCGTTAATAGTCTTGAAAACCCATTTCAGTGGCCAGATGGTCTAAGGCGTCACTCTTGTGTTGTACTAGCCTGGTGAAGACGGGGAGATCGGGGGTTCGAATCTCGGTTGGGTCTACTGAGGCTGGTTTTATTAAATGTTTTTCCACTCTCCTTCCACGCAAATACGGGTAAATTACGTCTAAAATACTTCCTTCCTCATCCTTACCCATTAGAGTAATTATCATAAATGCGTAAGATGTGGAGACACAAAAAAAAGTATTGAAAGAGTAGTAAAAGTCTTAGCACACGCACACATACATGAATATAAACTCATGTAGAGATATATATATATATATATATAATATAAACACAGAAAGGTGAGAAAACAAAGGGGAAAAAAATTGATCTAAATGGGGAGTTATGTGTAAACTTTGTTTTTGAACAAAGCTTAAAAACAAGCTAGTAATAAACTCTGTTATTTTTTCCCCAACAAGTCAACCATGGAAACTTGCCCATACGATTTCAGGTTATAAAACAGAATACGAAAGTTCAAACATTTCTATTCAATTTAGTTAATTTATTGAACATACATTGGTGGGGTTTTCCCCCCCGCCAAGTTAATGTTTATTATCAGGGATAGGATTTTAACTACACATTATTGTATATACATTGGGAGTGTGTGAGATCGAGTTTTTTTCGTTTGAGACAAAAACGGCAGCGAGATTCAATAATCAAGATGAGGTCGGGAACCGAGAATATTATAATCCCTTACTTCGGGACAGGAACTGGAATTAAAAATGTACAGTTATTACTAAATTTGCTAATACTATCTTATAACACTGTGCAATATTTAGTTTGCTAAATGAATACCTGACTGAAATATAAAATAAATCGACTAACCAAAATAACTTAAATAACCAATCAGCATATTGAATTAAATGGTAATAAACAGTACTCCCGAACTTTTCCCAAAGTTTTGTAGAGTACTTCATATCTGTCCCGACAATCGGGTTGAAACTGGGAGATACTTTTCCCGTGGGAATCCCCTAATATATATAAAATACAATCCCCAATTACATCTATAGCCCCGTGTTGTAAAAATTTATACAGGATGTTTGGAAACTCATAACCCAAACTGCACATATAGTTTGTTGAACCAAAATTAATACAAAATCCTTGTATACTTAATCAAGCAAACTATGCTAAAACCGTTAAACTGTGTTCAAATTTCGGCGTACAGCGCCGGGAGAACAAAGCTGTGCAAGCATGTGTGTACAACAGGTTGCATAGGAGCTAGGCGCGGGCCATCTCTGGAGCACGGCAGCAGAACATACCACAATTAATAATAAACAACACACCAGACCATCTAGAAATGCGAAAAAGTTCTGAGGGTCATCATTAACGGTCGTACATCACAGCAAGTACTTGCCACTATTACATGTGCAGTGCCGTGCTCCTAATTCCTATGCAACCTGTTGCACACGCATGTTTGCACAGCTTTGTACGCCGAAACTTTGAACACAATTTAATGGTATTAGCATAGTTTGCCGTAAGTAAGTATATAGGGATTTTATATTACTTTTGGTTCAAACAAACTATATGTTAGTTTGGGAAGTTCCCGTACACTCTGAATATAACAGATCATTTTGTGATAATTTTTTGTCACTATAGATTGTTAGGTCATATTTATTTTTGCGTCACTTTTTAAGTTATTCTAGTCTTTTATGTTGATTGTATATTTTATCGATGTTTTGTATGGTCATGAAATGAATGCTTAAAACGTAACACAATTTTTAACTGAACCTTTCAAATGAGCTTTGTACCCTATTTAACCGTGTTGTTGTAAAATAAAAATTCTTGTTGGTTCACTGCAACTAAGCTGCGAATTTTATTGGTGGAAGAAATGCTTCTGAAGCAAGTATTTTGTAAATTTATGTTCCAGTTTAGAGGAATGGAAGAGTTTATTGGTTCTAAACTTATATTTGCATACCAATTTCTTTTAGTGTCCGTTTATAAAGTGTGTGAGTGTAGATTTAAAGTCAATTTTAGAATTTTTAGTGTCATTTTATTGGGGTTTTTTTTACAGCTCTAGGACATAACAAATCTGGGCCTTGGCAAGCATGAATGGCATCGCTAAGAATTTTATTCCTAAGGATTTTACATTTCCTATAAACATTTTTTCTCTTCCTTCCCCATATATTAAGCGACTACACTCACAGGGGGATACGCCTATGAATTGTCAAGCTCATCTAACCTGGTATTCCGAACGGGGAAATCGGTTCTCGAATCCCGGCTAGCTGTACTGAGTGGTTTTTTTTAGCACAGCGTTTACTAACCGTTCGGGTTATACGCCTATTTACTAATTACACTAGTGGGTTAGGGATTAGTAATGTTTCATTTAGAGGAAGTGCACCCGAATTTGCGTGGAGGGAGAGTGAAAAACCATTTAGGAAAAAACCACCCGACTGGGATCTAACCCCGATCTCCCCGTCTTCGGCAGTCTAGTCCAACACAAGAGTGGCGCGTTAGACCACGAGGCCACCGAAGTGGGTGATTGAGAGTGTTATCTCTTAAATGGTTCCCCATTATTCATGCAAATGAGTGTACATTTCTTTTCAATCATACCATCCCCATCTGCATCACATTAGCTTTATTAAAATGTTCACTGTCCGTACTTGTTATTAGTATGCGATGGAGAAATAAATAAAGAATAACTATTTTTATCACGTATTTTTAATCTCCATTAAATGGTGTCAAATTTGGCATGACTGTTATTTAGCTGTCCTCAATATAATATGCCAAACAACGTATTTTGAAAACTATTTCATTTGTTAAAATCCATCACGACCATGACCAAGACCACCATAGAACTCAAAACTAGAGCATGCAAATCCTGACTTGGCAAATAATCAGTGCTAATGGACTGCTATTGTAGTGACACGTTTTAACAAGTCAAATGGGTCGGTTGCCTGTCCCATTCAAATGTGTTTCCGTGTATGGCCATATTCCTATTGTATCAGGCGCATGATCTACTGCATCAGACTGAATAAGCAATTATCTGTAATTAACTGATGTGTTCAAGAGGTTGATAAGAGGCGCAACGGTTCGAATTCATTTTACACCCTTTTTTACATAGTTATTTGTTTATTCATTTCGATCACTATTTACATGAGATTTTGACTAACTATATCAGGCATGTGTAGAGATAAAAAATAAACCTAAAACTTTACACTTAATTAAAGATAAATGAACAAACACTATAAATTATCATTTAATACACACACCAGATACCCATTTCTAAAAAAAAAATCAACATTAGAGCCATTCATTTAAAAAGAAAATCCCATTTATAAAATAAAAAGGCATCAGTAAACTACACCTAAATAAATTTTTCCCACAAAAATAAGTATAAATTGTTATTTTTCTTATCGAACACACCCCAGAGTACCATTTTAAACAAAATCGCTCTATACATTTACAATAAATATGAAATGTTAAAAAAAAAAGGGGGGAGGCATAACCTTAATTTTTAAAGCTAGGATCAAATTTCAAAAAAGAAACCACTAGGTATGACCATAACATCTAAGTATTAAGTTTTAACTGAAATCCTTAAAGCTATCTTAACTGTAGCCTCAGTTATAGACAGACACATAGATATAAAGATAGTCAGACATAAGGACAAACAGAATTGTAAGCTCCACGGTTTCGAGCTCAGGGCTGAATAAAACGTCAGTATACATCATAATTTCATGGGTGAAAGTATTCACCATCACTCTATAACTATATATATATATATATTACTGATTGGGTACACGAATAATGTGCCTGACTCAACACGGGACTCTATTTTCCTTCCCCTCCCTGATTCTCTGTGACGCTGCGAGGGTGGTGGGGGAAGAAGGATATTTCAAAATTATGTTTCACACGCTCTCTCTGAGTGAATGTTGGTTAAGTTCCATGAAAACTCGCCTGCCATAAACTTTTCCTTAAGTTAAAACAAATCGACGTCCCTAATTTCGGACTTTAATGTCAACGCGCAGGGAAAAAAAAAACTTCGTCAAAAGTTTATCTTTCAGCACTTTTGCCGCACAATTTTTTTTTCTTCTGACAAACTCGACTGTTATTACGTGAAATGTTGTTTTCAAAAAGGTTGTAAACTTAACTCGTTTGAAGACAAACCTGAAATGTGGCTAAGAAGCTCGTGGACTGAGAATTTCTTAGAGGTAGAACTTATAACACTTATAACAGAATCGCATCTATTAGGTAGGAACAGTCAAATTTTCTTATAAAGAGCCTTATCTTATAACTATAAAGGCTATTATATCTATTGTCACGTGTTCATACGTCAAGGGATGTGATCTTCAGCTGTCACTTTTGATAGATTTTATCAATACCTTTAAAAAATAACTCTACTAATATAATAAAATGTCATCATCATTGACCGCAAATAAAAGAGATTCTTTACTAACATTTTCTTCCTACCAATATCCTACTATCTATTCATGCATCAAGCCATGTCATATAGTGTTATCACTTTTGATATAATACCGATAAAATAATACTAATATGATGGTGAAACGTTATCATTGATAACCCAAAGAAGTATATCTATATAGCCTATTCTAAAATGTCTTTCCTAACCTGTTATTTCTCTAGATATTTGATATTTTCTAAAGTTACTAAAGTTACTTTCATAATTTAGAATCATTATATGCTCTGCACTATCACAAAATATATCGATGATGGTACAATAGTTAAATTAGATAGTTAATTATATTTGGCTAGTATTGAAAACAAAACAAAATGAGGTTATAAATCTACCTTCTCGCAGTGATTCCACTTTAGGAGTGATTCCCATTCGTTTTCAGCTAACTCCCGGCCTCCTAGATGGATCATAAAGTTCCAATGCCCCCCTCCTTCTCTTATTTTTTGGATAGGTTAAGTTTTTATAAAAACTATCTTAACTTTTGTCACATAGTTACTTCTTTATTTTATATATAAACATTGTAACACTGGTAGCATAAAGGTATTAAAAATATATATTGAAAATTAGTGTCATGGTTATCACTTGTTTTGTTTTCATCATTTCTTGAATATTGGGTTCGATGTTTGACAGAGCACGCCGCAAATCACTTTCCACTTCAAATCGACAGCGTTGTTTAGTTCTTAAGAGAGTCCTGAGTTGAAAACTCGGTGGTGTTGCACGTTGCTGCAATGGTAGCTGAGGGATAGAGCAGAGAGGAGAATTATTTGGGGACTTATCAGAGGCTTACGGGCTTGAAAACAAAACACGCACACACGCATGAACGCCTTAGTACTTTTGGCTGGTCATATAATCGATGAATTGCAGCTAGTAGGCAGTGTCACCATTACCACAAGAAAAAATTATCTTAATTATATTTTAAAAGGGATTTAAATAATTATTATATTAATTTCTTAAATAATTTTTAGAATTATATCATGATTGTTCCACTCCCTTCTTGTAAGTGGTTCGCGCGCCCCAGCTTTGGAACCACCGCACTATAGGACTTATTTCTAGTTTACCCCGAAAGAGAGAAAATTTGCCTTACACTGTTCCACTATGACGTGGTTTATAAGATAGGGTCATAGAGTAGCCCATCAATGTACGACTGCTACCTTTCAAGTTAAACGAAGTGTACTTCCTAAAACTGTCTCACTCCTCATTCTCCTTTTTTGTTTTTGTTGTAGCGCGGCGTCTTACTACCAGTACGAGCTATCCACTTAAGTACTAAGTACACTAGTGATTTTAGGGACTAGGAAGGTTCACTTAGAGCAAATGTACCCAAATTTGCGTGGAGGAAGAGTGAAAAACCGCGCAACCGGAGTGGGGAATGGAGGCTCGTCACATGCTCAACCAATCCGTGAATGGTAGTTGTCATAGCAACCGATGCACGTTGCCAGATTTCTTGCCAGTCACTGAGTATGCTTGCATAGTAGTAAAGCGCGAACCCCCACTATGTGGCAACTATGCTCCCCAGCCTACCCACCACGCGGATCATAAAGCAGCTGTTTAAATCACAGTATAGTCCACTGCGATAGTAGCGCCTTAGACAACGCGGCCACCGAAGCGGGTATCATTCTTCTTGAAAGAGAGATAGGCAGAAATTTAAACAAGTTTGTTGAAAGATTGCCAAGTGTGGATAAGAATATTTCCTTGTGTTCATGATTTGTGTGTGTTATGTTTCAGGAAATACAAATGATTGTTCCAGGGATAAAGATATAAAATGTCACTTGTTGCCTTCATTTTGATTTACATCTCTAGCAGGTAGTATTTATTACTTAAAAGGAATATATTCTCACACTGTGATATTTCTTATGAGAATGTCTGCTACAAAGTTTCAAGACCATTAAAACAGTCCTCAATTATTTGTAAATGTTATGCTGTGACCCTATTAAAAGTTATTAATTGTTTGAGAAATGCTAGAACTATGTTTATCGTAATCTATCATAATCTCAAGGATGCAAAATTTATCGCAAAACTTCATAAAAAACTTTATCTTTTTCCCAAATTATATTTTAGATTACAAAAGTGGGAACGTTTCCTTACCTTCCTTTTACAAATTAGCATGAAACATATTTTAAATTAACAAAATACTTTTTAAATAACGCGAGAGTATCGAGTATTAAAACTAGATCGCCATTATAATTTGACCCTTGCGTCATTTAAAATCCAACATTACCAAGTATTTTCAAACTATTTTAGTGGAACCAAAATAACCTTTATCGGTCATAATCGGTAATATTATAAGACAACTAAATAATTTCAAAATGTAAATATACACTTTATTTTTTATTTTTTTTATAGAAAAGGGGAAGTGGAAGTGGAAAATAACTAATCGGGGAAATATTAAATTTAAGGAATAAATTTAAGAGGTATGAACACACACACAAATATGCAAAAGTGATCGTGGTACCTTTGATAAGCTAATAAATCGTAGTACCCAAAAAGGTTATGACCCCTGCCTTAAACGGTTAAGCAATTTAGCATTAAGTAAAAATTAAATTACTAAAATTAATGTTATCCTTAAATTGAAATTAATATAAAATTGACTAATCCTTAGTAATATGCTTAATACATTTTCATCCAAATATCAATTTTGTGTTTTCCAACATGTTTTGGTTCTCTATTTATGAATAAGTTTTAAATTGGAGTTGTAAATATTTTACTGGTTAAACTATAGATTTTGATTGTAATCGCCTGGTTTGTATATTATATAGCTAATTATTCCCTAAAAAAGTGTTTTAATCAAATAATACACTTATTTACTTAGTTTATCTCAATAATTTTAAGAGCCCATGGAACGAATAAGAAGAATGGTTTTAATTAATTAAATAATATTTAGAAAAAAATATTAAATTCTTAGGAAAATTTACATAAGTGTTTACTAATTAAGAAATAAGTCACTGTATTATTTTTAATTCTGTCATTTGATAACCCTCCAAATTTCAAAATAGTTTTTCATTTCAATAAATTTACAGAATACCAACCCACACCGGTGGTTTACCAGTGACGGGGAGGTTGGAGTTTCAATCCCAGCCTAGTGTAGTGAAGGTACTATTTGCTAAATGTAAACACTCTCTCTCCACGTGAACTTAGATACATTTTACTATTCTAATGGTGACCTGGTGGTCTAAGGATAGGGTGTCGGGCTTCTGTGCTTGAGGTCCGGGGTTCAATCCTCGGTCCCGACACAGATTTATCTGAATGCCAAACCCTTCCTTCACCTCTGACATGACGTGTATTAATCACAACTTGTGAATGTGTGGAATTCCAGGCCTCAACCGTGGTTCGGATCCCACGTTAAACTGTGGGTCCTCCATTTCATCTCACAACCACCCTACCATTACACATTAGCGTCAGTGCGTATAACCCGAACGGGTAGTAAGACGCGGTGCTAATAATATTATTAATAATAATAATATAAATAATAATAATAATAACAAATAACAAGAATACTATTCTAATTCTACCTTCTCATCCCTATTAATTTAAATGTATTAATGTATATGACCCACTTCAGTGGTCAAATGGTTTAAGGCGCCACACTTATTTTAGACTTGCCTGCTGATTACGGAGAGATATGGGTTTGAATCCCGGTAGGTTTACTGAGGGGTTTATTTCCTAAATGGTTTCCTGCTCGCCTTGCAGTATTTTATTTAAGCCATATATTTTACACTGCTGACTTGTTAGGGCCGTCGTAGCTTCATATGTCTTATAATTTAATTTAACACTAGGACATGCACAACATCCAGTCCTCAGCCGTTAATTTATCAATGTGAAAAAGTGAACCCAGATTTCACCAATGATGTACAGCCCTTAGAGGGGGGAGGGGGGTTAGCGAGACGCAGTGAAAATATAAATAATACAAAATAATGTTGGGGTGTGTCTCAAATATTGGAGTCGTCGGGAAAATTACTTCCCAAATACTTGAATATTGAAAGTAGGTCAACATTCAAGATTACTCGATGCCTTATCGTAGCTTTGGGGGTGTGAATTGTTTACTAGGTTAACGTTAGAGAAAGACAAGGTAATCTTGTTTGTATACACCCGGAAGATTTATCTCTTTTCTCCGCTCGAGCCGACGAAACAAACAATTTCCCGACAAGAGTCAAAGGAGAAAATCTCTTGGTTTCTTCAAAGAAAGGAAGACATTTGTTTGGAGACGAAAATCTTGTCCTAGCCTTGACGGTTATTACAAATCGATTCACTGTAATATTGTTTACCCGCACCGATGGTTGCACCATCTACTCCAGAACGTCACTCTCGTGCTAGAATGGGTTGTCGGCGATGGTGATATCAGGGTTCGAACTCCAACCGGCTGTACTGAGGGTGTTTTTTTCTTAACTGGGTTTCCACTCTCCTCCAACGCAAAAGCGGGAACATTTCCTTTAAATTATAACTTATTGCCTCTCTAGCCCACTAGTTTAAATATGAGGTTAGCTTGAACGGGTAGTAAGACGCACTACAAACTAAGCTAAAAGGTCTGGATTTGACCCATGGCTGGGTACATTTCCAGATATTTTTCACAAGGGATTTAGTTGTTGTTTCCCAATTCTCCTTTCACACTAATGCAGATGCACTTGTAAAATCTCCTTGCTCATTCCTACCCCTTTTATCAGACCCTTGAGTTGACTGTACAAATTAGAAATTAAGACTTTTTTTCCAGAGCTTAGTATGACTTGCCTACATAAATGAACATAAACCAATTTTATCTATTATTATTATTATTATTATTATTATTGTTGTTGTTGGTTTGTTGTTGTTAGCACCATGTCTCTTACCAGCCGTTCGGGTTATACTCACTTACGCTAGTGTGCAATGTAGGGTGATTGTGAGATGAAATGGAGGACCTACAGTTTAACGTGGAATCCGAACCACGGTGGTAGAACTGGCATTCCTCACATTCACAAGTTGTGATTAATACACATCTTGTCAGAGGTGAAGGAAGGGTTTGGCAATCAGATAGATCTGTGTCGGGACTGAGGATTGAACCCCGGACCCCAGCAAAGAAGTCTGACACCTTACCCCTAGACCACCAGGTCACCAATTTTATCTAAGTTAAGCTCGAATAACTTTCATTTTTAAATCACGCCATATCAAGTTGTAGACCAACATATTAATAAATTATTCTCATATTTTCAACCCGAAGTTCTTAGTATGTTAACACAAGTTCTGAATAAGCAATTTTTTTTAAAAACTTATAATCATTAAACACAGCTTGAAAGAAGACTCCAAAAACCCAAACAACTCCATGACCCATACGGCCTATCCACGTATTACTACCCACCCGGGGTATCCACGTCTTACTGCTTGTCTAGGTTATCTGTATTTTACTACCCACCCGGGGTATCCACGTCTTACTGCCTGTCTAGGTTATCCGCATTTTACTACCCACCCGGGGTATCCACGTCTTACTGCCTGTCTAAGCTATCCACATTTTACTACCCACTCGGGGTATCCACGTATTACTGCCTGTCTAGGTTATCCGCATTTTACTACCCACTCGGGGTATCCACGTATTACTGCCTGTCTAGGTTATCCGCATTTTACTACCCACCCGGGGTATCCACGTCTTACTGCCTGTCTAGGTTATCCGCATTTTACTACCCACCCGGGGTATCCACGTCTTACTGCCTGTCTAGGTTATCCACATTTTACTCCCACCCCGGGGTATCCACGTCTTACTGGGTTGAATTTTAAAATCACTCAGACGGGGAAAACTTCCGTACACCTTTACCGGGATTCTAACCCCAACCTCCCATCACCATTAATTCATTATGTGGCCAGAGTGATGCCTAAGACTCAAAGGCACACGTATGTAGCTTTCAAGTGGCCTAAATTCTTACATTATTTTTAATGTTATCTTTTCATCAAACAATTTTTGTGTGCGATATAAAAACAAAGAAATGAGACACTCGAGTAATATTCACCGCGCGCTGTCTCATACCGAGGTGTCACGTGACATAGGCGCTGCAATAATCTTGGCTCGGTTTGAAATTACACCTCAATCCCGTTGATTGAACCAGGAGTTCTTTTAACCGAGGTAAACCTCCCTCGGGAATCAATTAAAGAGGTCGCGTCGACGATGAATATAAAAATGTATCCCTTTTATCTTTCACGATCCCCGAAGATAACAAGAAGGAAAGACTCCATTGGAGGGAGAAGGAGTGAATGCGAGTAGAACTCTTTTCAAGCCTGGACAGAGGAATCCAAGTTTTTTGTACGTGTCTCACGTCTAAGGTTGCCATTGTGGTATCTGAAAGAAGGACATGTCCGTTTTTTTCACTTGAAATGTACTGTTCTCCGTCCACCTTAAAATGCCCTCCTTTTTTGGTTTACACTGCTGCACACACACGAGCACAAAGAAACTAATAAAAATAATATATTACGATAACATACAATATATAATAAATATATATATTTACGATAACTATACAATATATAAGCTTTAAATAATATGTATATAAACAGGAATGTGGCTGTATGGATGGTTCTTAAAAGATTACTGAAACATAACATATATTTCATGTTAACTTTAGCAGGATTTATGAGGTTTGGTGAAGGACATAAAGAAGCATCCCTTGATCCCACTTTCTAAATTAAGGGTGCAATACATATTGTTGTTTTTTTAATATTTACGATCTTTAAAAACTATTAGTAAAGAACAGGACGAATTGTAGAAGATCTCCCTGAACCGAGATGCAATTTTTTTAAGTGACAAAATAAAAGCGACCTTGACCGATTTCTTTCTTATAAAGGAAATCGTTCAAGGGGACATGAGGAGGGTTGCAAGAAGCTCTCCAGTCAGCCATTGGAGAAAAAAAAACACTCACGATTGACACCAGCAAACAGATTGGACGTATGTTCAACACTCGTGCAGTCAAAGAGTTGGACAAGAACTAGACACTCCAACTCAACTTCCATTCTTTATATTCATTCTTATGTAACCAGACCAAAGTTGGGATAGAGTAATCTTAAATACTAATTTGTGATATTTAATTTATGTTATGTTTATATTTAAACCAGGGGTCTCCAAACTACGGCCCGTAAGCCACATCCAGCCCGTTCCAAGATTTGATCAAAAAACAAATTAATTGTTTCTCTTCTTTATTTCTTAACCACGCACTTTATTTGACAAGTCCAGTTTCTGTCCGCACGCGTGCTTCCCCCTCTCTCCCCCATGACAACAAACCAGAGTGCTTGCCCCCATGACACCAAGCCAGAGTGCTGTCGGAGTTACAAACCCTCATTTTCAGTCGAAGGTGCCATTCCATATACCGACAACAGAACGGCTTGACTGTGACGATTTTTAGGTAGTTCCAAGTCTCCCGGCAGAGGGTTGTAAAAGTAAAGTCCCGAAAGATGTTACCTAATTAAAAAAATTATATTGACTAATAATTACTATGAATATAATTTATTACATATAAATTGATTCAAATCTCACAGAGAAGAATCAACGTCAATCACTTTTATCAAACACTGACTGGCCTTGGACAGTGACATTTTTTTACAGGCGTGACTGGCCATATTATGACTTGAATCTAAATGTTCATGTTGAAACAAATTTGATTTATAAGCTATTAGCACATGTCAAGGCATTCAGGGCAAAAATAATGCTACTTGGAGAACAGGTGAACGTTACTTTGGCCCCCAAAAATGTGTAAAATATATTATATGACCCGCATAGTGAAATGTTTGGAGACCCCTGATTTAAACCAAACCCAGTCTAATCGTTGTTAGAAAACGTGATATATTGGCGTCCGAACACGATATACATAAATAAATATTTAAATATAGCGCTGAGATATGAACTGACGCCCGTGAATCCAAGGTGATCAGGTCATATACTAACCAGGTCAAGATCCAAACCAAGGACGCTGGGACGGATACTACCACGTGCCGTTAGAATACGAAGAGTACAAATATGAGGATTTGATTCCATGTATTGAGTTTTTGAAAAGAAAAAAAAAAGAGTTGTTATGAATGATGACGTAAAACCATACGACCAATTTTGCAGCCTGATTTCACTCCCCAAATACAAAAATATAGGAATTAAGTTCGTCGAAGATTAAAGGCTGCATGAATAATGAAAGGTTTTTTTTTAACTATCCCAATATCTATTGCTTTTTGTAATTACAAAAAAAATGTGAATTTTATTTTTGAATTTTTACACAAAATGCGAAGGTTGAGAGGATTTTTTTTCGCTGATAACTGCTCAGTGAACCAAAGCACGGAATAGTCAGTGGATTCAGTGAAGTCCAGAATACTCACACTATACAATTTTAAGGTTATGACGGTGATGAATTTGTATCATTTTCTGTTAAGAAACAAAGAATCTTTGTCAAAAATAGACAGCTTTGAAAAGTATGCCATAAAATTATTTCGATGTTGACTTTAATATTTATTTCCTAATAAAACATTATTATTAGCTTACATTTTGTTTTATTTTGAAATATCCTCCATTTCAATTGATTTCGGAATAGAGTGTGTTCCTTTATCATTTTTTCATCTGATAAACCATACCTGCGTCTTACAACTCATCCCGGATATCTGCATGTTTAGGGTCAAGGAAGTAGAATTGACACATTTGAGTGTAGGTAAGGAGGGATAAACCATTTAGGGGAAAATCTTGGTACTCCCCTCTCCCCTGACTGGTATCGTACCCTTACCTTGGTTTAGTTTCTATCACCGCGTCCTACTATCCGTTTGGACCGTACGCGTATGTACTAAATAACGACAATGTGTTAGGGATGAGGAAGTTTAATTTTTAGAATATATGTACCCGCATTTATATGGAGCAGTGCGTTGAAAATCATTTAGGGAAAACCACCCTCAGTAAATCTAACCGAGATTCGAATTCCAAGCTCCCCGTAATCGGCAGTCTAGTCTATTGCGAGAATGATGCCTTATAGCAGCGGTTTCCAACCTTTTCATAAGTTTTATCCCCCACTTCTGAGAATTAGATCCTGGCTACCTCCATCCCCCCCCCCCCCCCCCGTCCTGTGACAAGCATGCTGAAATCAACGATAGTATCCTTAAATTCATATTACATTGGAAATTGTATATTCTTGTTTTTAATTTCAAGCTAAATAATTATTATGAACATGTATAACTATTATTCTTGTGAATAAAACATACGTTAAAAGATTAAACACAACTAATGTTAAATGTTTATAAACATGCGTGATTAAACAAACACACTGTCCAAATTATAGAACATAAATATTAAAATAAATTTAACACCCATTTGTTGAATAATGTGTTGCCTGTTTTTATTAACATAAAATTATTAATGTAGTATCCGTATGAACTTAAACATCCCCCTTATAATTTACCATCCCCCTGAAAATCAAAAACGCCCCCTGGGGGACAGTACCACCCAGGCTGGAAAACACTGCTTTAAACTATGTGGCCACCGAAGTGAGTTCGTTACCTTTGCTTTCCCGTCGCAGGAAATTCAACCATTTGTTAGAGATACGTCCTGTACTGTGCGATCATCGATGCAGGTAATCCAATTTGATGTTAGTAGTAGGTTACTTACTATTTTACAGATACTTAAGAGTAGTTGTGTTTTTTATGCTCAGTCTGGGCTTTACGCTTAGGGGACAATTTGTTCCCGAAATAAGACTTAATTTTCCGAAATTATTTTGTTTCAGATTTGTTTTTGATTTGTTAAATAATTAATGAATGCAGTTTATATGCTATATTATTATTTATAGTTTGGTATGGCAACTATTGTAGGGTTCTTGTAGGTTGGAAAATACAAACTTTTTTTGGGATCAACATTGATAAATCTGCTTCAGTGTCCGAACGATACAAAGCTTCACTCTCATGAAAGACTGGCCTGTTGATGACGAGCAGATTGGGGCTCGAATCCCGGTCGGGTCTACTAAGGGTTGATTTTCCTACATATTTTCCCACTATACTTCCAGGCAAATGGGGTATACTACCTTTAAATGCTACTTCATTGGAGTATTTATCATATATGCGTATAACCTGAACAGGTAGTAAGATGCGGATATAAAAAAATTGAGGAATAAAAATAAATCTTTTTAAATTCATGAACAACATTATTTATAAGAAAATAAAAAATTATTAGAATTTCAGCTGTCGAGCTTTTAAAAACAAGCTTGATATTCGTTTATTTTATGATAAGTCTCTCCTTTAAAAAAAACTGTTGGTGTGCCTTGACAATTTTAGCCCCTTGTTCAATATGACGTCAGTTGAAAATTGTTGAAAATGGATGGTCAAGGACTTCGGTCCTTAGGTAATTCCTTTCCTTCCTACCAGTACACCTATATATTACATTCCATGTCACAATAATAATATAGTATAGAACACAATTTTTAGTTTTTCTATCTATATATTTATTCATAGTGCTGCCATCTATACAGTGATATAGCTGAAAAACAGTCAGCTGTGGACAGTCAACCTTGCAGTTCAACCAAGAGCATCAGTCTACTTTCTTGACCTGATGAAGCTGTCTGTGACAGTGAAAGCTTGTCCTTAAAAATGTGTTTGGATGTTTTTTTAGTGTTTTATTTAACATACAATGTAAATACAATTTATTTTTCGCCTCCATCATTGTGGCAACGCTAGTTTCCAGTTTTCAACTAACGGGCCTACTATGGAAATCAAACTGTAACTAAGATTTAGAATATTTCGGATTGGATTCGAAATCTCTAATCCAATTAGATCGGACTATATTCGAGTTCAAAGAATATGTTTGTATTCAAAATTCTAATCTAAACATTAAACTTTTGAAAGATTATTTTTTAAATAAAAATCCACATTGATTTTCTATCAAAATATAACTTACAATCTTACCATAACAGTTTAAGTAGGCCTATATCATGTGACCCTGTTTGAAATGTATAATCTATTCATTTTTAAATACGTTTATTTTATTGAACTTAGTTTTTAAACTAAATTATTTAATTAATATTAAATTTGAATTGATTTGAAAGAGATTTATAATAAACATTCGGATTCTATTCAAATAATTAGGAAATATTTAATTCGAAAATTTTCTTAAGTATTTTATCAGATTTGGAATCGATTCGTGTTAGTAAGGAAAGATTCGAAATAGATTAGAAATTTAAAATGGTGGATTCAGACAAACATAAATATGTACAGTACATGCTATATAAATATACATATATAACATGTAGTTTATATCACATCATCATTTCAGGCATATTCCTATTATATTTGTCAACTGACGAGGTCATATCTAGTAATCAAAACTTAAATTTCCCTTGATACCAAAAAAAAGGCTCGCTACTGGAATAACTAAAAGGAACACAAATTAAACCAAGAATACTTAAAGAGCATCGAATGAAGAATATACGTGAAATACTGTAAAGATTTCTGGAAATTAGAACGAATATAAAAATATTTGTCTCAAAAATGTTACATCTTTTTTTTTTACTATATTTCATATAGTTTGACTGTGTAGAATTCTAAACTTATAGTATCTTACTATGTAGGGATGTGAGAATCTTCGAAATGTCACTGTCAAGGGTCAAATCTCCTTTGCTTCAACTTCAGCACCCTTCGTAACCTTCCTTCGCATCTTCGAAACATTTCTAAGGAAGGATAAACTTCAATATATTATGAAAAGATTTGAAATAGTTTACTAAATATGAAATATTTCAAAATATAATTATTTTTATAACAGCTACAAAACAGTATTTTAACACCGACTGGGTAATAAAATGACGTATATATGACGTAAGCATAAATAAATTCAAATGTCAACATAAAATATTGTAGTATATTTTATTTTTTTCTCCAAACCTTTCTCTTTATCTAGATGCACTGATGGATAATTTAAAAATTAAATTAGTGCTACCCGCTTCGGTGGCCGCATGGACTAACGCGCTATTCTCTTGTTGGACTAGACTGCCGATGACGAGGAGCTTGAGGTTCAAATATAGGTCAGATGTACAAAGGGTGGTTTTTCCATAATTGTTTTCCACTCTCTCCACGCAAATGCGGGCACGCTTCCTTTAAATATAGCCTCCCTTAATCCCTAAAACCATTAACTTAATTAGTACATAAGCGTGTAACTCGAACGGTTAGTAAGACGCGGCGCTAAAAAATTTAAAAATAATGTTATGTGACAGCAACAAAAATAATTTATTTGATTACCACTTTTATCTTTCTTCCATGTTTCAAGCTTCGTTTGACTTCGCATTACATTTTAAAAGTGACCTTCACACGTCCATTTTTATTTTTAGCATTGCCTCTTACTACCTGTTCAGGTTATACTCCTATGTATTAATTAGTTAATGAGCTAGGGATGAGGAAGGGGTAGAATTTAGAGAAAATGTACCCACATTTTCGTGGAGGTATACTGGATAACCGTTAAGAAAATCAACCCTGAGTACATCCGACTGGTATTCGAACTCCTATTCCCTGTCATTGGCAGTCTAGTCTATTGCGAGAGTAGTGAGTTAGATCACACCCCCTATTACCTCGGGGTTTATTAAATAAATATCCTGGTTTTAATTATATGTATTTAATGATGCTCGTATTTAGTTGGGTTTATTTTTATCACCGCGTCTTACTACCCGTTCAGGCTGTATGCATTATGTACTAATTACGCTAATGTATTAGGGGTGATGGAGGTTGAATTTAGTGAAAGTGTACCCATATTTGCCTTGAGGTAGAATCTAAAACCATTTAGTAAAAAACCACCTTCATTACACCCAACCGGTTTTCAAACCCCGATCTAATCGTTATCGGTAGTTTATTATATTGCGAGAGTGACGTCATAGAGCGTGCAGCCACCGAATCGGGTCGTATTTGTTAAATAAAAGCTTATTTTATAAGGCATGTTTAGTTTTACTTTGAACAAAATTTAGTGCTTGAAAATTGTAAAGCAATGACCTAGTCAGCCATTTCAGCGTTAAAAATATTTTTCCAGCATAATGTATGGTTATAGTAAAATAAGGAAAACTGACTGCGCAGTAGAGTGAAGAATAAGGTTAAAAGCTCCAATAAATTCTCCACGTCACCAGTGGTCTAGTCTAACATGAGAATTGTGCGTTAAGAGCATTTGACCACCAAAACGGGTAAGAATATATTGACAGTCAGTTAAATAAACAATACCACAAGGAAGGGAGAATGGAAACAATTTTGTAAAAAAAAATACACCCTTCCGGGATTCGAAGCCCCACCTACACATCAGGGGCAAACCATAGAAGATGGAGTTGACACCTTTGCCTGCGTGCCCACCGGTTTAGGTACGAGTCTATCAATATTAGCAGTATTTTTTTCTCATTCAAAATTAACCGACCGATATCCACCTCCTTAGTTCACCCGGTGACGTATCTCTCTCCTGATCCAAGGGGTACCGAGCTCGATTCTTGGGGTGGAATAAAAAAAAAGAGTACAGGGGGAAAAGGAGGAAAATCACACTACACAACCCCCCTCGTTGCCGTAATTAGCTAACGCGCTAGTTTCTTGTTGAGCTAGACTGCCGAGGATGGGGAGATCGAGGTTCGAATCTGACTCGGGCACGGACAAGGAAATAATAGATACACAGCCTTGCGGGAGATTTGCTGCGCCCCTAGAGGCAGGTAGAACTTAAAATATCCAGTGATAACAGCGCTTCCAAGTGAGAATTCTTTAAAATAACCCACTTTCAAAATGTTCCTCATGAGAAAGACAAACTGAGAGAGTGAGAGCTAAAAGTTGCTGTCTGTCTCTCCGAGTACAATAGTTCAGTTCAGGTAGCGGTAATCCCTTACCCCGCCTCAACCCCCCCCCCCCCCCTTTCATTGAACAAAACTTTTCAAACAATTGAGTGTTGGACTCAAATATACAATGCCAGTGCTTATACAGTTTAAATTTTAAAAGTAAGCAATACGAGGTCTTGGAAATGCACTTGTAAATGAATTATTAAATATTTTATGACCAGCTTCTGCGGTCACAATTCTTTAGGATTCACTTTTCCATTAGACTGGACTGCAAATAATTGAGATATCAGGGTTCGAATCCCAATCGGATGTAGTGAGAATGTTTTTCCTAAAATGCTTATAACTCTCTTTCGACGCAATTACGGGCACATTTCCCAAAAATGTTATCTTACTCATTCCTAATCTATTGTAGTAAATACGCGGGTAGCTGTAATGGGAAGTAAGACTCTGTGCACAAAATATATCAGTAATTACAATTAAATACTTATGTTGTTAAGGTTGCATTTATTCTTTTACATTTTGTTGTCATATTGATACAAACAAAATATACAAGTGATATGATACTTTATAAACTAAAAAAAGTAAAATGAGCGGAAAATACAATGAAGAATTTCCTAAGTATATATTATTTGGTATCGGTAAAACCGTCTTATTTTAAACACTGGAATGATTATATTCAACATTATTTTATACTGATGTGCAATGAGAGTTAACAAATCGGTCTTAAATCAGTTTATAGTAAAATCAAATCTGAAAATGAAGCTTATCTCCCTAAACGCAATTTTAGGATTACACAACAAAAAGATCATAATGTTTTGTCCAATTACACTCTTCCAACACCTCTTAATGCCTGCATGGAAAATTAAATATCTCTTAATTTTAGTAAAGGGAAATATAAATAAATATTTTTTTACACTGAAAACTCTTTCAGTATAAGATTATTTTACTATAGTAGAACAATATTTTCGTGGTCACCGGGCCTTAACAAATAATTGCAGTCAACAGCCAGTCCCTTGAGAAAATAAAAGAAAAGGACCATTGTGTTTCAAGTTTTCTTTGTAATGTTCATTCAGAGTAAACTTATTTGTGTGGCAGGATTTGGGTACTTAGGGACTAGGGGTGGGGCTAGAGACGGAGGAGGGTGCTACCTGATGCTTGCTAGATGACAGCCAGCCGATTGATTAACTCGATGAGTTCATATTTTGTATAGGTCTTCTAGTAAATTTAAGTTTAAAGGGAGTCGTTTAGAAAATCCTCACTTGATTGCGCTGTAGTCACTGGGGACCGCAACTAGCGATCCCAACGTTGAAGGAGTAAAGCCTCGAAAAGGAGCGCAACACATTTAACCTAGCGGTTGTGGATCTGTTCTTTCCTTGTCTGTGGGCTCAGGTGAATTGGGGGTGGTTTTACCCTAAGTGGATTTCAACTCTCTTTCTCTCTCTCTATATATATATATATATATATATATCACCACGCAAATGGGGGCTCACTTCTTCTATATTCAACCTTCCCAATTCCTATCCCATTAGCTTAATGAGTACCTAAGCATATAACCCGGATGGTTAGTAAGACGCGGTGCTAAGTATTCACACTACACACATTTTCAAGGACAGCAACTTTTATATCTCAACCGCGTAGTTGGCTAACGCGCTAGTCGTGTTGAGCTCGACTGCCGAGGACGGGGAGATCGAGGTTCGAATTTCGGTCGGGTGAACTGGGGGTGGTTTTTCCTAAATGGTTTTCCACTCTCCCTCCACGCAAATGCGGGTTCACTTCCTCTAAATTCAACCTTCCCAATTCCTAATCCATTAGCGTAATTAGTACTTAAGCGTATAACCTGAACGGGTAGTAAGACGCGGTGCTAAATAATAATAATAATAATATATCTCAACCCATAAGAATACCAGCAAATACTGTTTTAATTAATTTTAATATGATGGAGACTTCTTTTAGCCATAATCTAAAGTACATTAGAAAGGTATCATGATTGTCTAACAGATGGCAGCACTAATTTAATTTGAGCTAAAATTGAACCTTTCCCATTTTCTCATGTACCCTTCAAATGTTATCATTGGTGAAAATGGTGTAGCGTTGTAACTTGTAGCCTACGCTACTGGTTTGTTACATCGAAGCTTCCCTTTTCAAATTGGTTAATTACCGGCCGGTGGACTGGCTGTTGTGTCTGTTCTACACTTAAACTTTTATAGTTAGAGCCTTTTGGAAAATATTATTGCTATTTTATAAGTATTGATAATAACTTTGAAAAATGAAAGCTGCAGATCAGATCACTTGACGTATGACCACATCAAAGTAGATATAGTAGCTTTTATAGCCTTCAGATAAAAGTTATTCTAATGAGAATTGGACTTTTTTTAAGTTAGTCTGTAATTTGTGTGATTTAAGAATGTTATCAAAGTGTACGTTAAATACTCTACATTAATAATCACTACTCATCTCGGTGGCCACATGGACTAAGGCACTACTCTCGCAGTAGACTAGACTGCTGATGACGGGGAGATCGGGGTTCGAATCTGGATCGGGTGTACTGAGGATATTTTATTCCAAAATGGCTTGCCACTCTCCCTTCATGGAAATGCGGGTACATTTCCTCAAAATATAACCTTCTTGATCCCTACAATTATTAGAGTAATCAGTACAAAGTTTATAGCCCGAACGGTGACCTGGTGGTCTAGGGGTAAGGTGTCAGACTTCTGTGCTGGGGGTCCGGGGTTCAATCCTCGGTCTCAGCACAGATTTATCTGATTGCCAAACCCTTCACCTCTGACAAGATGTGTATTAATCACAACTTGTGAATGTGAGGAATGCCAGGCCTCCACCGTGGTTTGGATTCCACGTTAAACTGTAGGTCCTCCATTTCATCTCACAGCCACCCTACCATTGCACATTAGCGTAAGTGCGTATAACCCGAACGGGTAGTAAGACGCGGTGCTGATAAGAATAATAATAATATAGCCCGAACGGCTAGTAAGTCACGGTGCTAGCAAATAATCATAATAATAATAATAATAATAATAATAATAATTTAATTTGATGTCTTGTTGCAGTTGATGATATTCCGGGTGGCCACCGGTCCTTTCTACGAAGAGTTTCAGCAGTGTGTGACGTATGGTTTCTACACAGAACCTTGGCAGGAGCAGCTGTACACCACCTTCAGTCTGGTGTGCATGTTCGTGATGCCTCTCATCATCCTGGTATCTACCTACGTGTGCACCGTCATCACCATAGCGCGTACGTACCACGAATACCTACCAAATGGATCACTCAAATAATATGTTAAATTTTATTTTATTTCATGTTTCATTTTCTTTAGTTTCAAATGTTTCATTTTCTTTAATTTCATTTGTTTAATTTTCTTTAATTTCATTTGTTTAATTTTCTTTAGTTACATTTGTTTAGTTTTCTTTAATTTAATTTGTTTAATTTTTTTAAATTTAATTTGTTTCATTTGTTTCATTTTCTTTAGTTTCATTTTTTTCATTTTCTTTAGTTTCATTTGTTTCATTTTCTTTAGTTTCATTTGATTCATTTTCTTTAGTTTTATTTATTTCATTTTCTTTAGTTTCATATGTTTCATTTTCTTTAGTTTCATATGTTTCATTTTCTTTAGTTTCATTTGTTTCATTTTCTTTAGTTTCATATGTTTTATTTCTTTAATTTCATTTGTTTCATTTTCTTTAATTTCATTTGTTTAATTTTCTTTAATTTCATTTGTTTCATTTTCTTTAATTTCATTTGTTTCATTTTCTTTAATTTCATTTGTTTCATTTTCTTTAGTTTTATTTTTTTCATTTTCTTTAGTTTCATTTGTTTCATTTTCTTTAGTTTCATATGTTTCATTTTCTTTAATTTCATTTGTTTCATTTTCTTTGGCTTCATTTTTTCATTTTTTTTAGTTTCATTTGTTTCATTTTCTTTAATTTCATTTGTTTCATTTTCTTTAATTTCATTTGTTTCATTTTCTTTAATTTCATTTGTTTCATTTTCTTTAATTTCATTTGTTTCATTTTCTTTAGTTTCATTTGTTTCATTTTCTTTAGTTTCATTTTTTTCATTTTCTTTAGTTTCATTTGTTTCATTTTCTTTAGTTTCATTTGATTCATTTTATTTAGTTTTGTTCATTTCATTTTATTTAGTTTTATTTATTTCATTTTCTTTAGTTTTATATGTTTCATTTTCTTTAGTTTCATTTGTTTCATTTTCTTTAGTTTCATATGTTTTATTTCTTTAATTTCATTTGTTTCATTTTCTTTAATTTCATTTGTTTAGTTTTCTTTAATTTCAATTTGTTTCATTTTCTTTCATTTGTTTAATTTTCTTTAGTTTCATTTGTTTCATTTTCTTTAGTTTCATTTGTTTCATTTTCTTTAATCACATATGTTTCATTCTCTTTGGTTTCATTTGTTTCATTTTCTTTAGTTTTATTTGTTTCATTTTCTTTAATTTCATGTGTTTCATTCTCTTTGGTTTCATTTGTTTCATTTTCTTTAGTTTTATTTGTTCCATTTTCTTTAGTTTTATTTGTTTCATTTTCTTTAATTTCATATGTTTTATTTCTTTAATTTTATATGTTTTATTTATTTAATTTCATATGTTTCATTTTCTTTGATGTCATATGTTTCATTTTTTTAATTGCATATTTTTAATTTTTTTAATTGCAGGCCTATATGTTTCATTTTTTAATTTCATTGTCCATTGTCTTTAGCTCATGTGTTCTATTTTATTTAGTTCATATGTCTCAGTTTCTTTAGTTATTAATAACTAAAACAACATTTCGGGTTCAGGCGGTCATGAAGCGTCGACATCCATCAATATTTCGAATTCTTTTCTTTCTTTTTTTTTACGGTCACAATGCCTATGGGTTGCGAGAAATTAAAAACAAAAACCTCAATTTTTTAGCGAGATTTTTTTTTCATCCCAGATTCTAGCTCTATGTTTAAAGGAGAACTAAAGGGTTAGTCTGTAATCCTCTTATCTCAGCTGAAGTAACCAGTCCTTTTTAATTTATAATCATGTTTCAAAGTTTGATTACACCTCACGAGTCTGAGCAGGTTTTAAAGAGGAAGTCGTTTGTCTCCAAATATCCTTTACTTCCTAGTTTGGAGGAAGCATAGCAGATGTTACAAAGGAAACTTTATAATGACGAGGGTTTCATTCAAACAACGTGACCTTCTATGACTTTCGGAGGGAATCAGGGTTGCAGTGTGTGGGCATTGGACAAAGCAAACATGTTGATAAACTAACAAGTCCTCTCATTTCCGTTGTACCTGTGCAACAATAACGAGGAAAAACAATTGAGTAAAATCTGTGTTGTCGAGTGTTGCCAGGGTAAGCAGAGTTTGTTTGAACTGCATTTGTGAATTGTTCTCAGCCCTGAGAAGTACATTCATTGGTCAGATTTCAACATTAACATGGGAGATATGAATAGCAGAGCTTATTCCAACTTTAATGTTCATAGGAAAAACCTGATTTGACAGCTAGAAAAGTTACTAAACAATGGAATACGTAAAGTCATGTGATCTTAAGCTGTCACTTTTGATATCAATACCCATAAAATAACAAGAATAACATGTTAAAATGTTATCAATAGTGACCTCAAAAAATATGTTTGTATTTTCTAAAATGGTTATATTATAAAAACGCGAGTATATTATTGGTTAAATGGGGATCAAGATGATGAAAATTATAAAAACTTTCCAAGACATGTCACTTAGACATCGTTGACTTCTTTCCTGAAATTTTCGTAACGAGTACGAATATAACTACATTTAATAAATTGTGTCACTTTTAATCCTGTAGTAAATTTTACAAAATATCTTATTAGAGTAAATAGACCCTTTCAACAATAATATCTAAAAGTTTATTTTCTTCTTTGAAACCCATCACAGTGTTAGGTAGGCATCATATTATATTATATTATATTATATTAAATTATATTATATCGGAGTGGTGACGCAATTGGAAAACCGGAATATCCAGATAAGTACAGGTAATTGTTTATGTCTTAAAAATCCGGAAAAGTGGGAATCTCGCAAAATAGTGGGCCTTTATCCTATGAAAGGATGGAACATCATTGAAAGTTTGATGGTAGTCTTAAATCGAGGCACAATCTTAGTTTTGCACACATATCTGGAGTTATAACAGACGGTGCACTGGTTTTGGTTGATAAACTTGAAGGACCTGTGCTTTGATTTTTTTTAATGAAGCTAGGACCACTTATTCTCATTGCTTTATCACTGTATGTATTATCCATCAACAGAACTTTAGTGCAAAATCAATCTGTTTCGAATGTGTTTAAGCTCATAATAAATTAGAGAACTTTATCAGAACCTGAGGAATCAACCGCCGAGAATTTCAAAACTTTTTTTCCTGGGATAAGTTTTTAGTATAGAGAGGTTTATTTTTTTATGTCTGTTGACTTTCGAAAGCAAAAATTTTGTAAAGGGTCTTTGACTTGGAGGAAGCTATACAAACTTTTATGGATATTAAAGCAAAACATCTGATTCAATCCAATGATCTTTAGTGGCGGAGTGATTTTGTATCATTGACCGACACTACGAAACGTCTTAAGGATATGATCACACGACTGCAAGGAAAATATAATTTAACACAAAATATTTATGATAGCATCAAATATTTTCAAACCAAACCTAGTTAATGAGAAATTCAGCTCCAGAAAAGATTTTACTAACTTCCAGAAACTGTCGATGCGTGATTGTTCTTATATGAATAATTATGCCTTTGCATCAGCTGATCTGAGATAATAATTCAAGTAAGATTCATGGTTTTTAAAAAAAAGAAAAACTAATCAACCTGTTTGTTAGGACTTTCAGTGTGTCTTTTGAAGATGTACCTAGAAATATACAAATGGAACTGATTAGTTTGCAGTGGAACATTGATTTTAAAAAAAAGCTCAACCTGGGACTCTTTGGATTATATTCCTAATATGGTGACAAGAACTTCTTCCCACCCATTCGACTGCATGCTTTGAAGATCATGTCACTGTTTGGAAGCACTTGACCTATATATGCGGGCAGTTGTTTTCTAGAGTGAAAATCGTAAAATCAAAGAGTCAGGACCAGAATAATCTGAATTCCCCCTTTAAAATACTCTAAGGCATTGAAAAACCTGTTAATAATAAACAATGTCAAATATCTCACTTTAAAAAAAAGTGAACACAAATATCAAGCATAGTTTAAGAAAATAATCGTCAAATCATATTCTTAAAAATTGAAAATTCTGATTGGTGTGATCTCATTTTATATATTATCAAGTAAATATACTGTAAATATATTTGTTTTTTCCATGCCTATGTTACCTTGCAATAAACAAACTAAATGAGTATAAGTGTATAAAAATGAGCTAATATGGTTTTAATATGTAGTCAATCTGAATACTGTGGTGCCCACGGGCAAACAAGAGACAGAAACTTTGGCCCTTGGACACAGACAAATATATACCAGACTCAGAGCCTCTAGGCTAAAATGGCTGCTCTTCGTGGGAGAGATTGTGTCCCTCAACACGGGTATCGATAAGTGCCATTAAAGGGATGTAAAAAGAAAAACTCATTTTAAAAATGATCTCACTAGAGAAAAGACACATATGCTTCTAGAGTCAATCGGCTCATTTTCACAAAGCTAGGTTCAGGTAGAAACCCAACCCCGTTTTCACATAATCCTACCTCACATTACCTGCCCATTACGATTATAGTGGCCCCTTTATGACGAATATGTTAAAAGTGAGTGTTTGAACAACTGCATATTTTAAAGGTTTTTCTTACACCGAGCATTGACACTAGCAAACCCAGTGTCGTGAAGGGTTGCCAGAGCTGGCAACATTAGTTTAAACTGTACCTGTGAATTGTTCACACCCCTTGGTAGAACACTCATTGGTCAGGTATTGAGGGGAATACAGTTCCGTGTGAGGCATGCAGAGCATATGTATGATTGGGTCAAATAGGGGCCAAGTGGGCGAGAACATAATATCATAAGTACAGTTTAACAAGGTCTACTTCCCTTGCAACACTCCACGACACGCCACTGTGAACCCCAATGTTGAGGAACTCAACCTTCTCAAGAATAGCAACGAAACTCCCGTAAGGCTGAGGATCTGGTGTAGGCTATACTTGTCTGTGTCCTTGAATATAGACTAGATTGCCGATGATGAGGTGATTTTCATAAATATTATTCCATTCTGCCTACTTGCAAATGTGGGTACACTACCTCTAAATTCAACCTTATTCATCCCTAATACATTAGCGTAATTAGTACATATGCATATAACCTGAACAGGTAGTAAGACGTGGAGCTAAAAAAAAAACTGCTTGTTCAAACAAGTTGACTTTTTTGTACCGGTATATATTTTGAGGGACTATATTTATTTATTCTAACTAGCGGGATTATATTTTATATGGGGTTTAACTTAACTATAATTGGGACTTATTTCAAACTTAAAATCTGCTTTTTTTTTAATTTGCACGTTAAACGCCAGATTTATAATAATTGGTAGGGGAAGGATTGTTTAAGATCGAGAGACGTTATTTTAGACCGATACTTTCTACCCTTACATTTCTTTTGCACATTTGATTTATAAATGTATAAGAATAACAAGCCAAATAAAAGGGCAGGGGATGTAATAGCAAAATTTATTGTTATAATATTACGGTTCTTTATTTTTACATACATCCCTAAAGAGTCGTAATCTTAAAATAAACTTTACTTTTACATCCCCAACCCATTTATTTGGCTCATTATACTTAGACTTTTATAAGAAGAATGTAAGGATAGAAAAAGAAAAGAAAAAAAAAAGAAAAAAAAATATATATATACTGGATGGGCATTTAAATTGAAAAACTAGAATATCCCTAAATCTAATCTTTTTTAAGCAAAAATTGCTTCGAACAAAAGTTTTTTTGTTTTTGAGGGGGAAAGAGAACAGCACTGATAATTTTTTATTTGGTGGTTGTCATCAAAGTTATTTCAAGGACAACTTTGATTTTTTTTAATGAAAATCTATCATTTTAACGGCATTTTATTTGACATAAAAAACTTTTGCCTGAATTTGTTTTTGCATCAATTTTTTTAAGATCTCTTAGCTTGTATTTTATGGCAATTTTTATTCAAGTGCTTTTTATTACATTGTGTTATTCTTTATTACGTTAGATGCAATATTAATTATAAACTTACTTTAATAAAAAAATATATACAGGGGTAAATCCTCCATGCACGCTTAGCAAGCGCCGAATGCTTAAAGATATAAAAGTAAAAATTATTATGTTTTATAATCCTAGTAATATTATTGCTTTGATGAGCATGTTTACCTCAGTCGCACTTCCGAGCTTTCACGCCTGACTCAGTATGCTACCCGCAGTGAAGTAGGGGGTGGCCTGAACGCTGCCAGCACTCAGGGCTATATAGTAAGGGCTGTCCCAGTTCTTTGATGCTAACGCTGCCGCCTTGGTTCCGATAGTTGAGGGGGGAGTACTGGCGTGACGTCACCGGCCAGACACAGCGCGGCACCTGCCAAATCACCACGTGTTAATACAGTAGTATTCCAATGCGTGATGTTTACTCATTTCGTTTTAAATGAAATGAAAAAAGTAGCAAATACAATGCGAGTAAAAGGGAAAAAAGGTTTATTACCATTTCAAAAAGGAATTTTAATATCGATAACATCTTTGTTTGGACTCCTGGAAGATGTACGTCAAATATACGACCTCAAGTATATTATGACCACACGCCTAACTCAAGATGTCCTAGAGAGCCTATTTAGTCAAATCCGTGGCGCTGGGCAATTTTATGACCATCCTAGCCCAACAGAAGTCATATTACGACTCAGGAAAATCATGCTATCTAACAAGATGCCAAAACCATCGCTCAAAATCAATGTGTCCCAAATTGAAGAAGATGCTAGCAACGTCTCAGTATACTTGACTGCAGAGTTCCTGGAATCGGCATTCGAACCAGGTGAAATCGAGGAAATGGCCAGCACGTCTGTGGAAGAAGCAAACGAGTTCAAGCTAGACGAGCCTGTTAAGGATTATGAACAACAGGAGAGATCCTGGGCTAAAGAAGAGGCTCTTGCTTACGTGGCAGGCTATGTAGCCTTCAGAGTACGAGACAAAGACCCTACACTAGGTACTATTTCAAAGCATATTTCCTCAACTTCCACTAACACTTGGATTGAAGCTTTGTCCCATGGAGGATTGACGGTGCCGTCTGAATGGCGGAAGGATACTATTAACGAGTTCGAGACAATTTTCAAATCACTTCATGGCGAGGAAAGTTCATACAGCAGACAAAGAGGTATCATGAAAGAACTTAAAAAAATACTATCTAATAAATTTCCTCTTCATGTCTATGCAAGAGTTAGAACGCTCATTAGAACTAGACATGTAAATAGAAATAAGCAATGTAAGCGAAGCGAAACTAAGAAAGCTAAAAAATGGATACAATCCAAGAAATAACAAATACATGTAAATTTGTGTGAGTTCCTTATGCTATAGAGTACACAAGTTATATATTATTATTATTATTATTATTATTATTATTATTATTATTATTATTATTATTATTATTATTATTATACCAACAGTAGTATATAAAGTGTTATGTATTAGTTTTGCTTGTATATGTAGGCAGCTTATGCAAGGGATATTATAGTATTATTATATTGTGTACTTATTTTTCTGTGTTATTATTATTATTATATTATGAACAATATTATTAGAGGTTTTTGTAAATTTCAAGAAGGTTTGGCTTGAATTAATTCTATTTACTACTTTGTATAGTGATTAATATCACTAGTTTAAATATTATTGACGGACCAGTCTTTCTGACAAGCCTCATTCAGTCTATCTAAAACCATGCGCGCTAAAATAGCTCGTAACTAAACACGTCAAACTGAGCAAAGTATTTAAGCTACAGAGATGAGTCTTATATCTAAATAAAATTCATTTCATGGTCATCATTTCGTACGCTTATACTACCCATCTATTTCAATTAGGAAAAAACTTTTCAACAGAGTGAAAATGTGTCTGCAATAAAAACTTCATTATAGTTCTTTAATTAGAAAACAATTTTTTTAAATCAAACCAATTGGAATATGGGAATTTTAATAATTTCCTCATGTCTTAAAAGGTTGTTATAACAAATTCTGAAAAAATGGCAGTGATTGTTTAAGTAGTTTACGAGAAAATGTGAGTTATGTTTTGGAACTTTCGAGCGTTCTTTGTGTGTCATTCAAGCACCATCAGGCCGGTGACGTCACGTCTTGAATGAGAGAGGACCACCTCCAGAGCCGTAGTGAGACAGCCCTTACTATATAGCCCTGGCCAGCACTAGGCTAGAGCGGTGAGGCGCAAGCATTCCTTCCTTCCCTCCCTCCCCCCCCCCCTCTCCCTAGCTCACACTTAAAGCTGGCCTTGCATGCAGACTAGAAAACACTACACATAGCCGCCAGCTTAAAACATTCAGTCTGGGCGCGCAACGCTTAAAGTTATTTTTGCGAGTGCGGCGTGCATTAAGTTTCCTTTGTTTTAGTTATTAAATTAATTTGTTCATCCAAAAATTTGTAATTTAACTTTATAGTGGTATAGGGTTATTTAATTTAGAAGAGGCAGATATGCATGTTGAGAGTTATAGAGTTGTGCTATGTATTGTGTTAGAGAGAGAAAGTATATGGGTCTTGCCTTTAAATCTCCGTATTCCGGGCGTTTTCCAACCTTCTAGCCCTGGCTACTTTTAAAATTTAACTACAAAACATACATAAAATGTCACATTTTTCAACACGAAATTTCAATATTTTGGACCTTCGATTTATTAGTCCCTAACGAGTACCTGCTTGGATTCTGAGGTCAGAATTCGCCACTGATATATAAATACTTCTATTAGTAGAGATTTAGACAAAGCTTGTCCCCCATTCAACCTAAATTGATTGTTGTGTTTTTGGCACCTTGTCTTACTACCCATTCAGGCTATACGTTTATGTGCTAAATGCTTTATTGGTCTCAGTGATGATGAAGGTAATGTTTAGAGAAAGTGTACCCGCATTTGCATAAGGAAAGAGAGAGTGGAAAACTGTTTTTGAAAATACACCTCCATTACACCCAACTGGGATTTGAACCTCGATCTCCCCCTCATCGATAGTCTAGTCTACTGCGAGAATAGCGCGTTAGACCATACGGGCACTGAAATGGTTCATATAATAATAGCTACAACCACTGCTTAGCTGACAGCTTGAAAAATTACTAGATCTACTTTAATGTATTCATACATCAAGTCACGTGATCTGAAGCTGTTATGCTTGATCGATATTATCAATACCTATGAATAACAATACCAATTTAATAAATTGTTATCAATGTTGAACACCCCTGTGGGACAGTTGGCTCTGGGCTGGCATGAGCTGCAAATACCAAAATAAATATATTAATTCAATTCTAAATTGTTGTTTTTATAAAATGTTAATCAAAGGTTTCTATTGAGTAAGTCTTAGGGTACCTAGAATACATAATTTGTGAAGATATACGATGGCATTGAATGAAAAACCATCTCATTTATGATTCATTTGTGTTGTTTATAAACAATTTCTCAAGCCAAACGTAAAATCATTATTTTAGTTACTACTGACTGTTACTAGATTTGGTAACTAACACGGGGATAAACAATATTAGGAATGAAGTTATCCGGTAAAAAGTGGGAGTAGGCCTACGTGGAGTATATGAGATAGTAGAGAAAGCAAGGCTGAGATGGAATGGGAATGTAATGAGGATGGAAAAAGAAGTGGATGCCAAAGAAAATACATAAAAATGAAGTATTTAGGAAAAAGACTGGAAATGAAACCAAGAAAGAGATAGGGAAAAAAAGATAACAGAAAGTGTACATGTGGGAGGAGAAGAATGTAGGCAATTAAAGGAGAAAGAATGGTGGAAGGATAGAGGAAGATGGGGAAGCATTTAACTAAACTGACCAGGCCACAGGTTGAAAACAGTTGATGATGATGATGATGATGATGATGATTATGATGGTGATGATGATGATGATGAGATGATGATGATGAGATGATGATGATGATGAATTGGTAAGTTGATAAGTAGCGGGTGCAGGATCATTTTACAAAAATAGATTAATAAAATTAGACTCCCAGCTATTGTCAAACAATTTAGAGATATTTTTGCTCTTTTCAGTAGAAATAAAGCTGATCTTTTAAGTGGAAAGAATAGAGACGTAATCGTTGATAATGTATCATAAATGGCCTCAGGATTACATTTCCTAGTAATAACAATAGAAGCACTTCACTTCGCCATTTCATATTATTCTGAAAAATAACTTCAGTGGTGTTTCTGAATGAACGTTAAGGTGGGAGGGTAGGGGACAGGAGAAAAGGTCAATGTTTTTTGAAGTTTTTATAGCAAAACATATTTTTGGCCTAAATAAATAAAATATTGCTCCAGTAGAAACATAGAGTTTAACCTTCTTTACATGGTTGTTGAATATCTGTCGTGAACATAGCGTCATCATATTACAAAAAATTTAAATGAAGAGAAAAAAATTTGTAATTAAATTCATGGGCAGGCTTGACAGATATTCAGGTGTTTCTACTGGATAAATAGTTGATTTATTTAGATAAAAAAAGTGTTGATACAAAAACTGCAAAAAAAAAAACTGCCCTTTCCCGCGTCCCCTACACTACCACCTTAAGGGCTGTCATATTTGTAGTACCTTGTTGCTTGTAACCTACCAGTCCACCCCTGTCTCCTGCCTTCCATATAGTAAATTAGACTCCACCCCTGCTGTAATAGGCTTAACAACCTCTTTTTTTTCGTTAGAATGCCTTTCATTCTTATTTGTCTTTATCAGGAACTCCTACACTCCAACAGAGAGTCGGTAAAGTTCGATGCTACTTTTAGACAGCATGTCGATTGAAGAGAACAATTGGTTGGGGTGGAACTCTTTCCCTTTCCTCTTAACGACAAGCCTCCATTACAGTCGCCATGTAAAGGTTCTCTTTGTTTAGAAAGCTATTTTGTACTTTTGTAAAAATGTCGACAATTCTAGCAGTGTAATGAATGTCTTCTTGCTACCAGCAAAATCGCAATCATATTCTTGAAACATGAAAAGGTTTTTTTTAGCACAGCGTCTTACTACCCGTTCGGATTACACGCTTATGTAATATTGACGCTAGTGGTTTTAGGGATTAAGAAGGCTATATTTACAGTAAATAAACCCGCATTTGCGTGGAGGGTGAGTGGGAATTTTTTTTAAATACCCTCAGTAAACCCGTTCAAGACATGAACCTCAATCTCCTTGTAATCGGCGGTATTGTCTACTGCGAGAGTAGCTCTTTAGACCATGCGGCCACTGAAGCTGGTGGAAATGGAAGTTGTTTATCATCTGCTTCAGGCGAAGTTTTTCATTATTAGGACCCTGCAACCCTAACATAAGAGTAGTTTGCTTATGGACTAAAAGAGCAAAAATAGTTTTCTCAACATGGGCTCTTATGATTTTGATTAAATTTTGTTTCCAGGCACTGTTCAATATTACAAATAAAATGGAACATTCCATTTTCCCATGAAAATGACCTTGAGGGTACCTTACATTAGCGAAGATTTCAAATGTTGATCATATACCCGCAAATCTTTGCGATACAAAATACCATATCATAATAAAGTTGTAGGACTCTTAAAAATGAAAGAATATTTTATGAAATCAATATTTTCTTGAAGGACAAGGGGGAGTGACAAGGGACGAATGTATCCCGTTACTCGAATATTCTAAAAGTAAAGTCTTCGTAAACAACCCTGTTGTAGAACTAAGATGAGGGCACTCGTGTTGTAGTCAATGGATAGTCCGGACCTGCTTTCGTTAAGGCCCTTGGCCCTGTCGAGTGCAAGTCTAAAACCTATTTTGCCGGATGGTGGGGGGAGGATGAGAGGCGTGGCGTGGCTTCACAACCGACCAAAGTATCCTTCCGCGCCAACAAGAACAGATGGATCATGGAAATCGTAGATGGCGCTAGCTACCGGACAGGTTTCGCGGAAAAATCATACTTTTGTAAATATCAGTTTTCTCGAGAACGAGTGAAATTTTTACAGTAATATTTTCAACATTCTTTCTAAGATAATGTATCAATGTTTATTAGGTGTTACATTTTCTTATTTTTTGTTATGAAGCCGGCAGTTTTCTATTGAAAAATGTCAAAATTATTGATATTTGATCACGGTTAAAATTAAAGAGGAGGTGTGTGTATAAAAAGTATAACTTAAATCAAAATGCTTTTTTTCTTGAACAAGCCGTTTCCGAAAAGAAAATTTCAAAACAATAAAAAAAAGCTTGTAGATAAGGGGTCATCCATAAACCACGTAACGCTTTGAAGGGGTGAGCTCTAATGTCGACAAGCTGTTAAATTGGCGGAGAGTGGGGTACATCAAAGTGTTACGTAGCACAGGTCTTAAACTCAAATTCTAATGTTGATAAACAATAATATTGTTCATGTTTTCACCTTTGATAAACATACTTATGGATGACTTTCGTATATCTGTGGCGTTGAAAATGCAAGCTTATTACTTACTTTTGTTTATCAATATTTCGAATGCGCTTAGGTGGCATTGTCTGCCCGAGACTGCAAATGCCAAGCACATTCGAAAACACATATTTCCATGCGGATGACAGTGACATGTTTATACTCACAACATTTGTTTAGATATGTCAAATCTACTGACCCCCTCACGTGCTTTTAGTTGGATAACAGCTGTCAGTCGAAGCGGCCTTAATTTATAACTATAGTCGAGTTTAAGTATAATTTAGATTCCTACAGCACATTCTTTTACATAGGCCGTGAATAATCACTTGTGTTTGTACAGAAATAAAAATAATTTCTTCAAAAAGAGGAGACTTGTTTATTGCTTGCATATAAAAAGCGATATCCAGAGAAAATAGTGGAAGAGTCTCAAAAAGATGTTGTAGTGACATGGAAAGTAGCAAAAGTACAAATTTATCTCAAGGAAAGTTTGAGGAGTCCATCAATAGTGTTATTTCTTCGTACCAGCAGCATGTTATGAAAAGTAAAGCTTCAAATATCATTAATTATTCACAAAAGGTAGGTGTATTTAAGCCTATACCTTTTCCCTTCTGATAAATCTAATGTGTATGTATATAAATGCAACTATTATACACACGCTATGGTGGATGCATTGTCTAAATAGTTATTCTCTCAGTAGACTAGACGGCCGATGTTGGGGAGATGGGGTTCGAATAGCAGTCAGGTCTACTGAGGGTTGCTTTTCCTACATGGTTTCCCACTCACCCTCCATGCAAATGCTGGTAAATTTTCTTTAAAATTCTACCTTTTTAGTATACATTTGTAGGTTGGTATAGTCTAACTGTAGTTATTCTAATTATTTTTTATTTTATCTATCTAATGGAGTAGAAATGAGGAAGGTAGAATTATAGAGGTAATCTACCCTCATTAACGTGGAGAGGTATTGTAAAACCATTTAGGAAAAGCCACTCTGAGTACACCCGACAGGTATTTGAACCACGATCTCTGATTCATTGGCCATCTAGTCATTTGCAAGAGTGAAGCCAGGATCCAGGATTGATGTTGGAACGAAACATAAGTCTAGATATTGATAAGTTAATTAAAGTAAAGTTGTAGATTAATCCAATAATAATTTAGAAAAGTTGTATACTCAGAATTCTTTAAACGGCTCTCTATATGATGATAATATGACTATCATAAAAAGTGCACAATATTAAGAAAGATGTCTTCCCCCAGCGTCAAGCATCTGATATGGACATTTCAACATCATCATGTAGCGAGCGCTATTATAGAAAAGGGCCATTCTAGTCAGCACATCGCAAACCTGACATCCATAAAATAAATATAGTAGAGGTTTTTCCTCGTGAACCTGAGGAATTTTAACTCAACGTATTTGTGTCTGTACTTGTCTGTCTTATCTGTTTGTATGTGTAGCTATCCCTAAATAATAATACTTTTTGAAATTATTTATGTTCAGGATTTAAAATTGATTTTAAGAAGTATTAATTCTGAATCCCTCCTTTAGTATCACAAATCTGCCCTATGAAATAATGACATTCATTCTTAGTGAGAAAATTTACGTAACACGGGGGGAGGGGGGTAAGCTAAATGTATACATGGTGTTACATGGGGGAAGGGGGGGCTCATGTCGGTATAAAGTACTATCTGACGTGTTAGGATGGACTGAATAGGGACGTAATCATCTATAATACAGCTGGAATGTTCTCAGGATTGAATTTAATAATATTATATAGGCCCTATATAAGTAGGCCTACTTCAACTCACCACTTCAGCTTACACTGAACTGAGACATCGCTTCAGTGTAATTTATGAGCATGTGCTAAGAACCTCCTTATTTGTACACTGGATATTATTTATGAGGTAACTGCATGGCTCTATTTAGAAACAGCGTTTCAATTCTCTTGTTTTCGTTTGGTCAATCTTATTCTACTACTACTAGCGGACCCGACAGACGTTGTCCTGACCGAACGTTGGCTTTTCGTTTGGGTGGCATAATTGATTTCGATAATAAAACATTTACTGGGGTGGTAGTGGGGGGGTGAAATTTTGAGGTTACATGTTCTGATATGCAAAAAAAAAAAAATCCCCCCCAAAAAAAATTCCCTAAAAAATAAAAAATAAATCCTAGACGGTAAGACCTGTCAAAAAACGGATTGCACCAGCGCTACGTATTTGGCAGGTTCCACAAGTTTAGTCCTGTTACTTTTGTCGTAACCCCATCGGTTATACCTTAGATAAAGGTAGATTTTTTATTTAAGGTAAATTTTGCTCATTTTCCACGATTTTTTAAATTTTCTGACACACTTATGGGACAGCTAGAATCATAGAATTTGGCAGCCATATTGGAAAATCCAATTGCCATAAGCGTGCCAAATATGATGATTCTAGCTGCCCTATAAGCATGGAGAAACTAAAATAATGTGTGAAAAATACAAAAAAATACAGGTAACTTTAATTTGTTACGTTCAAAACAACGCTGGCTGAAATTACATAAGTTTACATCCACTTGCAAAGAAAACTCACTGGGGTTATGGGGACGGAGGCCCCAACGAGCAAAGCGAGTCTTAAATATAAGACTAATTTCACAATTCTGGTTCTTAGATGTTTCCAGTAGCTCATTCTTACGGCAGTACACCGCATTCAGATATAACTGAGAGCGAGGAGATTTGGTAACAGTTAAATGAGAGAGAGCGAAGATAGAGCTTTTCTCCATAAGTCCTGCAGGTCTGTCAGTGGTGGTATTTTAGTCCTGGATGTTTGGCGCCTGTCAGTCCACCCCAGACTGTAGCTTTGTAGTATAGACTAAAATATTCTGATGTTATTGATGTTAGCAACTAAATTACATTTTTTAAACTGGAAAAAACTGCTTTGGTGGCCGAATATTCTAATACACCACTCCCGCAATAGACTAGACTGCCGATAAAGGGTAGATGTGGGTTCTGATCCCGGTTTGGTGTAAGGAAGGTTTTTTTTACTAAATAGTTTTATCACCCTCCCTCCAGGCAAATACGGATACATTTCCTCTAGATTCCATCTTACTCATATCTTAACACATTGGTATAATTACTACGAACACGAATAGGTAGGAAGACTAGGAGCTAAAAACAAACAAAAAATTGTAAAACTCTTGAACTGAGGTATCAATTTAAGTAAATGTTTTTTGAACGGTGATATTTTTTAACTTAGACATACATGCTCCTGACAGGTCTACCCAGCGGAGGAAGGGTAAAGGTGGATTGTTTACTTCACCTATCAGCAGCTGAAATTGGAAATATAAAAGACGAAGTACGCGAGCGAATGAAACTGAAGGCCATTCAGCCTCAAATAGGTTCATTTCATTCCCTACCAATTCAAGCAAGCTACTCTCTAGTCGATATTCCAAGCAATAAACCTACACCAGCTAGAAGCGAGTATATCTGATGTAGCCAAATCAAAGCTGTAATTATATAGCCTTTTTTTTATATAATTTAGCACCGCATCTTACTACCCGTTCGGGCTATACGCTTAAGTACTAATTACGCTAATGGGTTGGGAATTGGGATGGTTGAATATATATGAAGTGAACCCCACATTTGCGTGGAAATAGAGTGGAAAACCATCTAGGAAAAATCACCCTCAGCTTACCCGAGCGAGACTTGAACCTTGATCTGCCCGTCCTCGGTAGCCTTGCTCAACACGAAACTAGCGCGTTAGCTAACTACGTCACACGACGTATAGCCCACATGGGTAGTAAGACGTGGTGCTAAATAAGTTTTTAAAACTACTCCACCGAGGCGGGTATATAGCCTATAAATAGAGTTAATATATATGACAAACGGTCACCCTTATTCAACACATTGATCAATGAAGACCACGTTATGTTTTCCCTAGTTGTCATTGAGTGGACGACTTCATACAACCTCAACATTACCAAATGTCATATTGTTCAACATGAACATAATGTTGTGTAGGAACACTGAAATTAGGTAAGGAAACTCAGATATACAATTTAGATCAAGTTTATTCAAATGATTGTATTTAAAATGACGTTTAAATAGACATTGTAAGTATATTTATAAACCCTAGGTTAATTTTTATGAATATAACAGAGCAGACAAACTAGTAGTGGTTGAAATGAGAGTTCTGGCTCACTTTCTCCCATAAGGTTAACATTGATCCTCCTCATTCTATGAGGAGGATCACATTCTCCCATAAGAATAGCATTGATCCTCCTCACTGAGGAGTTTTGTCACTTTCTATCCCATTGTTCGTCTTCACAGGGAAGGTGGGTCACTTTCTCCCATTAGAATAGCATTGATCAGTGGCGGATCAGGAAATATTATTTTGGGTGGTTGACATTAATACTACCAAGTTTTATCTTGAGCTCTCTTTACTATTGATGTGGGTATCTTTCACCCATACAGATTAGTATTAAGACTTCTCAAAGTGAGTAAGTGGCGGATCGAGAAATATTATTTTGGGGGGAGGGGAGAAGGGGTGGAGGGGGAGGAGAAGAGTGAGTAAACCAGGTGTTTATAAATTAGTTAAACCATTAATTTGATAAAACTTTTATAAATCACTAACATTTTACTATAATATTACTACGTATTGGGTGTTACTCGTTTAGCCGTTTATTAAAACGTTTCCCAGGAGGCACTGCGAGGAAGCGAGTAACGTCACCTCCCACCTATAGCTAATGTTGACTAAACTATTTAATTTTGATAAAGCCGTGCTGTTTCACCTGATGAAATCAGGCTATGATATTCACAAGCACTCGAGCTTTTCACATAATAAAATCTTTATTACAAAGGTTAATACAAAAACTTTTCAATATAGCTATATACAAAACATAAAGGGCGAATTTCTTACGTCTCCATTGGTGAACACATTTGTCTTATTTTGTAGTGACCATATGCAAGAGTGTCACATCCATTATCTAAAATATAACGTTTGTCATCTCCGGGGGAAAGTGCAAGTTTATTCAAGGAGATACTGTACAATTGATGTTTCTCACTTCTTATCATAGACATATTGGCGTAGTGTAAGATCCCCTGCTTTAAACATTTTTTATAATGGGCATGTTTAATTTTATTTTTGAGAGTTGTTTTTGACACACCTTTACCTACTTTTTTCTCCTCAAGACTCTCCTTTTGAATGGAGTAAAGCTTCGGTCGAAGTCCCACAAACTCTCGAATACACTCTCCATTCATCTCATCCTTCATTTTTCCCAGAGCCTTTTTATTGCACACGCTATGTAAAAAATGTGTTTCTGGATAGTCTGAAGTGTCGAATCGGTCTATATTATCAAACATATCTACATACACATTTTCTGTTTTCAGTTCGTAGCAGAGGGAATCTGTGTCTGTGAATAATAGCTTTGCATTTTGTCCATATATCCTTTTAACATAATTATAATGAAAGTTATACATGATAACCTTGCTTATATCTAAGATAGCAAAGCCTGCATAGATAGGCTTATTCAAAAGTAGGCTTATTTTTCTCATGTGAACCCCAACTAACTCTTCCGTGAAGATCGTATAAGCAATAAATGCTGGTGAAGCAATACGCTTCTTCAGGCTCTTTTCATTATTTAGTAATTGGACATTTACACGATGTCTTTGATTCTCCATAGACTTCCCGAATACTGCATTGTTCATGAGTTTGAAAAAGTCCTTTTCAAATCCATTCACTGCTTTTTTTCGTTGGGAAGTATTAAAATCAATATATGGCTTCAACCAAGCACTCTGATTGAAAGTGAGGACTCTGTGTATCTTTTGAAGCTTCATACCCAAAGAAATATACAGTTTTAAATTACGGTAGTGTACCACATAGTTTTGTTTATTATTTAGGTTGGGCACTAGCTTTTCTGTCTTCCCGCCGGCTGGAGAGTTCACCTTGGATTGTATATACTTAGAGAATTGTGATAACATCTCAGGAGTAACTATAACTTTTTCAGGAGCAAGTGGATAGTCACTGTGCTCGTCATGAATTTCTTCCGGGTACTCTAGATCTACTTCTAATATATAGCCCACAGGGCTATCATCAGCAACTGAAATTATATCGAGCTCTGCTATTTCAGTCTTGTTCAACCACCTAAAATTACTCTGAGGAAGGCAATCAGACATAACAGTCCCGTATAAATTATTACAATCCCAGTATGTGATGTATTTCACCTCCTTTTCAGGGTTAAAATCCATCATATCGGAGTTGTTTGCTTCAGAATGTCTATTAGAAATCATAGACACCCCACCACGTATCCCTTTTTCAATGAATAAATGCATTTCAATGTCAGTTAGTAGCTCCAACTCAACCTTGGTCATCTTTAAAAATGCTGCCCATGCTAGGCCGGGGCTTGTGCAAAAATGTAGACAGTCTAATTTATAGTACTCAAAACATAAAGAGCGAAAGTATTCGAAGACATCTGCTAAAAGTAGAACATCACTTAAAACGTATAAATTTTGATAATCTTCCATAGTATTCATTTCAAAGTTTTCCCACACAGTTTTAGCATGAGCGTAGTCACTTTCTGAAATATTTTCTTGGCGCATCTGATTATAGAATGCGGATTTTGGTGGTAATTGACTATCTTTCAGTTTACTGCTGCAATCCATGTAGTCGTAAGGGAACACACCTTTTCTTAGCAGAAGATCTACCTTATCAAATGGGATATTTTCATGGAGTATTTTGAATTGAGTTTTCCCAACATGCAACAAATTTTCAACCAATGTTTCAAGAGATGTGCTTAAAAACTGGAACGAGTCAATAAATTGTAAATAGCCAAGACTGAATGAGATATACTTCTCCATATTGTTTGGAATACACGATATTCTTCTGTCTGTAAACTTCCCAATTTTCTGCATGATAATATGGGCGTCATAATTTTTTAAATTGTGTAATATGACGGGTATTCTCTTGGTATATTGAAACTGAATATTGCACTTACTATGAGCTGCACCCCGATAAGCCCCACTGAGATGACAATGATCACGGACGCGGTCTTGACCCAACTCCTTCTCGCAGATACTACATAGGCTAGCCGAAATAAATTCATTTTCTTGTTCAGGAGTTATGTGCATGGGGACAACATTTTTCTTCATCTCAATGATCATGGTTTCTTCTTCAACAAGTTTGTGAAGAAAGGTATCCACAACATTTTCACCACTATAGACAACAGGGGCTTTCACACATTTGCCTTCAGAATCGACTATTACATATGCAAATCCTGATGGTGTATGCTTCGTCATTTTTGTAGTTGATGAATGATTGGGGTTAGGTGCACACCCTGATATTTTAATATTAAAACACTCAAAATCTGCATAGATCACATACGGTACTTTTAGTACATGTTTAAATGTCGAAAATTTCAATATTTTATCCTCTTCCTTGGGCATCTGTATCTTCTGAGCATCGAAATCAGCACACCGCTCACTATGCTCATCCCTGAGATTTTCCTTAGAAAATCTATGCAAGCAATATTTGCAATAGTATGATTCACCATTGTGTCCAGTCAGTGAGCTTAACAATCTGCTGAAGTTCTTAATAAGACAATAATGTCCTCCATCCACATTTGAAAGAAACAACAAATCCACGTGATTTTCACGACTAACCTTAGTTATCCTTAAAGGGAATATTTCTCCTTGGTATCCATATACATTAATAGATACGTTATTTTGTTTTTCAAACTTAGCTATTTGCGGTATTTGCACAGGATATTCAATACCATCCATATTTAGTTTACCTTCCAGTGATATATACTTATTCACTCGACCAGCGTTCTTGTCAGCTGGGTATAGAAATGCTAGCACGGACCAAAGAAAACATTTACTGTCAGCATTTCTTATATTAATTAGGGCATGTTTATTTCTCAACTCTTCTGGTAATGGAATATAGCTGGAAGCAGATAAAGGAACATATTTAGCTAGTTTAAGTTCTAAGTATTTCACACGGTCCTCAGACCAGCCACTTCCCTTGTGGTGGAAAGAAGAAGCTGCTTCAATCATGTAAGTGCATGCACCCTCAATCTGCGATTTTAATGCATCAGGACTTAGAGTGACGATACACTTACTGCGAAAGAAAGGAGTGATGGTTTCCTCTCCTTCCCCTCCAACACGAGAGTACTCTACACAAGCAGATGTATACCATTTTAGATTACCCATTACACTAAGTTTTTGAGCAAGCGTTGCTTCCAACTTCCTTTTAATGTTGTTAATAAAGACTAAAAATAGCGAGTCTTTTGAGGGAGAGATCTTGATGATTTTGACTGTACCATTCAAAGCTTCTGAAAAATTGCAAGGGTCGTAATCTTCATCAACATCGAGATTCTCAATATATTCCTGCTCTCTTGACTTTGAAACGTTGGCAACATTTCCCAGTGATGTTGCTCCTGTTGCAGTACAGTTTTTTAGCCTGTGTCGTAATAGATTATCCCGCCGTGAAAATATTTTTCTGCATTTATCACACTTGAATAACTTCACCTCCCGGCTATGTGCGGAAACATGTCGCTGTAAGTTGTCACTCCGACTAAAAACTAGTCCACACTCATCACACTTTTTAAGTCCACCACCGTGTTGTAAACGTATATGACGTGCCAGGTTAGTAAGCTTGGTAAAAGATGTTGAACAGTTCTTACATATGAAAACCATTTTAACCAAGCGTGTTATATTGAAATAAATAAATAAAATTTTAACTTAAAGCGTGTTGAGTGAGAACAAATAGATATCTTAATTATAGTTAATTGGATAAATATTCACTATTACTCCTCTAGACGTGGAATAGACGATTCACACCAGAGCAAGCAACAAGAATTTAACGAAAACCTTCGTATGTTGGGACAATAAGTTAAAGCCCTTATATAAAATTATAAACACTATTTGTCTGTGAGTAACAAGACATGTGTGTGCACAATTATTTCATCTCCAAATGGTACACCTAGAAATAAAATCATTAATCATGGGAAATAGTGTACGGGTAACACATGCGTTACTGTCTGAATCCTTTAATATATAGCTATTTACGAGTAAATTATTATGATAAGTCAAACTTATATTAATTTCTTAACAACTTTCATTTTATGCCATCTAGTGAGGGAAATTGGTACTTACAATTTATCAATGTCTTGTGTAAGCCTGTAAATATAAGTACTAAATTATAGCTATCACTACTCATAAAATAATTTAATTTCACTAATAGGGTTGGATAAGGAATGTATATATATATATATGGGGTAAGTGTACCCGCATTTGTGTGGAGGGAGAATTTGTAATAATGTTGGGAACCATACTAGATGAGCTCCACGTTTATATCTGCATATTCACCAATGTATATATAAGGATTTACTTAAAAAAAAAAAAACATTGGCTAATATATATATATATATATATATATATAGAAAGAAAGTGATAAAAAAATTTTGATTAAATCATTACATTAATATCAATAGAAATAATATTCACCTGAATTTATGTTCTTCTTAGTTAAAAGAGAAATTATAGCAACCATTTAATATTCAAATATTTCACTACTACTTGAACACTTGGTGAAGGTAAATTCAATAATGATTAGCTTTTTCTGTTTCACGTTCTAAATATAGTTTCGTTTAATTGTGAAGTCTTAGGAAGGGTAATAAATAAGTTTCACAAGATTATCATAACAGTTAAGACTAGCTTAATTTTTTCCACAAGTAGGGCGATCTAAAATAATATGTTGGAAAATATATTGTCACTTTAGCCCACTCATATGGAGCTAGTATTGTGATGAGTTGTTATTGCCGACTCTGTCCTTGGGGGTTTGTGTCCTGTTGTTGGGCATGCCCTTGAACATGATCGTGCTTGTCGAGTGGAGCACATGACGAGGCAAGGGGTATCAAACCCAGAGACCCCTGATGATTGGTAATCAGTGATCGATGATCGATCGGCGCTCAATAAAACACAGATACATGGAGTGAAAACCACCCCGCACATCCAACTAGGGTATGAACCCTGATATCTTCATCATTGACAGACCAGCCTATGGACGTCTTAGACAATGCACCCCATGATAAGTAAGATTGGATTAAGAGGGAGTGTAATGGCATTCGCGTGGAAAACAGTTTAGTTAAAACCACCCTCAATACATCCGACTAGGATATGAACCCAGATATATTCATCCTTGACAGACCAGCCTATGGACGTCTTAGACCATGCACCTCACATTTGCGAGAGTTAAAAAAGGGGAGTTTTATGCAATCGCATTTGCTCAAGTTGAAATTAGCGTTTGTTGACCTTACAGGTCGAGGGATTCGAACCAGAGACCTGCTTTCGTGGGGGTGTGCACAGCATCTTACTACCCGTAAGGATCAAGTGTACCAACGTTTATGTGAAAAAACTAACCCTCGTTCATCAGAGTGAGAAAGTTTGCACCCGCATTTGCTCGGTGTGAGAAAATCAATCCCAGTACGCAGGCCGTAGTGACGCTTTAGACCACGCGACCATCAACCAAATTGAACAATGCACACCACATTTGCGAGACTGAGGCACGAACCCGATATCTTGCGAGGGGCTAGTACAGCACGTTTGTTGTCCTACATCCTTACAGCGTGATGCGTACACACATTTTAGCACCGTGGATAACGGATTAGGAATTGGAACTGTTGAACCCGCATTTGCGTAGCGAGAGAGCGGAAAATACCCCGCTGACTGATAAGCACCCATCTCCCGGGAGCCAAGACCGTAGGATCTTAGTTAGGTCCCAGTGGTCCCCAACCCTGTGCCCGCGGACGCCAAGACGCAAACGAATCCAATAGTTCCCACCTCGAGTTCCCATACCTGAGGGATACGACAGGACGAACGAAGAGTTCCAGGTTCGATAACGGTTCATATACAGAAGAAATCTAGTGGCGGTGCGTCTCTAAGAGAGCCTCCCAACTTCCACCTCGAGTTCCCATACCTGAGGGATAGGGCGCCTTGGCGTCCGCGGGCACAGGGTTGGGGACCACTGGGACCTAACTAAGATCCTACGGTCTTGGCTCCCGGGAGATGGGTGCTTATCAGTCAGCGGGGTATTTTCCGCTCTCTCGCTACGCAAATGCGGGTTCAACAGTTCCAATTCCTAATCCGTTATCCACGGTGCTAAAATGTGTGTACGCATCACGCTGTAAGGATGTAGGACAACAAACGTGCTGTACTAGCCCCTCGCAAGATATCGGGTTCGTGCCTCAGTCTCGCAAATGTGGTGTGCATTGTTCAATTTGGTTGATGGTCGCGTGGTCTAAAGCGTCACTACGGCCTGCGTACTGGGATTGATTTTCTCACACCGAGCAAATGCGGGTGCAAACTTTCTCACTCTGATGAACGAGGGTTAGTTTTTTCACATAAACGTTGGTACACTTGATCCTTACGGGTAGTAAGATGCTGTGCACACCCCCACGAAAGCAGGTCTCTGGTTCGAATCCCTCGACCTGTAAGGTCAACAAACGCTAATTTCAACTTGAGCAAATGCGATTGCATAAAACTCCCCTTTTTTAACTCTCGCAAATGTGAGGTGCATGGTCTAAGACGTCCATAGGCTGGTCTGTCAAGGATGAATATATCTGGGTTCATATCCTAGTCGGATGTATTGAGGGTGGTTTTAACTAAACTGTTTTCCACGCGAATGCCATTACACTCCCTCTTAATCCAATCTTACTTATCATGGGGTGCATTGTCTAAGACGTCCATAGGCTGGTCTGTCAATGATGAAGATATCAGGGTTCATACCCTAGTTGGATGTGCGGGGTGGTTTTCACTCCATGTATCTGTGTTTTATTGAGCGCCGATCGATCATCGATCACTGATTACCAATCATCAGGGGTCTCTGGGTTTGATACCCCTTGCCTCGTCATGTGCTCCACTCGACAAGCACGATCATGTTCAAGGGCATGCCCAACAACAGGACACAAACCCCCAAGGACAGAGTCGGCAATAACAACTCATCACAATACTAGCTCCATATGAGTGGGCTAAAGTGACAATATATTTTCCAACATATTATTTTAGATCGCCCTACTTGTGGAAAAAATTAAGCTAGTCTTAACTGTTATGATAATCTTGTGAAACTTATTTATTACCCTTCCTAAGACTTCACAATTAAACGAAACTATATTTAGAACGTGAAACAGAAAAAGCTAATCATTATTGAATTTACCTTCACCAAGTGTTCAAGTAGTAGTGAAATATTTGAATATTAAATGGTTGCTATAATTTCTCTTTTAACTAAGAAGAACATAAATTCAGGTGAATATTATTTCTATTGATATTAATGTAATGATTTAATCAAAATTTTTTTATCACTTTCTTTCTATATATATATATATATATATATATATATATATTAGCCAATGTGTTTTTTTTTTTTTTAAGTAAATCCTTATATATACATTGGTGAATATGCAGATATAAACGTGGAGCTCATCTAGTATGGTTCCCAACATTATTACAAATTCTCCCTCCACACAAATGCGGGTACACTTACCCCATATATATATATACATTCCTTATCCAACCCTATTAGTGAAATTAAATTATTTTATGAGTAGTGATAGCTATAATTTAGTACTTATATTTACAGGCTTACACAAGACATTGATAAATTGTAAGTACCAATTTCCCTCACTAGATGGCATAAAATGAAAGTTGTTAAGAAATTAATATAAGTTTGACTTATCATAATAATTTACTCGTAAATAGCTATATATTAAAGGATTCAGACAGTAACGCATGTGTTACCCGTACACTATTTCCCATGATTAATGATTTTATTTCTAGGTGTACCATTTGGAGATGAAATAATTGTGCACACACATGTCTTGTTACTCACAGACAAATAGTGTTTATAATTTTATATAAGGGCTTTAACTTATTGTCCCAACATACGAAGGTTTTCGTTAAATTCTTGTTGCTTGCTCTGGTGTGAATCGTCTATTCCACGTCTAGAGGAGTAATAGTGAATATTTATCCAATTAACTATAATTAAGATATCTATTTGTTCTCACTCAACACGCTTTAAGTTAAAATTTTATTTATTTATTTCAATATAACACGCTTGGTTAAAATGGTTTTCATATGTAAGAACTGTTCAACATCTTTTACCAAGCTTACTAACCTGGCACGTCATATACGTTTACAACACGGTGGTGGACTTAAAAAGTGTGATGAGTGTGGACTAGTTTTTAGTCGGAGTGACAACTTACAGCGACATGTTTCCGCACATAGCCGGGAGGTGAAGTTATTCAAGTGTGATAAATGCAGAAAAATATTTTCACGGCGGGATAATCTATTACGACACAGGCTAAAAAACTGTACTGCAACAGGAGCAACATCACTGGGAAATGTTGCCAACGTTTCAAAGTCAAGAGAGCAGGAATATATTGAGAATCTCGATGTTGATGAAGATTACGACCCTTGCAATTTTTCAGAAGCTTTGAATGGTACAGTCAAAATCATCAAGATCTCTCCCTCAAAAGACTCGCTATTTTTAGTCTTTATTAACAACATTAAAAGGAAGTTGGAAGCAACGCTTGCTCAAAAACTTAGTGTAATGGGTAATCTAAAATGGTATACATCTGCTTGTGTAGAGTACTCTCGTGTTGGAGGGGAAGGAGAGGAAACCATCACTCCTTTCTTTCGCAGTAAGTGTATCGTCACTCTAAGTCCTGATGCATTAAAATCGCAGATTGAGGGTGCATGCACTTACATGATTGAAGCAGCTTCTTCTTTCCACCACAAGGGAAGTGGCTGGTCTGAGGACCGTGTGAAATACTTAGAACTTAAACTAGCTAAATATGTTCCTTTATCTGCTTCCAGCTATATTCCATTACCAGAAGAGTTGAGAAATAAACATGCCCTAATTAATATAAGAAATGCTGACAGTAAATGTTTTCTTTGGTCCGTGCTAGCATTTCTATACCCAGCTGACAAGAACGCTGGTCGAGTGAATAAGTATATATCACTGGAAGGTAAACTAAATATGGATGGTATTGAATATCCTGTGCAAATACCGCAAATAGCTAAGTTTGAAAAACAAAATAACGTATCTATTAATGTATATGGATACCAAGGAGAAATATTCCCTTTAAGGATAACTAAGGTTAGTCGTGAAAATCACGTGGATTTGTTGTTTCTTTCAAATGTGGATGGAGGACATTATTGTCTTATTAAGAACTTCAGCAGATTGTTAAGCTCACTGACTGGACACAATGGTGAATCATACTATTGCAAATATTGCTTGCATAGATTTTCTAAGGAAAATCTCAGGGATGAGCATAGTGAGCGGTGTGCTGATTTCGATGCTCAGAAGATACAGATGCCCAAGGAAGAGGATAAAATATTGAAATTTTCGACATTTAAACATGTACTAAAAGTACCGTATGTGATCTATGCAGATTTTGAGTGTTTTAATATTAAAATATCAGGGTGTGCACCTAACCCCAATCATTCATCAACTACAAAAATGACGAAGCATACACCATCAGGATTTGCATATGTAATAGTCGATTCTGAAGGCAAATGTGTGAAAGCCCCTGTTGTCTATAGTGGTGAAAATGTTGTGGATACCTTTCTTCACAAACTTGTTGAAGAAGAAACCATGATCATTGAGATGAAGAAAAATGTTGTCCCCATGCACATAACTCCTGAACAAGAAAATGAATTTATTTCGGCTAGCCTATGTAGTATCTGCGAGAAGGAGTTGGGTCAAGACCGCGTCCGTGATCATTGTCATCTCAGTGGGGCTTATCGGGGTGCAGCTCATAGTAAGTGCAATATTCAGTTTCAATATACCAAGAGAATACCCGTCATATTACACAATTTAAAAAATTATGACGCCCATATTATCATGCAGAAAATTGGGAAGTTTACAGACAGAAGAATATCGTGTATTCCAAACAATATGGAGAAGTATATCTCATTCAGTCTTGGCTATTTACAATTTATTGACTCGTTCCAGTTTTTAAGCACATCTCTTGAAACATTGGTTGAAAATTTGTTGCATGTTGGGAAAACTCAATTCAAAATACTCCATGAAAATATCCCATTTGATAAGGTAGATCTTCTGCTAAGAAAAGGTGTGTTCCCTTACGACTACATGGATTGCAGCAGTAAACTGAAAGATAGTCAATTACCACCAAAATCCGCATTCTATAATCAGATGCGCCAAGAAAATATTTCAGAAAGTGACTACGCTCATGCTAAAACTGTGTGGGAAAACTTTGAAATGAATACTATGGAAGATTATCAAAATTTATACGTTTTAAGTGATGTTCTACTTTTAGCAGATGTCTTCGAATACTTTCGCTCTTTATGTTTTGAGTACTATAAATTAGACTGTCTACATTTTTGCACAAGCCCCGGCCTAGCATGGGCAGCATTTTTAAAGATGACCAAGGTTGAGTTGGAGCTACTAACTGACATTGAAATGCATTTATTCATTGAAAAAGGGATACGTGGTGGGGTGTCTATGATTTCTAATAGACATTCTGAAGCAAACAACTCCGATATGATGGATTTTAACCCTGAAAAGGAGGTGAAATACATCACATACTGGGATTGTAATAATTTATACGGGACTGTTATGTCTGATTGCCTTCCTCAGAGTAATTTTAGGTGGTTGAACAAGACTGAAATAGCAGAGCTCGATATAATTTCAGTTGCTGATGATAGCCCTGTGGGCTATATATTAGAAGTAGATCTAGAGTACCCGGAAGAAATTCATGACGAGCACAGTGACTATCCACTTGCTCCTGAAAAAGTTATAGTTACTCCTGAGATGTTATCACAATTCTCTAAGTATATACAATCCAAGGTGAACTCTCCAGCCGGCGGGAAGACAGAAAAGCTAGTGCCCAACCTAAATAATAAACAAAACTATGTGGTACACTACCGTAATTTAAAACTGTATATTTCTTTGGGTATGAAGCTTCAAAAGATACACAGAGTCCTCACTTTCAATCAGAGTGCTTGGTTGAAGCCATATATTGATTTTAATACTTCCCAACGAAAAAAAGCAGTGAATGGATTTGAAAAGGACTTTTTCAAACTCATGAACAATGCAGTATTCGGGAAGTCTATGGAGAATCAAAGACATCGTGTAAATGTCCAATTACTAAATAATGAAAAGAGCCTGAAGAAGCGTATTGCTTCACCAGCATTTATTGCTTATACGATCTTCACGGAAGAGTTAGTTGGGGTTCACATGAGAAAAATAAGCCTACTTTTGAATAAGCCTATCTATGCAGGCTTTGCTATCTTAGATATAAGCAAGGTTATCATGTATAACTTTCATTATAATTATGTTAAAAGGATATATGGACAAAATGCAAAGCTATTATTCACAGACACAGATTCCCTCTGCTACGAACTGAAAACAGAAAATGTGTATGTAGATATGTTTGATAATATAGACCGATTCGACACTTCAGACTATCCAGAAACACATTTTTTACATAGCGTGTGCAATAAAAAGGCTCTGGGAAAAATGAAGGATGAGATGAATGGAGAGTGTATTCGAGAGTTTGTGGGACTTCGACCGAAGCTTTACTCCATTCAAAAGGAGAGTCTTGAGGAGAAAAAAGTAGGTAAAGGTGTGTCAAAAACAACTCTCAAAAATAAAATTAAACATGCCCATTATAAAAAATGTTTAAAGCAGGGGATCTTACACTACGCCAATATGTCTATGATAAGAAGTGAGAAACATCAATTGTACAGTATCTCCTTGAATAAACTTGCACTTTCCCCCGGAGATGACAAACGTTATATTTTAGATAATGGATGTGACACTCTTGCATATGGTCACTACAAAATAAGACAAATGTGTTCACCAATGGAGACGTAAGAAATTCGCCCTTTATGTTTTGTATATAGCTATATTGAAAAGTTTTTGTATTAACCTTTGTAATAAAGATTTTATTATGTGAAAAGCTCGAGTGCTTGTGAATATCATAGCCTGATTTCATCAGGTGAAACAGCACGGCTTTATCAAAATTAAATAGTTTAGTCAACATTAGCTATAGGTGGGAGGTGACGTTACTCGCTTCCTCGCAGTGCCTCCTGGGAAACGTTTTAATAAACGGCTAAACGAGTAACACCCAATACGTAGTAATATTATAGTAAAATGTTAGTGATTTATAAAAGTTTTATCAAATTAATGGTTTAACTAATTTATAAACACCTGGTTTACTCACTCTTCTCCTCCCCCTCCACCCCTTCTCCCCTCCCCCCAAAATAATATTTCTCGATCCGCCACTTACTCACTTTGAGAAGTCTTAATACTAATCTGTATGGGTGAAAGATACCCACATCAATAGTAAAGAGAGCTCAAGATAAAACTTGGTAGTATTAATGTCAACCACCCAAAATAATATTTCCTGATCCGCCACTGATCAATGCTATTCTAATGGGAGAAAGTGACCCACCTTCCCTGTGAAGACGAACAATGGGATAGAAAGTGACAAAACTCCTCAGTGAGGAGGATCAATGCTATTCTTATGGGAGAATGTGATCCTCCTCATAGAATGAGGAGGATCAATGTTAACCTTATGGGAGAAAGTGAGCCAGAACTCTCATTTCAACCACTACTCAAACTGGTATCTAAGGTCCGTTGAACGGGACGATGGAAGTGACAATATTTATAAACAAACTTACTAATTATTATAGTCAGCAATTGAAGATTTAGGAACAAAATAAATTAAGCAATCCAAACCAATGGTATCAGAATTATATATTGAAACCCATAACGGCCATAAGAGACTAGACTTGACTCAAATATTATATGCAAGCAATACACTTTATAAAGTATAAATATTAAGTTTGAACAAAATATATCAAAACATTTTGAATCCGTGGTCAGGGCCATCATCGGCAGTTGCAAGAGTTACGCCTTAGACCATTCGACCACTGAAGCGGGCCTTCTAGCAATTCACGTTGTTATTAATCACTAGACACTTTTCTAGAATTTCAATAGTTAAATTGTATCTATTGTCAGAGAGAGTGTTTTTTTTTATAGTTTGAAAAGCTTCGTTCTACATCACACGATGTCAAGGGATAAACTTTCAAATTTACCATTTTAGAAGAAGTTAAAACCTTTCTCCTGCAATAAATGGTCTGGTGTTTCAGAAGAAAATTCATACCGTTGGAAAAAGGAGATAGAGAACATGACCGAAATTGGCGCGTTAAGGGTCTTATTCATAAAATAGCAACAACAAAAAAACTAGGAGAATAGGCGATTACATACACTATAAAACCAATATGTTGTACTCTTAATAACATGAAATGCATCTATATTCATCTAAACTGTCTATGTTTTACAATCAAGGAAAAGAAAAGGCAAACAGCTAAAATCCGCTCCGTAACAACAATAAAGAGGATTTGTTTCCTCGATTTGTTAACATTAAGTATATTGTGTAAGGAGTCTGTGGAGTTCATGGTTCTGTTAAACCTCGATTTAACTGCAGTTCCCAGTGAGTTCTACACTATGAATCATTGTTCACTCTAAACTGGCAGGCTGGAAGAGATAATAATGTAAAATATGTAAAGCTATTGTTCTGTGAGAAACTCCTGAACATTTAGTTATGTAAGACAATACTCATAAAATATACATAAAACCCTATAATTTTGTTTTAATTCATATTTATTTATTTTATTTTTATAAGACCGCTGTTGAATAAACCTTCTAAAACAATTCACTCAAATAAAAACCTCCATAAGACTTCATTCAAATGAGCGTAAACTATAAACTATTACTATTAATATTATTATTAAAACTGATTGTTTTTGTTTACAACCATTATATTTCCACAATATTTTTTCCTAGTTTGTAAAAATTGTATTGACCAACTTGCATACACCATACACTAAGTGTATGTCTCTCCTTTTTTCCTTCGGATTTTGTTTTATATCTTTTTAATAATCGACTAATTTCAGACAAGATTTCAACCAAATTCTTTAACCTATTCTTTGAAACTCTGTTCTTATTTTAATAACTTAAGGTTATAGAAATAACACTGAAGACACCTTCAAAATTCTACCAAACCGCCTCGGTGGCCGGATGGTCTAAGGTGTCACTCTCGTAATAGACTAGACTGCCGATGACGAGGAGATCGGGTTCCGAATACCAATCAGGTATACTTTTCTCTTAATGGTTTTCCGCTCTCACTCCACGCAAATACTGGTACACTTCCTCTAATTGCAACCTTCTTAATCTCTAACACAATATCTTAATTATTACATAGGCGTATAACCCGAATAAGTAATAGGACGTGGTGCTTAAAAAAATAAGAAATGCTACTGTAAAAGTAATCATTTTTCCTGTTACTTGGTTGGCTTCGAACTCAAGTCTTTGAGTTTAATTGCTCATGTAAGGCCTCTCAATTAGTTATTTAGGTGTAAAAAAATTTCAACCTTGTTTGGTACCAAAATCAGTAGCATATTTTTCAGCGGATGGATATTTTAAAATAAGAAAACGTTTTACGTGCATGAAAATCATAAAGCCTTTATTAAATCACTGGGCTAGGCTTATATCTTTATTTAAAGAATTGAAAAACCCGTTTCTATGGGAACGTGGACTAGATTTCAAAATAATATATTCTGATTTGCGGTGATGAAGAGGTCGTGGTTTGAATCTCAGCTGGGTGTACTTAAGAAGTTTTTTCCCTAAAGAGTTCGTCATACTCCCTTCATACAAATAGGGGTGTATTTTATTTTTCTAAATTATATATTCCGCATCCTTAATTAACTACTGTAATTAAATGCGTATAGCCCGGATATGTGGTAAGACGCAGTACATAAATATAGATGGAAAATATTACATATAGCATGAATATACATTGTAATAATAATAATAATACCCACTTTGGTGGCCGCATGGTCTAACGCGCTACTCTCGCATTAGACTAGACTGCCAATGACGGGGAGATAAAGATTTGAATCTCGGTCGGGTGTACTAAAGGTGGTTTTCCAGTCTTCATTCACGCAAATGCAGGTACACTTCCTAAAAATATAACCTTCCTACTCTATAAAACCACTAGCCTAATTAGTATATAAGCGCATAACCTGAACGGGTTACAAGGCGCCGTGCACAAAAAAAAAAGGCAGATTATTTCACACAAATTTTAAATTTTGGCGCTACATAAATCTGTAGTTCAGTTTGTGGATAGATTAGCCAGTGCCGTTGCCCAGGGGACGCCCGAATGTACTAATCGTACATCATTTTTGTTGAGGCTCTTTCCATGCCCCGATGAGATGAGGTGATGGTGATAGTGAATATGACGGGATGAAGCCAACGCAGATCTTAAACTAAAGTCTAATTAATCAAACCCTAGTGACCATGGTAATTATTCCCCTTTGGAGAAAAATAATATTTGGTACCAGCTGGGAATCAAACCCAGGACCTTCAGGGCAGCAGCCAAGGGATATGTATGACCACTCACTATACCATGAGACCGGTTAACTTTCAAATAAATTGTATATTACATTTCGCTTAAAATCATCAAGCTGTAAATTAATACTTTTATCAAATATTATTATAATAATATATAGAATAGAATGGTCTATTAATTCGTTCTGCGTTAGCAGAATATTGATTTCTAAAAAAATAAATTTAAAAAATGGGCACATTTAGAAATAGGAATCAGGAAATAACATTTACCGGTTGGACTCTGTGTGCTACCAGGAATATAATTTATAGCGTTTACACCAAAAGAGCTTGGATGTAGAGCCGAGCTTATGTAAGGAATAACATTTTAAAAATTCATATTTCACTTCCATCCAGAGTATCTGATTTTAACAAGTCCCGCGCTATATTCTGGAAAGAGAGTACCTTATGAAAATCTTCACTGAAGCTCCAGCAACACGAAAAGAAAATGGATTACGCTTATTCTTTTACCGCGTCTAACACAACTTTTCAAGTGCGACATTTAATGGCCTCGATAAATCTTTATTTCTCTTTGAACTTTCATCACACGTAATAGCTCGAGGCATGTTCATCTCTTGGCTACAGAACTTAATAAAAAAATAAACAAAATTTGAACGTGTTCTTTACTGAAGTAAATAAAAAGCGCTTTCCTTTCGAAACTTATAACAGTGAATCTTTTAAGAGGCTAGAATAGTCGAGCATAAATTCATAAACGCCAGAAACCAAGTGGGTTTATGACGTTCCTAGGTGCCGTATTATAATAGGAGAACAAACAGGGGAAGAGTAAAATACAAATGACAATATAATGCGTGTTGTACCCCCCTCCCCCCCTCTATTAAATGACACCATTCTACGCTCCTATACCCAGTTACCTTTCGTTTTCCGGGTATTTAGGTCTTAATAATCAATCTAAAAGTGGATGTTTTTACTTTTCAGAGTGGAAAATATCAACTTTTAAACTATGTTTAGTATTTATGGTGTATAGGGTCATAGAAAAAAAAAATTCTTCTTTCCAGTAAACATCAAACTCTTATACTAGAAAGGTTTTGTAAATATTTAACCAACCTAAGTGCTACACCTGATTGGCAGCCTCCTTAATAGTAAGCACCATCTGAGTCTTTAAAAAAATCCGTTACCAAGAAGTGTGCGTTATTTGGAAAAATATTGTTTTGGGATCTTGCTGTGTGCGCATAGTTTAGTCTTTGTGAATCTGTATTCTGTGTGCATATATTATAAACATATAATTACAGCACTGTATAGTTGTGTATGTACTACGCAGTTTTATAATAACTAATGAATTACTAAAAACTTTAGTATATTAATGTTCAATTTGAATAGTACTCTAAACAATACTAAAAATAAAATAGAATGTATGCATTTGGGCTGCAGTTCTGTGTATTTAATAAAATACACTCAGATGAATGAAAGTAAAGAAAATACAATTCAATATTAAATTAACATTGCTGTAAAATACATAAAGAAATTACAAAACTAAATAACATACTCTTTTGGCCTCAAAACAGTAAGGATGTTTTATGTTTGAAACAGAATGTTTTAATTACTTCAAAATAAACCAAAATCCTTATAAATGAGTTCAAAACGTGAATCACTATTTCATGAATAATCCCTGCCAGTTAGATAAGTTTTTAAAAAAATTAAATGTTTTGTGTGATTTTTAATTTTAATATCAAGATGAATCTAGAGCTACTCAAGAATTTTGTATCTATACTTTGATTTTCTTGGAGTATATATTTTTCCTTGGTAATCAAGATAAAAAACAAATTCAGACTATATTCAAGAGTACATTAGATTCATAGAAAATAACCGCTGGCCATGCGGTTTAAGACATCAATCTCTCAAAATATGTCAACATTTTTGAAAAAATATTACCTAAGAACTCGTTTGATTGCTTAGAATTATAAATTCAAAACACTTGAGATGAGATATTAAACCAAAAAAACTTTTGAGCAAACACCATATTGAAAGAGATAGCCAGATTGAGAAACTATATACATATATCGTTCAGCCTAGGTTAAAATAATATCTATGCCAAATTTGCTTAGTGTTGGTCCACGTATTTATCAAGTATCATGGAACAAACACATATATTTTTTAGTGGCCGCCATCTTTAAAATGATAAACAGACCGAAAAGACATGTACATACTTTATTTATCCTAAGCTCAAAGAATGTCCCTTAACAATTTCGTTAAAACTGGTCCACGCATTTGACAACTAACACGGAACAAAGATCTGTACAGACAGGCAGACGAAATGCCAATGTTCAAGTTAAAACAGAACCTCGCTTCGCTAAGTCAAAATACATCTGTTTATATATTCTAGAACTAAATTTCGTTAGATAATAAGAAGTTTGTTTTCATTTGAATATATCTCCCTGGGGTTCAACATTTCGGTATTGCCAATCACGCAATATTGTGTTCGAATTGATTTGTTAGACGAAAGTTAAAAGGGTGGGTGTTAGAATGAATTCTATTATCAGAGAAATGAAGAGAAAAGGAATTTAATAGAGTGCCACGCTTGTTTCATGTACGTGAAGAGATTTTTGAGCTAAATGAAAATAAATCTATCAAACTGTTCCGAATGAATGAACAATATACACCGAATTTTAATTGAATGCTTTGAAGAAGTAATGAGATAACCTTCTACTACAGCTGCTGGCTATTTTATTTGTATACGCCTTAAGGTGGGAGTTAAGGGGACACGAGAAAAGGTCAGTGGTTTTTTTTACAATTTTTATAGAAAAACTTTTTTTGGCCAAATAAATCAAATTTTGCTTCAATAGAAATCTAGAGTTTATTTTCTTCACATGGTGATATCAACAGCTCTTGAATCTGTCAAGAGTGTCCTGGAATTTAATGACAACTTTTTTATCTTCATTTAAAGTTTATCATCATAATATGCCGGTATGCTCATGATAAATATTCAACAACTGTTCAAGAAATATTTTGTTATAAAAACTGCAAAAATACTTCCATTAACACAAGTTTTCTACGTCTCCAATCGGTACAGTTTTGAAGAACTCCTTGGGGATCAATTCCAGAGGCTAAGGGCCCCTTTAGAGAAATATATTCTTACCAATTAGTGGAAGTAGATAGTCCTATCCTGGCTTGTTTCAATGGAGAATTGTTTGACCCACGCTCCGTTTTATTTAATTTCTGTAAGAGCATATTGTTTTAAGTTGAATTCTGGAGAGGTTTTAATGTACGCTTGTTATTTCTTTGAAAGTGAAGCAGTGGCTGGTTACCAACCTGTTGGAAATATAATGTTAAATCCTGTTGACGATCGAGCGTAACTTGATTATATATAATACCTGGATTAGCAAGTTCAATCCTTGTTAATTGATTGGTTGTCTTGAGAATAGGGGTGGAGCTTCACCCAAGTCGAAGAAAAGACATGTACTACACTGTATATCATATCTGAAGGAACTGCATGGCTACTATGTGGATACGGCGTTGTGATTCTCCATCTCCGTCTGGTCAATCTTATCTTAAATACAAGACAAGTTTCGCCACGCTGGTCTGTCGATGTTGCAGTAAATCCTTCTTACTCAAACAACATCCTCAAATAATTGAAAGTGAGGGTGTTTGGCAACATTGAACCGAGAGAGAGAGCGAAGATAAAGCTTTTCTCCATAAGATCTATATTTCCCTGAGCGGTGATATTGAGTGTAGTCTAAAGCAGTAGTATTTAACCTAGGTTACACGAAAACATCTTAGAGGGTGCGTAAAATGTGATATATTTATAATTTAAAACTTATTATTTAATAAATTATTTTGGATGTAGTTTAGTTTTGATGTTGATTACAGAATATGTATAACTCCCTCTAAATAAATATACATTCATATAAATATATCACTTAAGGATCTATTTGCTGACTTAAATTCTGATATAGTAATAAATAGATCCTTTAGACAGAACTTTGAGTAACATAAATTTAAATTTAAGAACTTGCATTCAGTCATGACACCAGATATTCAGAACATTTAGAGTTGGTACATATCCACTCTATGGGGTATATATCTTTTTACATACATTACTGTTCCAGCCTGTGGCCTGGGTCAGTTTTTTATTCAAGACATATATGCTCACTGCTGGCTTGCTAGGCTGTCGTAGCCTCATATACTTATAATCCAACTTAAGACTAAGAGAGGCACAACATCCAGTCCCGACGTTAATTTATCAATGTGAAAGGGTAAACTTTATTTCATCAATGATAAATTTTTCGGCCATGCCGGGAATCGAGCCCGGGACCCATAGCTCAGTAGGCTGGTACACTACCGATGATATAAGATGTCGGATGGGTATAGATATGATAGCTTCAAATATGAAGCTCTAAAAGTTAAACAACTTTCCTGAATTAGTATGTTTGGCCCAATAAATAAAAGTTACTTATGTTAATCTCTTTACAGTTCTTTATTCTTCACCACAACGACTCACATAATCCTGCGGGATTCAAACCCCTCACCACTTAGGGTCATCCAGACTATGGGCCAGTTTCCTAGTCAGATTTAGTACGCCTCAAGTGCGGCGCTATATAAATCAAGACGTCACCTACCTGAATTGAATGTAATGGGCCAGTTTCATATGCGAAACTGGCCATTCATTTTGGTCTAGGTAGGTGTCGTCCTGTATTTAGTATCGACTCGCACTTTAGGCTCACTAAGTCTGACTATGAAAACTGGCCCTAAATAACGCCTCGTAATGCCACGGTAGCAGAGTAGTTAGGTGAACTATTATCCTCCGTAAAAAGGAGAAGTTAAATGGCATTGTTTAAGAACTTGGTCCTAATATTGCTCCAATAGATAATTTAGTTTAATTTAATTAATTTAGTTTAATTTTCTACAAATAGTTATATCAACAAATCTAGAATAAATGTCATGGGCATAGTGACCTATGATTAGAAAATATTTTAATTAAAATAAAAAGTCTTAGTCAAATTTCGTGATTCCCATGACAGATATTCAAGAATTGTTGAGATTAAAATGTGTAGAAAATTAATATTAAACGTACCAATTGGAGCAATGCTTGAGCTATTTTGTTATAGAAAAGGGTTCATCCATAAACCACGTAAGATTTTTTCTTACCTTTTTTGATAATCCCTCTCCTCCATGTAACACCATGTATACATTAGAGTTCACCCCCCAACTCCCTTCAACGTGTTTTACATAACTTTTCACATCAAGAAATGAATGTCATTATTTCATAGGACAACATTTGTGACACTAAAGGAAGGACTCCAATTTAATAAAAATCAGAATCATAATTTATCTATAAGTATGTTTACTAACGGTGAAAACCCTAACCAATAATATTATTTTTTCAATATTATAACTTAAATAATATACTGTGATACGTAACACTGTGATGTACCCTCCTCCCCCTCACATGTAACACCACAGACACATCAAATCCCCCCTCCCCTTTTTTTTCCAACCCACCTTAAAAGAGTTGGGCTATTTTTACACACCACATATTAATTTCTGTTCTGTATGTAGAAATTTTAACTAAACTAATTGGGTAGATTTATGAACATATACCTGAATTTGTGTAAAGGGAATTGGAAAAAACCATTTAGGATTAATAAACTCTGTCCACTTGGTCGAAATTGAAATTCAGAACCCCGTCTCACATTGTAAAACCAGACCTTTGTCCGGTCCGTCGTGGCGAGGGAAAATAAGAAAGTATGGCCATATTTCAGTGCGTCTGAAAATTTATTTTGCTTTTATCAAATATTCTTTTTTCATACGTTCAGCCGTCCAAAGAGAAACGAACAAACCTCTTCTGCTTTCTCATTTCCCTGGTGTCACCACGGCGTCTTTGCAACCCATCTCTCTATCCTCCTCATTCTGTCCTTTGTCTGCCTCGTCATTTCCACACCACTCTCCCATCTTGGGCACATGTTGAGCAAATTTAAATCTCGGTCGGTCTTCCCCCGGATTGTATTCATCTTGTGGTTCGGTCCACACTAGGGGTAGGCAAACTTTTTTTGGGCCCCAATCGACTTACAAACTTATCAAATGTCCCGCGATCGTCCTCCTTTCTCAACTCTACTTTTACTTAGTTTTTTTAATCAATGGATCTTATAAAAAAACAGTGACCTGGCGGTCTAGGGGTAAGGTGTCAGACTTCTGTGATGGGGGTCCGGGGTTCAATCCTCGGTCCCGGCACAGATTTATCTGATTGTCAAACCCTTCCTTAACCTCTGACAAGACGTGTATTAATCACAACTTGTGAATGTGTGGAATGCCAGGCCTCCACCGTGGTTCGGATTCCACGTTAAACTGTAGGTCCTCTGTTTTATCTCACAATCACCCTACCATTACACATTAGCGTAAGTGTGTATAACCCGAATTGGTAGTAAGACGCGGTGCTGCTAATAATAATAATAATAATAATAATAATATAAAAAGCTACATGGCTTGAGCCCACGATCGAGCTATACCAACTAAACGGCCGCCACCGTTAGTAAGATAGTGCCAACATTTACGGATGGAGGGTGTCATGTAGTCAGCTCAACGAACTCTCTGGTCATTAATCTCAGTTTTCTAGACCGAAGTCAATACTTTTTTTATTCAAGTGTCAGCTCAATTGTCTTCTTGAGATTGAATTTGTCCCCATTCCAGACCCACTGCTTCACAGAAAAGTCCTGGAACTGCTGGGGATCGAACCCGAGACCTCTGTGTCTGTAACCAGACAGAAACTCTGATTACTAGAACGAAGAGGTGGTCTTATACGGACCTTATTTTTATTTATTAAATTCACTCTTGCTTCAAATACTTATGTTCCCACCAAAACAATAATTTAATAAATAAAATGTACATTTGCATATAAAACTATTTAAATTTCTCATAACATTACCAATAATTATGTTCGATCAATGTTATTTTGAACATACTCAAATATTATTTGAAAGTACTTGTATTTCGAGTTTATAAGGGAAAAAAAATCTACTTTTAATGAAGATGTGGTTTTCTTACCCAATCGAATTAAAATTACTGCGAGATCGACCCCTAGTCTACACACTACTTGTTTTGGGTCTCCTCCCCCTAAGCCCCATTCGGTGCTCTGGGTCTTACTCCTCAACCCAAGTATCCACATCTAAACTAATGGGGATAGGGATGAGGAAGGTATGGTTTTAGAGAAAATGTATCCACACTTTACCAGCAAATTGGTCAAATACGAGTGTGACGTGTTAGACCACGTGACCACCGATATGGGTCGAAGTCACTTAAACATTCCTCAATCATCTTAGAATTTTCTGTTGCGACCCTGTTTTAAAAACATTACATTTTTTTTTAAGATAGATATATCTATGTTTCTTATGATCTGCTTTGATCTCATAAACGCTAAATTTCGCGTTGAAATTCGTTGAAAATCACCTGGCTTTACATTTTAACAATCAATTTTTTAATCAAACAACTTAAAATGCGAGGTTTATAATACCTTAAAGAGATGTTAGTTTACATCCTCATGTTGATGAAAATAATATTTTGAAATATCAAACTATTTTTAAATAAAGCGAGAATTCTGGACATATTTCAACGTATCTCAGCGCAACGTTAGGTGACCCACTTAATTATTTTTCCGGTTAAGTACATTACAAATAAAATTATAACTATTAAAACACTACCCGCCTCGGTGGCGTAGTTGGCTAACGCGCTAGTCGTGTTGAGCTCGACCGCCCAGGACGGGGAGATCGAGGTTCGAATCTCGGTCGGGTGAACTGGGGGTGGTTTTTCCTAAATGGTTTTCCACTCTCCCTCCACGCAAATGCGGGTTCACTTCCTCTAAATTCAACCTCCCCAATTCCTAATCCATTAGCGTAATTAGTACTTAAGCGTATAACCCGAACGGGTAGTAAGACGCGGTGCTAAATATTAATATTATTAAAACACCTTATTTTACTCATGTAATGTGTCATTTACTTTTTCGTCATATAGCGAAGGGAATATATATCAGATAATTTAATTACTAAAATACTTTTTTCATAAAGATGCACGCAACCATCGTAGAACTATTGACAGTGAGCAAGATTAATGGCTATACTTTCTTGCAATCTCGTGTCAAGTCATATGTACTGAATCTTTCACGTTTGACAGCTGGTGTCAGTTTTGACAATTGCAAGATAAATAAATAGTGAAACCTTTTTCCATTATCTGCAACCATTCTTTTTATATATGTATTTGCACAACTTGTTCTGCTCTTGACGAACCGATTAAGGTATCGACCAGAAGGGTAAAAATGACTAGTAGATAGTTGTATATTCAAAATCAGTTTAAATACAGTAGAACTTATTTAATTCTAAGTCCAAAGGGTATCAAAAAGCATTCGAAATATTCAAGATTTGAATGAACCATTTTTATTAGTATCAACGCAGTTGGTACACAATAAATCAATGACCTTGAAACATTCTACAAATAAACACACATTTCATATAGTTTATATATAGTCTGCATATGTGAGAAACTGGCCTTGTGGTAATGATCAGTGCATCTGGCTACGAACTTAGAGGTCCCGGGTTTGGTTCCCGTCTGGTGCCATGCATATTTATCCCGATCCCAGCGTTTAACATCACTCCTCGTTTCACACATTTATAGTCACTATCATCACTCATCTCATTGTGGATACGACGACCTCCATTGGTGTACCCTGGGTAATGAATTCTCTGTCCCACCAGAGCGGAAAATTGTCTACATACAGGCGACCGAACTAGATATCATATCTCTTCCGGTCAGAAGTTACCTTACGTTAAAAAACAAAAACACAAAATATAAACACTTGGAAAAATTAACATATAAAAATTGCAGACCTAATTATTGAAGATTCGCAAAATGGAGGTTTACAACTTCCATGATTAAAATGCAACACAGAAGAGATTAAAGTTGAGTCAACACATACCCGATGGTACAAAACCCACTCGTCACCGGTGTAGAATTCCTCACTTTCTCTTTTACTGTGCTTCAATAAACTCTTAACTTTATTTGACGTTATTGGCAAATAGGTTGCTTATTTTCAAAAGTGATCGTTAAGTTAGATTTGAAATGGTTACAAAATAATAGAAAAAATAGCAACGTAAAGGCTTCTAACTAGCCAAAAAATTTCCGTCTAAAATTCTAATTACATATTATTTTTTTACCTTTAATTTGAATATGAATCTCATGAGTAATCTTGATGGGTTGAATTATACAATTTTACGAATTATCCAATGTCGAATTATTCAGATCCTATTGTACTAAAGGAATGTTTTTGTACAGTAATATTTGTAGGTAAGAAAACTTTGAGAAAATATAAACTATATCTTTGTGGTCAACTTGTTACAATTTTATCATATTATTAGTGTTATTTTATAATTAATATAATGTCTATCAAAAGTGACAGATTAAGATAGCATGAGCTGACGTACGAATACGTTAAAGTAGATTTAGTAACTTTTCTAGCTGTCAGATAAGAAAGGATCTTCCTATGAAAAGTGTAATTACATGGGAAACTGTCACGACATTCTAATTTGCGTCAGTTAAATTATGCTCACCTTAATTTAGTCGAGCCTCTTGGAGCTTTAATTATTAATTTTAGCACAGAGTGTTATTATCTGTTCAGGTTATACACATATCTATTAATTTATAATGTTCTAGGTATGAGGGGGTTGGATTTAGAGGAAGCATACTCGAATTTGCTTGGAGAGAGAGTGGAATTAATGAAAAACCACCCTCAGTACACCCGGCTAGTATTTGAACCCCGGTCTCTGTGTCAACGGCAGTTGAGTATATTGCAAGAGTGACGTCTGGCTTAGACAATTCAAGGATTAATATAATCGCGAACTCTTCTAGGCAGTGTTAATCAAAAATTGAAAATAAATAAGACCGGTAGACATACATCATGTCGTGGTAGGAAAGATTATGGCGAAAATCGTTTATTTGTTGTCCTAGAGCAAGACATAGTTCTTCAATACACTATTACATTTTAGATAGAGAAGGCTTTGAGCAACATCCAACTGAAGAGTGTGTTGAATCTCATCAAACAGTGGAACAAAGGCAGCCTACGGAAAGACCAGCCAATTGAGCTTAAAGAAGTAAAGACAACATTTATTACAAGCGAAAATTTGGACCAAGCAGTAGAATACGGAGGGGTTGGCGGGGACTGGAGACAGTCTATTTTCACAAATTTTAAATTACAGATGAACGAGCTTTATCATATATATAAACAGTATATGAACAGTAGATATACATACAAACAGTACATATATAACATATATACAAATATATAGTATACATATATAGTATAATACAGATATATTTAGTACATATCTAATACATGTATACAGTATATATAAATTCAGTATATATAAATACACAGTATTTATTATATACATACAGTAATATAATATATATACACACAGGATGTCAGAAACTCATAACCCAAACTGCACATATAGTTTATTTGAACCAAAAGTAATACAAAATCCCTATATACTTACATTCGGAAAACTATGCTAGTATATACCATTAAATTGGGTTCAAAGTTTCGGTGTACAGCACCGGGTGAGCAAAGCTGTTCAACCATGAGTGTACAACAAGTTGCATAGGAGTTAGGTGCCTGGAACTGCACACCTCAACATCTTGGAGCACGGCAGCAGAATATACCACAGTCAACAGTAAACAACACACCAAGCCATCTAGAAATGCGAATACGTTCTGAGGGTCATCATTAACGGTCCTACAGCACAGAAAATTCTTGCCATTATTACATGTGCAGTACCGTGCTCCTAGCTCTTATGCAACTTTTTGTACATGCATGCTTGCACAGCTTTGCTCTCTCAGCGCTGTACGCCGAAACTTCAATGCAATTTAATGGTATTAGCATAGTTTGCTGGATATAAGTGTACAGGGATTTTGTATTACTTTTGGTTCAAATAAACTAGATGTGCAGTTTGAGCTATGAGTTTCCGAACATCCTGTAGAACAAATCACAACGTATTTATAAGTGTATCTTTTCGGACGTTTATTAATTTGGTTGCATATATTATTATCAGGTTAGATTAGGTTAGGTTAGGTTAGGTTATGTAGGTGTCCAATATTTAGTTACGCCACTGCTCAAACCAGTATTAAATATAGGCCTATCTAAATATTCAAAGACGTTTGACATAATAATGTGTTAATTAATTGTCTTTCTTTTTTCCTTTCTAAGATAGGATTTTAAAAAAACATTGTGTTGATGCGGTGAGGGCTTTGGTAAATAACTAAGGTGTGAGAGCTTGAATAAGGTAGCATTAATATTCCTTGAACACGAATTTACTATTCAACATTAAGATTATTAGACCGCTGTTTGATGTCAAAGAGATGCCGTTCTTTTGTGTGCGTGCCGATGCTTACTAGAGTCCTTCTTGCATTCAGACTAATAATATCCTGGACTAATATTTTCCGCTTACACTGGGTACAAGCGCTGACAAGCGCGAATCTGCTTTCAGTATGAAAGGTCCCCTCTGTAAACACATTCTTATTGCTGACGCAGGTCAGCGCCGATCAGCACTGGTAATTGAAAACAGGAAACCTTTCTTTCTGTACGCACCTTAAAGGATATAATTACCAGTAACCAAGCCATCATTCGCATAGTTGTAGCATGGAATATCACAATATCTAAATTCCTAAGTTCAGTTGGCCCCAGACCAAACTCTAATCTTCTGAGTCAAGGCCGGTAACACTATCCGTGCAGCCAACTAAAGACGATGAAGATTCAACAACAATGTTGTTAGAATCATAAAGAATTTCCTCAAGTTTGTTATCAAATTCTATCACAAGTTTTCAATTAATAACCCGATAATACAGCTTTGTCTAACAAAGATTAGAGTTTGTTGGTTTTGCGAAGTTTATTAAGCTTAGAAGATTAGTTACTAGAGTGCTAATTTTCATTTAGGGCAAGTTATCCAAGCTTATCCTTAGAAGAGAGCTGATTATTAAAAACAAAAAATGTTTAAAATAGGCAGGCAAATAGGCATTTAAAATATAGGATTTATGCACTCAAATAAGCCCTTAAGGTAAAACAGGCACATAATAAGCAACTTAAAATTTACTATACCACACGCTATTACCCACAGCTTTTAATTTTTAGAATAACAAAATTACTCCTTCGGTATGATACACAAATGTACTAATTACGCTAATAGTTTAGATATAAGGAAGGTTTAATTTAGTGATGGTTTTCCCGCATATACTTGGCGAGAGGGTGTAAAATCATTTAGGAAAAAAAAATTAGCCTCAGTATAACCCGACTGGTATTTGAACTTCGCTTCCACTGTCATATAGGTAATTGCGAAAGTTACGCCATAGACCATTCGACCACTTAAGCGGGCTTACTAGTAATTAACATTGTTGTTAATCATTAGACACTTTTCTTCATATAATAGGTCATCTTTCATATACGAATGTATAAAAATGTATGTCTTTTAGTATTTATTTAGTAAATGTATAGTTTTCAAAACAATAAATTGGTGGACAGTTTCTAAATGATATGCAGGTACACCAGTAAAATAGTATATTGTGAATAAATAGATCATCTAACGAATTTATTTCTATTTCTATTCCCTGACCCCAAAAATGTATATTTACACACCAAGATTGTGATCCTAAGTGCTTTAGAAGCCGAGATATGGGTAATGTACACATGTTTCAAGATGGCCGCTATAAAATTCAAGATGGCTGCCAGATGAAGTGGTTCCTATCAAAAATTAAAAGCTATGACCCTCTAGTAGCACGTGGAAAAAACTTGGTGCTTCTGTCCGGTGTGTCCATATTTTCATACTAAGCTGCCGCGCTAATGCATACATTGTGTGTTAAAGAGATTGGGGTGATGAGATTGGTGAGGGGTTGAGGGAGAGAATATTCCCCTAATATCCTGTGGGTAACGTAAGCGTTGAGAATGAGTTCCACCGTATCATTGTTTCTAGAATTTGAGCGCCGAATAAATCCCTCGATACAACTTTGGTCTTCTTGCTACGTCCTCTGATAGTTATTAAGATAATGGCATGCTTAACTTGTATGGGAGGATCGGCCACGGGGGTATAGTTCTAGTTCCTCAACTGAGCCTTAGGTAGTCCCAGGGGATAGCCTAGTTCCTCCACTGAACCTTAGGTAGTCTAAGTACATAGCCCAGTTCCTCCACTGAGCCTTAGTAGTCCCACTGCATAGCCCATTTCCTCCACTGAGCCTTAGGAAGTCCCACTGCATAGCCCAGTTCCTCCACTGAGTCTTAGGAGTCCCAGTGCATAGCCTATTTCCTCCACTGAGCCTTAGGTAGTCCCACTGCATAGCCCAGTTCCTCCACTGAGCCTTAGGTAGTCCAATTGCATAGCCCATTCCTCCACTGAGCCTTAGGTAGTCCCAGTGCATAGCCCAGTTCCTCCACTGAGCCTTAGGTAGTCCCATTGCATAGCCCAGTTCCTCCACTGAGACTTAGGCAGTCCCAGTGTATAGCCCAGTTCCTCCACTGAGACTTAGGCAGTCCCAGTGTATAGCCATTTCCTCAGCTGAGACTTAGGTATTCCCAGTGCATAGCCCATTTCCTCCACTGAGCCTTAGGTTAGTCCCAGTGCATAGCCCAGTTCCTCCACTGAGCCTTAGGTTGTCCCAGTGCATAGCCTAGTTCCTCCACGACACCTTAAAGAAGGTATTACAAATAGTCCCAGTGTAACAGCCTAGTTCCTCCACGACACCTCAAGGAAGGGATTACAAATAGTCCCAGTGTAATAGCTTAGTTCCTCCACGACACCCTTCATAAAAAAAGTATTCTCACCGCTAAAGCTTTTCCTACTTTCCATGCCTTTACCAATTATTGTAAGTTATGTTTTGTTGGGTTCGGTGATATTGTTATAGTCAAATTGTCATATACGGGTTTAGATCTAGTTATTTCTATAGCTAGACCGCTATAGATAAAATAACACAAACCTATATTATCCCCACCGTCTCCCTTTCTAACGGTGGTTCCCCTATTATCGCCATGTTTGGTCCCAGAAAAATAAAGTCTTCAACTTAATTAATTTTCTACAAATAATATAACAGAAATGTTCTAGGTTTTTTTGAAACAATAGACCTATATCCCTCATTATGTTTGAACCGTTTGGGTTTCATGGTGCAACTAGAGTGATAAGCGAGTGGACTTCCATAAAAGTGGAGGAACTCGGCAATGGAATTAAGGGACCATCTGCTTCGATGGCTGCAAGGTTTAAGGCTTCCCTCTTGCAATAGACTGTACTACCGATGATATGGATATTAGGGTTCGAATCCCGGTCGGGTGTTCTGAGGGTGATTTTTCCTAAGTGGTTTTTCACTCTCCTTCCACTGTATTCGTTAAGTTTCTTACAGAAAATTATAATAATTATATGTATATATAATTAAGGATCCTTTTGTATTTTTATAAATTACAAATAATCGTATGGTAGTTTAAAAATAAATTGTTCGTTAAAATTATTTGAACAATATGGTTTAAAATGTACAATACTTCAATATATAATATATAAAGATCATTTACTGTAATTAACAAAATATTTTGTTTTTATGAAAAAAAATACTTAAGGGTGGCTTAGTGAAAACCTATTTTTGAAAGTTTTCTTAGAAGCTATAACTCACAATATGAGAACATTTGTGCGATTGTGTCTTACCATAATATACCGAGTTTTCATTTGAAAAATGTCCACCAAAATATCTCGAGAACAACGCATTGCGGGAAAAAAAAGTTTTAAAACAAAATCTATTTGGTTCTAAAGGAAAGTAAAGTGGTAAGGATGGTATGACCTTGGATGGCGTCGCTAAGGTGACGTTAAGGTCACTTGGATATTTTTCTTTAAATGAGGCTTCTTATTAGTCATTACACATTCTTGTAGATCAAGTGGTGCCATTTTCACAATATTGATTTTAAGCTTTTTAAAGTAAATGCTAACACGAGAAATCAGTCTCACAAGTTTCTGAGTCACCGACACCGGGCGCATTAGAACGGTATATTGGCGGTGATTGGACTAAAAGTGTCCTACTATCTATCTGTGGGGTGAAACAATTTAGTCGACATGTTTTCCACTCATCATCCCGTTATACCCCTTCCTTCACCCTCCTTTCTTTCCCTTGAAATTGTTTCAACACGACCGGAGTAAAATTACAAACTCTCCAACCGCTCAGCCCTGGGTTAAGTCGGGGGGAATATTAGATCAAGAGAGGCCTATGATTAAAATGGTGAAAACTTCAATTGTAGGGAAAGAAGAACTGATAAAGGAAGGGAAGAATAACAGATTAAAAGTCTGCTCCCACCTAGGCGAATCGATTAAAAACTCGGTATTTTGACTCACATTTAATCAAAAGGGAAAGTCAAAATGCAGTTTTTTTAAATAATAACATAGAGAAGAATAAAAATGTATTTATTTCTTTCACAAATGAAAGTATAGACCAGTAATTTTTCAGTTTTATACATATATTTGAACCAAATAACTTATATATTGCTTTGGACTTATCCTTTTGCGAATCCTGGATTTCCAATTTCGAATATAATCTGATTATTAGCGACTTATTAACTCAAATCGTTTCCAAATCAAGTTTTATAAAAATTCTGATTCGAATCCGAATAAACCCTTTTATAATTAAAATATTTTAAATTGAATCCATGATGATTATTTTATAAGATGATATTTTTTTTTTTCAGATGAAATACACATCGAATATTGAGCTATTTGATATATATATATATATTTTAAATTGAATCCATGATGATTATTTTATAAGATGATATTTTTTTTTCAGATGAAATACACATCGAATATTGAGCTATTTGATATATATATATATCGAATATAGAGCTATTTGATATATATATATATATATATCAAATAGCTCTCTCTATATATATATATATATCGAATATAGAGCTATTTGATATATATATATATCGAATATAGAGCTATTTGATATATATATATATATATATATATATCAAATAGCTCTCTATATATATATATATCGAATATAGAGCTATTTGATATATATATATATATATCAAATAGCTCTATATTCGATATATATATATATCAAATAGCTCAATATTCGATGTGTATTTCATCTGAAAAAAAAAATATCATCTTATAAAATAATCATCATGGATTCAATTTAAAATATTTTAATATATATATATATATATATATATATAATATATATATATATATATATATATATATATAATTCCATTACAATACAAAAATAACGCCATAAAACTGCGCTCAAACCCTGATCCCTTAAAACCACATGTTAATATTGACTACATTTATTACATAAAATATTTTGTTAAAATTGTTTATTAAAGTTTAATAATGGATCGAGGTTGGTTTCTGTAGAAAGTTAAATTATTCCAAAAATTTGACTAATAGATTTGAATTTAGAATATTACATTCCAACGCATACAAATCTGGTTCAATTTAATCTTGAAATTTCTAATCGTCAAATATTAAGATTCGAAACTTCAAATCTATTCCGAATTTAAAGCTGAATTTGGATTCTAAATCTCAAAGCTTTGCAAAGGCCTATCTTCAATAAATACGTTAATTTAATTTTGTACTCATAGCTATCCTAACATTTCTTGAAACTTTGTTTATCGCCATCTCATAATTGGATAATAACATTTTCTCTTAATTAAAAGGCTTCTCTTTTAATTATATTATGTTCATGACGAATAGTAAAGAACTGTTGATATTACTATGTACATTACATAAAATTAAACTGGACGTGCCCACTGAAAAAAAATTTTTTTTTTGGTTAAGAGTGTTTTTTGTTATAAAAGTTTTAAAAAATTACTTATTGTGAATCAAGCTCTCTTCAAACCCGTAGTAAAAAAAAAAAAGCTTTGCAGGCATCGGCGTAGGAGAGGCATCAGCGTTCCGTCAAGTTAAAAAGCCGAACACAAACTTTGAAAAAGGCGTCTACATCAACGGTTCCATAGTTGGGAGTCCACGAAGTTATTGCCGAGGGATACGTGGGAGGGAAAAAAATTAAATTACATATATTTTGGGAAAGTTTAATGTCATCTTGAGAAACACATTTGTTTGGGAAAGCCTTTTCTGCATTTTGAATTACAAAAATTTTTTTTTAATATATCACCTGGGTGTAAAAGTGAACGAAATTGATGGTGGTAAATATTTAACCTAATTAACTCACCATCATCATCAACAACTATTTCCAGCCTTTGGCCGGGTCAGTTTAGTAAAATTCCTCCATCTTCCTCTATCTTTCCACCAGTCTGACTCCTTTATTTGCTTCCATTCTTTTTTGACTTGTACACTTTTTTTATATTTTCCCTTTTTGGCGTTCCTTGTGTTCTTTTTCCTACATACAGTACTTCATTTCCATAATTTTCTTTGGCATCTTCTCCTTTTCCATCCTCATTACATGTCCATACCATCTCAGTCTTGCTTCCTCTACTATCTCATGTACTCCCTGTAGCCTCTGCCTAATATCTTAATTCGCCATATGGTTTGCTGTATTATTAATATGTTAACACCAGATTTGGTGGACGGATAGTCTAAGGCGTCAGTCTCGCAATATACTAGACTGCCGCTATGAGGAAATCGGTTTTCAAGTCCAGATCGGGTGTCATGAGTGTAATTATTTTTTTCATTCATCATAAACGATCTTTTTTTTTCTTTTAAATTTTCAGATTTCAAGCATAAACTATACTTCGTCCACCAATGTACAACTTTACAAAAACGGTTTCACAGTATTAAATAAATAGTACAGTGCACCGCACAAACTTTCTCTCTCTTTAATCTTATAATAGAGACATTTACAAAAAATTGGTAAAATTTGTGAAACCAAATAATACACACCATAGCAGAAACACTCCACCAAAGAGCATAACAATAAATTACACATTTTTAAGTATTCCGTAAAACATAAATAGGTTTGCTTATAGCTCAGAAACTATTGGTTTTATAAAAATATCTTCCATATTAAAATATGTTTAATTTAAACAGTGCTACAACTTTACAATGATGAGTTATATCGTAGCTCAAATAGTTGCGGAGAAATTATCAAAACTAGAAATTTCTGTCCAAGTTTAGTACCTCAAAATAATTTCATGAAAAACATTTTTTTTAATTTGTTTGTAATTTTAAATCCTGTCTGGATACCAAATTTAATCAAAATTTTAGACCAAGATTTGAGAAAATAATTTTCTTTTTTTCCTACTGGCCTTCAGTAATCTTTATTAATTTTAGGGTTTGATGTATAATTCCAAAAACCACTCGGGGGATTCTTTTGAAAATCCTATATATCAAGCCTAGCCCAATCGGTAAAGAAAGGAAAGACAAAGAAACTAAAGACGGCAAACCTAAAACAACTTTTTCTATTCCGGGATTTATGAAACGTTGACATTCATCAAAATCTCTATTTCTTTTTTTTCTTTTTTTTTTTTTTTTTTACGATTACAATACTTCTCTTTTCGAGGGGTCGAGTGAAAGTATTAATTTAAGGACCGCTGCTTTAGCTAAGCTCTAAGTCAATTTTACATTATTATATTTACCTGCCATCCCCTTTGCATCAACTTATCTTATTCTATTTACCTGTCCCTAACCTAACTTAACCCAACCGGAAAAATAATTATAGAAAAAAACTATCTTGGTAAAGAAATTGTTAAATTCAACAAGCACAACATATCAAAGTTTGGTACTGTAAAAGCAATTCCGTACAAGATTTTACCCATAAAATAAATTTGTCAACATAAAAGCGGGAATACTTTTCTCAGTTTATTTGTCTCTTTTCGACAGCTGGGGCTCGTCTTATTAAATATTTACGAAAGGGACCAAGTTAATAAACTTCACTTTGAAACATATAGGATTCGTGAGAATTTGCGAATTCTTTAATCTTAACTTTACATCCATTACTGTATCCAGCTTATGGTCTGGGTCACTTTTTTATTCAAGCCATATATTTTCCACAGTGGGCTTGCTAGGCCTGTCATAGCTTCATATGCCTTATAATATAACTTAAGTCCAGGACAGGCACAACATCCACTTCTCGCCTTTAATTTATCAATTTGAAAGGGCAAACCAATATTTTCATCATTGATAAATTTTCAGCCAAGCCGGGAATTGAACTCGGGACCCTTAGCTCAGAATGCAGACACGCTACCAGCTAGCTAAGGTGTCGGACAAACTATGTTATCTATCTAGAGCAGCGTTTCCCAAACTGGGGTTCGCAGAATCTTCCAAGGGGTTCGCCAAAATATTTCTGTAATGGCGGATTTTTTCAGCACTTTGTGAGGAAATGGAAAGCATTAACAACTGTTTATTGTCTCACACTGAGTCAGGAAATTATCTTGCGGTAGAACTCTTACAAGATCGTTTGAACTTAAACACTAAGTTTTAGTTTTTCTTATCAACCATCCATTTCACAAAGCAAAGTGCATGAAAGATAAAATGTGGTTCCAGGCTTTGGTCGATTTGGCAGACATTTTCTCAAAAATGAACAGCTTAAACCTATCTCTTTAGGGTCAAATATTAACTTTTTACTGTGCAAGACCGTATTCGAATGGTTCATAAATTAAATTAAATTTTTGGAAACGTGTTTAATTAGCAATCAAACGGAGTGCTTTGATATCTTTCACGACATGATGGTAGAAAATCAGCTTTCTTTGGACGAAAATGTTAAGAACATGGTTATAGATAGAACACTTGAAGGGACTTGGAAAAACCTTCAGAGAATATTTCCCAGCCATGTCCAATAATAATTGGATTCACAATCCCCTGTAAGAGACAGCAATTTTGGAATCCTCCACATTTAGCGTGAGTGAAAAAGAGCACCTCCTTGAAATTTCCACTGATTTTGAATTAAAGAAAAGCTATAAATCTCTGTCATTAAATTGTTTCTGGTTAAGTTTAAAGGAGGAGTTCCCAGTGTTATCGAATAAGGCTATTACAGGTTTGGTACCATTTTCTTCTACGTATTTTAGCGAGAAATATTTTTCTTCATATGACTATTTAAGAATATAAATAAATAAACCGGCTCAGTACTAAAAGTGACTTAAGACTTTATTTATTGTCTGTGGTCCCTTACTTTAAAACTCTGTTCCATCCAAAGCAAGCGCACCCTCCTCACTAAGTCACTTGAAAAGGTGAGTAGCTGTTAAAACTTGCTAACAATTTTGAAACTTAAATTGGCATGGAATTTTGTGATTAAAGGAGGCTATTTCAGTTATGTAACTGCAGTAATTTCCAGTACCACTTTAAAAATCATGTGAAATGTGATAATATTGTGACAGTAAAGATATGAAAATATTAATACAATACTTTGCTTTTTTAATTTCAGTTTTAATTTTTAAATAAATGTATAGTTATTTGAACTTGTACTTAAGTATTTTCGATATTATTCCATTATATTTGGTGTAGTATTCCAAAGTACCTACCGGAGCTATAGTAGGTTAATTTAACGATATTAAACAATTTGATTACAATTAATAACTAAATTTCATAAAAGTTTTGTATAAAATTTAAGTGTGTGGTTATGAATATTTGTCAGGGGGTTCATGCAACTCAGATGTTTGTGAAAGGGGTTCGCGAGTCGAGAAAGTTTGGGAACCACTGATCTAGAGAAAGCATCAATAAAAAATGTGGTGTTTCCCAAACTGTGGTAGGCGTAGAATACCTTATTATCATCACCGCATCTAACTGTTCAGGCTATAAGCATTATGCATATGTACTAATTACGCAAGTGAATTAGGGATGAGAAAGGTTGAATTTAAATTAAGTGTACCCGATACTCTCCCTGTCATCAGCAGTCTAATCTAACATGAGAGTGATTCCTTAGACCATGAGGCCACTGAAGTAGTTATTTGATTAGCTAAAGTTTTATTAAGACTACCTTTTATATTTTCCAAAATTTAATTTTTCATTATTATATTAGGTGTTCTGTCTTAGGACAGGTCCACTCCCTTTGTCAGTGAACTTAGACAGCCAATGCACCCCGTTCTCTGCCTCCTCCTTGATCGCCAAGAATTTAATTATTTCCTCCAAGTCATCTAATATTTGAATCCTCCTTCTTCTTAAGCTCCCTTTACTCTCAATCTTTCCTTCTGTGACGTCGTGCAGAAGACAGATCCTCCAAAGGCTGTGTCCGATCAAGTTTGCTTTGCACCGAAGAATCACATCCAAAATAGTTATCTTCCCACCCACAATTCTTAGGACTTCATTTGTCACTCTGAATGTCCATCTGATCTTCTCAAGTCTTTTCCAACACTACATTTTAAAGCTCTCCAAGTATATTTTTTCCATCTTCCTGATATCCAAAATTCTGCTTCATGCAGTGCGATGCTCCAAATTTTGCATTTGATCAGTTTATTCCTCAAATCCAAACTCAATTTGCTGGTCAGCAGTAACCACTTCTTGTTGAAAGCTTCCTCGGCCATGGCGATCCTCGACCTTATTTCTTTAGTGCAGTTGGCATCCTTTGTCAGCAGACTTCCCCGGCACTTGAACTGCTCTGTTTTTCAACTCCTGGTTTACATTCTGAAAATTGAAAAATGACACCTGGACACGGGAATCGAGCCCGGGACCTTTGACTTAGTACTCCAATGCTCTAACCACTGAGCTAACCAGGAATCGTCCCTTGCCCAGGGTCATTCTTGACTAGTATTTTAAGGCAGAGTCCATGATGGACGTGTGGAAAGTGACAGCAATAAGCCAACTACCAAGTTGAAGGTGGCTGCGTTATCTGATAGCTCGTAATCTTAATAAAATCACACATTTGTAGCCGACGATTTCCGCACGTTCATCATAGACTCTGCCTTAAAATATGAGTGAAGAATGACCCTGGACACGGGACAATTCCTGGCTAGCTTAGTGGTTAGAGCATTGGTGTACTAAGCCAAAGGTCCCGGGTTCGATTCCCGTGTCCAGGCTTCATTTTTCAATTTTCAGAATATGATATCTAGATGTAGTAATCCTCACTAAAAGCATAAATAATATCTTGGGCTATTTGATTCCTGGTTTACAATTTTGATCTTCAGCGGCTCTTTATTTTTTTTTAAATCCCCATCACTTTTGACTTCTTAATGTTGGTCTCCATGCCCTATATTCTTCCTATCCCCACCAGCCGATTCATCATTACCTGCAACTATTCGTTATTTTTGGCCAGCAATGCTAGATCATCTTCGTATTTTATTGTGTTGGTGACGCGTCCTTCTGTCTTGAAATCGCCACATTCCTCCAGGGCTTCTCTGACCAGCCACTCTCCATATAAGTTGAACAAACTGGGTGACAAACAGCGTCCCTGTTTCACTCTTCCTCCTATATCTACGCTGTTGGTCTCTCCATCAGTCAGCCTCACCTTCACTCGCTGTCTTAAGTAAAGGTTTGCAATCAACCTTCTGTCCTTCCAGTTTATGCTCATCTTCTTTAGTATCTACATCAGTTGTTTCCACTTCAATCTTCACTCTTTTGCTAGTCGGTAAAACTAATGTAGACCTCTTCTTTGACTTTCAGGAATCTCTCTGAAATTATTCTCAGTATCCCGGTGGCTTCTCTGGATCCTTTTCTAAATCGAAATTGGTATTCTTCCAGAAAATTTTTGTTTATTGTTGATTTTATAATGAGCAGGAAGAGTTACATTGGCTAGACCAATGGTTCCCAACCCCAAGTGGGCGATTTGGGTTATCAGGGGGGCAATAAATAAGTGGGGGGCGATTTGGGGGCGATGAGTATTCAAAGGGGGAAAAATTAAAATAGTACTGTACAGTAGAAGTTGCCAGGTAGCACGAGTCACTGGCTATTCTCAACCGGTGAGTTCACTGCTCTCACCCCTCTCCACAGTCCCCACCTGTTGTTGCTCAGCGCGGTTGAGTGGTGACTCAACCCCCTCCCCCTCCTGCCATCACAACACACTTGCCATTGACCTACATTCGTCTTCAGTCTTCACTAGCCTTTGTGTGCCTCACCATTAGTTTTTGTGCGTTTGTTTTGAAGTGTAGAAGTTCATGCACAATGGATTCAAAAAAGAAGAAGTGTCGTCAATACTCAGCTGAGTATTTAAAATTCAGTTTTATCACGTCACCGCAAAATGTGCAGTTTCCACATTGTCTTTTGTGCGATAAAACTTTTACTAGTAATGAAGCCATGAAGCCTTCGCGAATGAAAGATCATTCATCAAGAGTACACAGTGATAAAGTGAGTAAAGAACTTAGTTATTTTCAACACCTCAAAGCTAAAGCTGATAAACGGTCTAATGTGAGTGAATTATTTGAAAAACGAGCAACCGATCTTGACAAAGGTCTTCTTGCTTCTTACGAGGTGTCTTTATTGATCGCTAAATGTGGTAAACCTAACACAATTGGCGAAACTCTTGTTTTACCGGCTACCAAAAAAATTGTTGAAATCATGTTAGGTGAGGGTCCTAGTAATAAGATAAGTCAATCGGTTCCTTTGAGCAACAATACTGTTTCCAGGTGAATTGACTAAATGGCCACGGACGTTGAATCCAAACTCACCAATTTGTTGAAAAAAAGTAAATTTGCATTACAGATTGATGTTTATCAATGAACAAAAGGAAATTACCGAGGAAATGTTGTTTGCTAGAACTTTGATCACTGATACGAAGGGATCGTCGATTTTTAAAGTGGTGCAAGATTATTTTGAGGAAAAAGAGATTCCCCTAACAAACGTGAGCGCTTACGCAACAGACGGTGCTCCTTCCATGTCAGGTCGTCATACTGGGTTTCTAGCCCACCTTAAGAAAGAAGTGCCAGAGGTCATCACTATTCACTGTGTCATTCATCGTCAACACTTAGCTGTGAAAAAATTGAGTGGTGTCCTGCATGAAACCCTACAACCGGTTATTACTGGTGTCAACAAGATTAAAGCTAATTCCCTCAATGACCGTCTGTTCCGACAACTTTGCCATGAAAATGATGAGGAATTCGAACGCTTGCTTCTACATACGGCCGTGAGGTGGCTTTCCAAAGGAAACTGTTTGCGCCGTTTCTTCGAATTATTTGACACGGTTACTGAGTTTCTCGACACGTCTGATCCTGTTTTAAGTGATAATTTGAAGCAATGCAAGTTGGAACTTGCGTACCTTACAGATAATTTTGAAAAAATGAACGAAGTCAATATAAGGCTTCATGGAAACAAGATGTACCTTATCAAGCTAATTTTTACTGATCACCGTGACCAGTTAAAAACTGACATGGAATCAAGATTTGAAGATTTGACCAAGTTACAAATTCCTGATTGGATTCTAGATCCATTCTCGTTTGAATCTGTGGATAAGCTTGATAACTCTTTGCAGACAGAGTTTCTAGATCTGAAGTATGACTGTGAGGCGAAAATCATTGTCAAGCAGAGCGGTTACGAGTTAGTCTGGGTGAAGCTTATGGACACTTATCCACAACTGTGGGGAAAAACTGAACCACTTCTTATCTCGTTCCCGTTAACATATTTATTTGAAAAAGGATTTAGTTCTGTTGTCCAGCACCTCACAAAACAAAGAAATAAGTTGGACATTAGCCTCAAAGGAGACTTGCGCCTGAACTTGACGATCATAAAGCCAGATATTCAAGCTTTAACTGAAATCCACCAAGCACAAGGCAGCCATTGAAAAGGTAAAATAAAACAATAACAAAGTTTTCAAACTTTCATTTATTTTTTCAAATTTTAACTGTCAACTTTCTTAATTTTTTCCAGATTCCAATTTAAAAATGAAAACATGTACTCCTGTTTTTTAAATGTATGTCAATGATCTTAGTTAATTATTTCACTTCTTTGTTCTTAAAAAAATCTGTAAAAAATGTACATTTTAATTTTTTTTCTATTTTATTTAAGAGTGACCGGATAAAACTGCTTTGGTTGTTTTTATATAAGGTAGTAAAATTGTTTAAAGTAATAAAACTGCTTTATTATTTACACTTTACTTCAAATTAAAATTAGGCATACAATGAAAATAAAAAGGGGGCGATAGGTGTTAGTCAACCTCTAGAAAGGGGAGATGGGCCACAAAAGGTTGGGAACCACTGGGCTGGACCATAGTGTTGAAAGGGATACATGACTGGAGAAAGTTTGGGAAACACTGAAGTATCGGTCGAAACCCTTTGAGTTGGTTACGCGGGTAAAGGTGTCAGTCTCGTCATGTATGTTTTTCTGCTGACAAAAAGTTGTATTTCATTTTCTGATCAGATGTACTGAAGGGCTTTTTTTTATTAAATAAATCCCCCAATCTATTTCAACCTAAATGTGAAGTCATATTCTTTAAATTTTACCTTCCTTAATCCTATTTCATTAATTTGTGATGTGTTAGTGGAAAAAAAACTTCTAAAGTTCAAATTCGAAAATACATCAAGTTTCAGTACTGTAAAGAAAACTATCCTTCCCTCATCGATGGTCACATGGTATAAGGCGTCCGGCTTGTAGGCTTATTTACTGGATCACTGGTTTTGATGAAGTCGTGGTTTGATTTTCCGCCGGGTGCACTAGTTTACTACCTAATTTTTTTTCGCTGCGGTTTAATTAGCGCCTTTCCATGCCAATATTGGGGAATTTCTCTCTAACTACTATCATATCCCTTATCATTTAAATTTAACCGTTAAATAGCCCTTACGTTAAAATGAATTTACAATGTGTAAACAATCCTGGGTTGATCGTTTTCACAAGTGCGCAAAGATAAATACTTTCTTCCTTAATGGTTTACCACTTTATATACCGGTATATATATTCCACGTAAATGTGGGTTCATTTCATCTAAATTCGACCTTGCTCAACTCTTCCCCATTAGCGTAATTAGTAAATCGGCGTATAATCCGAATGGGTAGTAAGACATATTGCTAAAAAAAACTACTTTCCGAAAGAATGATTTAAAGCAGATAGGTGGGCAACATATTTTTCAATGTAGCCACCACAGGTGTGGTGAATGAGAAGTGAAATTTGCCACACTGTGTAAAAATTGAGAAATAAGTTTGCTAAATCAAGCTTTTATAACAACACACACCGTTTGAACAAGTTTATTAATACATGTACACGTTTACCACTAAGTTAAAACCGCCTCATACGCTGCGTCAATGACTCGTTAAGAAAGCGGAATGCTTCAAATTATATGCAGGAAACCACAAGCTACAATCACCACACGCCGTCAGGAAAAAGTTTATTTTACCGTGAGAGCTAACAAAATCAAATTCGTCATAATTTTATGGCAAATTCGCCACTTGTTGCGATTGCTGACAAGGTTGCCAACATTGAAGCATAATGATGGTATGTTCAACTTCCCACATTTGCATTCAATGAATAAAATGTTATCAGTGGATGTGGCTCAGCGTCAAAATGTTTAACTCAGGAGCTACGGGTCGAAATTATCTTCAGGGGAATATGATTACACCCGATACAATGGCCGCATGGTCTAACGCGCTACTCTCGCAGTAGACTAGACTATTGATGACGGGGAGATCGAAGTTTGAATCACGGTTGGGTGTACTGAAAGTGTTTATTTTTATGATTTTCCACGCTAATACGGGTATATTTTCTATAATTATAGCATTCCTAGTCACTAAAACCCTTCAATGCAATTAGTACATAAGCGTATAACCCTAACTGGTAGTAAGACGCGGTGCTAATAAAAATATGAGTACGTTTCCTTCAAACTAGCCCTCATAATATATTTATATATATGTTACAACTCATTCTACAAATATTTAAAATAAAATTACACCCTGGGAATGAAAGCACTCCTGTCGATCTTACATTGTGTAATAATATCCACAGCACATACATGGCACACGATACAAGGAGGAGGGGAATGGATCACGGAATTTTAGAGGTTTGGAGTGGAAAACAATACACTGTGGCATATCCAGTCCATATATTAATCATATATACGTTAGTAAAATTAGTTCAATTTTAACAATGTTATATGTAAATTGTTGAAGGTTGGTTATTATCTTAAATGATGTACGAAGATAGATCCAGCCTTACTCAAACAAATGCGGCCGTTTGTTATCAAAGTTCTGACGGACAATTACAATTTAGCTGAGGATTGCTTTTGGAATTTTGAAGCGTCATTGCTGCTATTCTTTTAAGATTGGAATGTAGGAAACGCGAATTAAGGGCAATGTTTTTGAAGTTTTTATAACAAACTTTTTTTTTTCCTAAATAAATCAAATATTGTTTTAGTAGAAACATAACGTTTCGTTTTCTTCTTATGGTGATATTAACAGTTGTTGAATACCTATCATGAGAATAGCGGCATTTGGTGACAAACCTTTTAAATAAAGAGGAAAAGTTGTCATTAAATTCCAGGACACCTTTTACAGATATTTAAGAACTGTTAAGATTAGCATGTGCAGAAAACTAAATTATATTTTTATAGAAGAAATATTTGATTTATTTTAGCCAAAAAAGTTTATGTTATAAAAACTTCAAAAATACTGCCCTAAACTCACGCTCACTAACACCCCACCTTAAGAGCAATGTCAAGCATAATCTATTCGAGTGTCCGAGGTTCATAGCCATTCTTATCTCCAGCTACTTTATAATACAGAGCGTGATCTCCAAGCCTGTCTCCTTTTCCCTTGTACAAACATTCTCCACCACATTTATTTTATTCTGACCTATTTAGTAATTTTAAACAGGCGGCGCAGTTGTTGTAAAATCAATATATAGGCCAGATTTAAGAAACAAATACAAGGATTGCTGGTTAAGCTTGTTTTTTTATTATAAAAAATAATGCGTTTATCATTAAAACTAATAATGGCTTAACTCAAGTGGTAGGGATGAGAAAAGTAGTTTTTTTTTAGCACATCGTTTTACTACCCAAGCGGTTAACACGCCTATGTACTAATCACGCTAATGAGTTAGGGATGAGGAAGGTTGAATTTAGAGAAAGTGTATGTATTTGCGTGGAGGAAGAGCGAAAAAACCATTTGGTAAAAACCAACCTCAGTACATGGGACCGTGATTCGAACCTCAATCTCTGTCATCAGCAGGCCAGTCTAATACGAGAGTGAAGCCTTAGACCATTCTGCCACTGTAGCTGGTTCGGGTGAAACTAGTGCTCACACCATTGTTTCTCGACGTATGTGAATGAGATATGTACTACTATTTGAACCGAGTGGCTTTGTTTCGTGAACATCTCTCTTATCAGCGTGGGTGCAGACATTAAACAGCCACCAAACAAAAGTCTTACACCCTCTTACCTCCCCTCCAAAAATTTAGTAAACATATTTCAAGATAATTTTGATCAGAAAGGTTTAAAGTCAAGCCATTTATTCTATAAAAGTTTATCAATTTCATTGTAGTTTGGAGAAAAAACTGGATTAAAGAAGTTTTCGTTGTAACAAAGGCGAGAGAAGGGCGGAAAATATATATCGAACAGAAGTAGTCCAAAGTTCCTGTAGTGAGTTCCAATTTTAAGGGAGCTACTTTGATACAATTCCAAAGTTTGAGCCTAATAAGTTAGCTGGATTTATAAACTTTGAATTTGTTCTTCTGTCTCTAATGGTTGAAATGTTGCTGGGTTTTATATCACCGCGTGTTACTACCTATTCAGGTAATAGGCCTAATATAATACCGTGAGTCTGGGCTACATCACTCGTTGCCCGGTTTGTGCAAAGATTATCCAGTACTAATGTACCATTGTCCAGGGTACGCCTGAATGTACTAATCGTACATCCTCTCCGTGAGGCTCTTTCCATGTCCCGATGATATGAGATGAAGGTGATAGTGAGTATGAGGGTGTGGAACCAGTGGAAACACTTAAAGGGCCGGTTACACGGAGCCGCACCGCACCGCACCGACGCGGATGAATCGTCGAGAAAGCACTGCTTCGCACTTTCGCGGTGCGGTGTGGACTTTGTAGCCACCTACCACCAGAAATAAATGTTCGGGAGCTTCCGAACTTTGTTTTCATGGTTAAACTAGGCATTTCTTTCACAGCCGTGTCACGTGTGACGCTGTAGTCATTGTTTCCAACATTACGTACAAGATAAACCATATTATAAACAACAACTTATCGAACAACAAACATTATTCTTCTTAATTATTAGCTAACTTAAAACTTTATTCTTCGTAATTAAAAGCTAACTTAATTTTATGGAACCCGCCTCGGTGGCGTAGTTGGCTAACGCGCCAGTCGTGTTGAGCCAGACCACCGAGGACGGGGAGATCGAGGTTCGAATCTCGGTCGGGTGAACTGGGGGTGGTTTTTCCTAAATGGTTTTCCACTTTCCCTCCACGCAAATGCGGGTTCACTTCCTCTAAATTCAACCTTCCTAATTCCTAATCCAATAGAGTAATTAGTATTTAAGCGTATAACCCGAACGGGTAGTAAGACGCGGTGCTAAAAAAAAAATTTTTTATGGAAATAGGAGAAAACCTATGCAAGTAAAAATAAAAATACAAACTTATTTTGTAATAGAACTCAGTCTATGAAGAATATAAAAATTGTTAGAAAATGCGGTGCGGTGCGGTGCGGTGCGGTGCGGTGCGGTGCGGTCCGACTCGTGTAGCCACTTGCTAGAAAATGCGGTGCGGTGTGGTGTGGTGCGGGTCGGCTGCGTGTCGGCTGCGTGTAGCCATACCTTAGACCTAAGTTGAACCTAACTAACCAAACCCTGGTGACTGTTGGGTTAATTCCCCTTTCAGGAAAAGTACCCAAGGTACTAGATGGAGATCGAACCTGGGACCCCTAGACTCGAAGCCAGGTGCACTGACCACTACACCACAGAGCTGGCTACCTGTTCAGGTTATATGCTTATATAATGGACTACTCTAATTAGATAGAGTTGATAAAGGAAGCATTTTAGAAATAATCTATCTGCATTCGCGTGATAGGAAAGTGGAGAACCACTTTGTAAAAATCACCCTGAGTAGATCCGACCGGGATTCGAATTCCGATCTCTCCGTCATCAGCATAAATGTTTTATTATATACCTCAACGGATGCTGCATGTAATGTTGATTAGTTTTTGTCATGTTACGCCTATATTTAGAGATGGGGTGTTCGAGTCCACAAATTCTATAGTCGTCAAGAATTTCGAGAATCGTAAAAATCTCAAAATGTCTCTCAAATACGAGTACAATTATTAAGGCCTAGACTTTAAATCACAATTTTAAGCAATTGGTAAAGGTAGTTATATATAGGTCCATTTATGAATTTGAGAAAGTGACAAAATCACAAAAAAGGACCAAAGTGTATTAAATATAATTGATTTACTAAAAAAGTGTTATCTTTGTTTTTATGTCGTAATATGATAAACAAACTAGCATTTGTCAGTAGAAGAAAACATTTAAAAACTGTTTTAAAATCCCATTTTAAATTTGTTTCACTATTCTAAAATTGTACTTTAAAAAATTGGTTCAAGGATTTGAATTTGGATTCGATTGTTGAAAGGAAATTTAAGATTCGGATTCGAGGAATATAGTAGCCTATTCGACCCATCTCTACATTTATGTTATATTATTTTTTTTATTTGAGGTATTTAACGTGCACTTTCTGAACCGACTGATTATATCAGTACACAATAATTTCTATGAGTGAGAGCGAAAGGGCTACCAATTTTGCTGGGAAAGGTATTTTTATTTTTCACATAATTTCCAGGGTTCTTTCCCATGGCACAATCGACATGAAACCGACGTCTTTACTTCCCCCGATCCCCCCTACCCACCAACCCCCCGAAGGAATCTGTGCTATGGATTTTTATTGCTCGAGATAAATCCGTTGACTCCGGCTGGGTTTGAGCCCACGATTTTATTATTATCAAAGAGTAGTATCATAAAAAGTTATGATAAATCTCTTCTCTTCCTGTAACAGCTGTTAGCAAATTAATTTAAATATAGTGAATTGCCAGTGAAGTGAACTGAGTGTATTGAGAGTTTTCACTATGGTTTCACCCTCTTCTCTCTATGCTAACGTGGGTGCATTTTCTATACACTACCTACCTCATTCCTTATCTATAAATAAAGCCGCTAAAAACTTTTGGGACTATCCATAAACCATGAAACGCTGTTGAAATGGGGTAAGGTTGATTTTTAATATCTGCAAGATGTTACTTGGTGGAGGGGAGATTCATAAAAGGTAAGAAAAAAAAGTTACATGGTTTATGGAGACCATTTAGTGGAGCGTTGGAACGCTTTTCAGATGTTCAGAAATCCGCATAGTTTAAGAAGTTTTCATTATTTTTATTTTAATATATAGTTCACTTCAAAAGAGAATTGAAAGATTTCAACATCTTCTCATGGAGACAGAAACCTTCATTTTAAGCTTTTTAGGCTTAAAAAAAAAGTAACTAATTTTTTTAATCTTTCTACACGAAATGTCTCCGCCATAAATCCAGCCTTCTCGCAAACAAATGATGTCATTTTTCAACGAGACCATGAAAGAAAGTTTTTAAGATAGTTGAGTATTATTTTAGGAGTTTTTGAGATCGGAACCGCAATTATCTTTAAAAAATATCATGGTGTGGGGATGTCGCTTCAAGAAGGCCTTGAGATGTTGTTTTTCTTCTTCTTAATGATTGGTGTAGGGATTCCCCCAATTTTAGAAAGTGGTGAGTGGGAGTTGAAGAGTCTAGTAGAGGGTAATATCTCCAAGTTAATCTCTTGAAGCCTGTTCGCTGAATCTCCTGCCATTGTTCAGCTTACATAGCGGAAGAAAAGAGTTGCAGGGAGAGCACTTTCAAGTACAATTCAAATATTTCTCCAAAAAAAAATTGAAGGCGTGAGAATGATAAAGGATTAAATCGCCATTTCAACTGTTAAATAGACCTTACCTACTTACCATTTCTTAAAACCGAATAACCAGCTTCGGTGGCCGCTTGGTTTAAGGCGCTACTCCCGCAATAGACTAGACTGTCAATGATGGGGTGATCGGAGCTCGATCCCGGTCGGGTGTACTGAGGTTGGTTTATCTAAATGGTTTCCCACTCTCTCTCTCTCTCTCTCCTACGCAAATGTGGGTACACGTCCTCTAAATTCAACTTTCATCATTCCTAACCCATTAACGTAATTAGTACATAAGCATATAGCCCAAATGGGTAGTATGAACGCGGAGTTATGAACACATAATTTAGACTTGTCTCAGCACCGGTGATCCTGAGGACAAAGATGTCCATCTGGTGTATTCTGGTATGTTGCTTGAATCCCGACCACGTGTACTGAGATTCATTTTTTTCCTTCCTAAATTTACCTTTCACTCTTCCTTCACGCAAATGGAGTTACATTTCCTCCAAAAGAAAACGTTCATAATCCCAACCCCATAAGTGTGGATATAAAATAGCCCTGGGGGAGAAGCGGTAGTAAAAACTACCCTCAATACACCCGACGAGGGATTCAAACCCCAACCTTTATGTCATCGGAAGTCCGGTCTACTGCGAGAGGGACATCTTGGATAATTACGATTAGTTATTTTCAAATATGTTTTACGTAAATCTCTCAATTCTGAGAATAAGGCAAACTAGAAAACATGGATCAAACTTTCTCAAACGAGTAAAACATTATTTATTAAGGTCACAGCAGGAAATACTAAGTTTAGTGGTTTTATCCGAATCGGTGAGCACGCTGAATAAAAGTCATGTTCATATATCCTAGTTTCTGTTGATAGAAAAGTTCTGGGTTCGGAATTAATATCATTAAACTGGGGGTGTTTATTTCTAAATGGATTCCCATCCTTGCCCCCCGGCCCAACGGCGTTTGATAAATAATGTGTTTGGCCGGGTCAGGAATTGAACCCAAGATCTTAAGTAGATTTCCCCCAAGTCTTCGTATACACTCGGGCTATATGCATACATTAATTAGGTAATGGAATATAAATGAGGAAGGTGGAATTTTATAAGGGAAATGTACTTCATTAACGTGGTTTGTTTTGTTTACTACCGCGTCTTACTACCTGTTCAGGCCATATGCATATATAATAATTAATCTAATGAATAGGAATGAGGAAGGAAGTATTTTAGAGGTAATCTAGCCTCATTTACGTGGAAGGAGAGTGGAAAACCATTTAGAAAAAAAAACACCCTCAGCAATCAGACCGAGAATCAAATCGAACTCTTATCTCCCCACTATCAACAAGCCAGTCTAACAAGAGAGTGAACCCTCAGACCATTCTGCCACTGAAGTGGGTTGGATGGATAGTGAATCCATTTTTTTTAATATCCTTAGTACACCTAACCAGATTCGAACCTTGATCTTCCCATCACTAGCAATCCAGTGCAACATGAAAATGACGCGATAGACCATGCGACCACCAAATGCGATAATGCTAGTTCAGTAATCAGAGCGGTACCGACTAGGCTAAACGGGCTGTCCTTTAAATGGAGTTCATGTCTTATGTGCAGGAAGTGAAGGTGTTCCAGGCCGAGGAGCGCTACCGACTAAGCTAAACGGGTGGTCCTTTCAATGGAGTGCATGTTTTATATGCAGAAGTGGTGTTCCAGCGAGGACGTACGACTAGCAAGGGTGGTCCTTATGGGTGCATGTCTGTCGAGTGAAGGTTCCAGCCCAGTAGCCTACCGACTAAGCTAAACGGGCTGTCCTTTCAATGGAGTGCATGTTTTATGTGCAGGAAGTGAAGTGTTCCAGGCCGAGGAGCGCAACTGACTAAGCTAAATGGGTGGTCCTTTCAACGGAATGCATATTTTATGTGCAGGAATTAGGTGTTCCAGGCCGAGGAGCGCTATCGACTAGGCTAAACGGGCGGTCCTTTCAATAGAGCGCATGTCTTGTTTGCAGGAAGTGAGAAGATGTTCCGGGCCGAGGTGGCGGCCGGGGGGAAGGCTGTGGCCTCTGAGGTGAACAGGAGGCGTCTCATCCACCGAGCCAAGATGAAGTCCTTCAGGATCTCCGTGGTGATTGTGGTGACCTTCATAGTGTGGTGGACCCCGTACTATACCATGATGGTCATCTTCATGTTCCTCAACCCGGACAAACACGTGAGTACCGTGTGGGACATCGGGCTTTGAGCTATGTGAGGGGCGGGAAGAGGAGGGGGGGATTTCAGGGGGAGACGTGCTGTACATTTGTGCTGGGATTGAAAGAAAAACATTATATATGTATACATATATATCGGATTTTTTTAAGCTCCAGCTATGTATCTATAAAAGTATGTAATATATGAAAGAAAATTGCAAACAAAAGTTGTGTGGTTTCAAGGAGGAAAGAAGACAGATTTATTCATTTTGATTTGGTGGACAGTTTCAAGACTATTTTAAGGTAAATTCTGTTTATTTTAATGGAAACCTCTATATTTTTTTTAAAGTATCTTATTCTATGCAAAAATCAAATAACTTTTGTGTTAAACTTTTTTTTATTCGATTATTTTCAAATGTGGGCAGGTATTTAGGTAGACACAATTATAGGTCCATTATTTTTTAGTGAAATCTAAGTGGTGAGTTGTACTTATAAATGTTAGAAGATGTCATTGAGCTTCTCACAACACACAAAATAGAAAATAAAATGGATGATTTTTCTATCACGCTTAGGTTACGCTAGGTTTGGAGTTGTCTGGTTTGGAGAGGAAAATATCTGTAATTAATTCTTAATGATAATACTTTGTGTTGATGAAAAAATAATACCTTAAATTAGTGTCCCTTTTATTGTAAATCAAACATTGTAATAAGGTTTTGATATTTTGTCCAATATTTTTGAAAATAAAGGTCAACTAAAAAGTTTCACACAAAGTTTTTGATTTTTTGCGTGGAACCATATACTGCTAAAAATAATACAGGCCTCCATTTGGTATGAATAAAGTTTAGCTTGAAATAATCTTTAAAACTTCCAACAAATCAAAACTAAATATTGCTGTACTCTTAATCCCTCGAAAGCACAAACTTGTCTTTTGTTCGAAAATACTTTTAGTATCTTGAATACTTTTCAAGTTGGAAACTTTTTTTAAAAAAACTGTATTTATCTGCCGTATGTTTATTTATATTAAATGCACAATCCATTGAAAGATAGCAATCTTACTTGGCTGAGCATACTACGAGTATTTGAGCCAGTTTCATAGCCAGACCTTAGTGTCAGATTCATAGTCAAACTTAGTCCACCTCAAATGCGACTCAATACCAAATACAAGATGCCACCTACCTAGGCCATAATTCAATGAGTCAGCCTCATATGTATAACTGTCCCATTTCAGTCAAGATTATGTAGGTTTCGTCTTGTATTTTGTTTAGAGGCGCACTAAGTCTGACTATAAATCTGGCCCTAAGTCTGACTATGAATCTGTCCCTAAGTCTAACTATGAATCTGAAACTAAGTCTGACTACGAATCTGACACTAAGTCTGACTATGAATCTGTCCCTAAGTCTGACTATGAATCTGTCCCTAAGTCTAACTATGAATCTGAAACTAAGTCTGACTATGAATCTGTCCCTAAGTCTGACTATGAAACTGTCCCTAAGTCTGACTATGAATCTGTCCCTAAGTCTGACTATGAATCCGACCCTAAGTCTGATATGAACTGTCCCTAAGTCTAACTATGAATCTGAAACTAAGTCTGACTACGAATCTGACACTAAGTCTGACTATGAATCTGTCCCTAAGTCTGACTATGAATCTGTCACTAAGTCTGACTATGAATCTGTCCCTAAGTCTGACTATGAATCTGTCCCTAAGTCTGATTATAATCTCACCTAAGTCTGACTATGATCTAACCTTAAGTCTAACTATGAATCTGAAACTAAGTCTGACTACGAATCTGACACTAAGTCTGACTATGAATCTGTCCCTAAGTCTGACTATGAATCCGACCCTAAGTCTGATTATGAATCTGACTCTTTCTTACTCTAGCTTAGAAGCTGCACCATAGTGGAACTATGCAAGGTAAGCTTGCTACCTTTAAGGCTTAACGAAAGGTAACATGTATTATTTGAATATATGTATCATATAAAGTGTATATAGACTATGCCTATCAATGTATGGGTGTAAAGTGTTATGTACTCGTATATTTGTAGGGGAATCTGGGGCATAGCGGGGTAGTATTTAACGTTTGAAGGCTGGTATGAGACATTACAAATACTGTTACCGAAACATTACCATAATATTTAAATATATAGTATAGTATAGTATGTATAGTATAATTTTACAAAAGGTTAAAAATTTAAAAATAATCCCAGTAATAAAAAAAATTGCGTTTTGGACCGTTTTTCCCCAGGTGTGGGGCAAAATGGGGTGTGAGTAAAATACAATTTAAAAAAGCCAAATAGGATCAAATATCTTGATAATGAAATATTGATAAGGATTAAGCTTCAGCATTTAGATATTTTAAGAATACACAAAAACATTGCAGTTTTATTAGTCTGCACACAGAGCAAGGATGTACACAGTTTAATCATCTTCACTGTTGGCACAAGCGCAGGAATTGTGCGCTAACTTTAAATACCTTGAACAACTGATCCAACCTTCACTTGATTCAGAATAAAATTAGGTTCAATAAAGACACTGGGCATCATCATTCTTACTTGCTTCGCTATCACTTGAGTAGCTAGGACGATTAGTAGACTTTACTTTCTTTGCTGTCTTGATCTTTTCTAAATTTAAGCGCTTCTCTACTGACTTTGTAGGCTTTTGAGCCAATTCCAATTTTGTTTTATATGACGATACAGTTAGAATTGCTGTTTTCCCCCTTTTACGAGATTTTCGTTTTCCCCCTTGAGATACTTTGGGCACGGGCAGAAGATTGAAAGCAAAACAGTTTAGTTAGCTGATAATATAGGCCTGCTTTCATTGGATGTTCCAGGTAGGGCATCATGAGGAGATGTGCAATTTTCATAAATTGTTGACGAATTGGAGCATCCTGCTTGAGGTTCATCATTGACAGAAGGTTGTAGAGGCGTGGTGTCAGGCCTATCCACCAATAGTCTTATATCAATTGGGTCTGCAGGAAGAAAATCTATTTCAGTTAACACGTTTCTATCAACTGGTCAGACACCTGTCTGGCGGAAACCATTGATGGCAGCCGACATGGTCGCAGCCTGCCGATACGCAGATCCAAACAGAGATGCAAGCTGAAAACAATGTAACTACATGTCCTGGATGAGACAGCAACCATTTTCTCACTTCGTCCTCACAGTATTTGCTCAGGGGCTTCATGAAAGCAACGTCCAGTTGCTGCATACGGTGGGAACAATGAGGAAGGAAACACAACAAAATAAAAACCTTTTCCCTTGCTTGGTCAATTAATTGAAGGTTTTTGGTATGAGATGAATATCCATCAAGCAGAAGTAGTACTGGGGAGTCTTTCGATGCTCCAGACAAGAAAACCAACTTGTTAAACCACTAAATAAATGAGTCCGTTGTAATCCACCCTTTTTCTTGAACCGGAGCCCAGGGGGTAGTCCTGTTTGAAATTCTTGTTGCATCCTCTTCCTCGGAAATATCAGCATGGGGGGGTAGATAGGCACCTGTAGCCGAAAAATAAATTTCAGCTGTGACTGTCTCCCCTCTTTTAAGCTGAAGTAATAGTTCTGAACTGAGGCCTACCTTTCTGAGAAATAATTCTAGAATGTCCTTTGGGATCAACAGTGATTCCCATCTCATCTACATTATAAATCTTTTCTCCAGTGAGACCATGTCTGTCAACAACTTCAGCTAAGAGATCAAAAAACTTTGAGACAGCCACTTTATCAAAGCCCATGGCACGAGCCACCGACGTGGCTTTTGTTTCCGGAGAGAAATTTCAGGATGCCTCCTCATGAATCCATTCAACCAGTCTACACCAGCCATCTTGTCAGATTTGTTATAACTATTTGTGCTTTTATTTCTCATAGCCAGCTGATAAGCTAAATATCTCAGTTATTTAGCTGTTGGGCTAAAAAAACGCTTCTCCATTGAAATTAAATATTGAACAAGTTCGTTTTCTTGTTGTTCGCTGAAAACACTTTTCAAATGTCCCAGCTTCCAAGAAACACCAACGCCAAGATTGTCTCACCCTTTCTTCCCATAACGCTCCAATGTTGTTTGAGGTACTCCGAAATGAGTTGCAGCTTTAAAATGCCCCATTTCAATACTAATTACTACAGAAACGCCTTATTTAATAGATTCAGCACTCCACTGTTGCCGTGTGGTCTTCTTTCTATACTCCCGAACTATCTAGAATAGAGGTAAGAAAACGCTCAAAATTTACCAAGCCTACTTTTAATTACTGTAACACTAACAATGGCAATTATTTAAATCTATGAACCCCATGAACCAGAGCAGTGGTTCTCAACATTTTTCAGCGTATGCCATCCTTAGTAGTTCAAAAAATTCCCATGCCCTCCACTCTATCCCTGCTCCAATCTTTCGGCAGTAACCTATTTTCCATTAGACCTGCAGTGCTCCCATTCAATACTTGACTGACTTTTATGTAACTTATAACGACCACGGTCTCTATCATATCAATCAGGAAATATATTTAGTGTTAGTTCATTTATGAATCCAAAGATGGCAGCACAACATGCAAATAATATTTAAGAGAATACTACCGAATGTAATGTTTGAAACATATATTTACACTAGCGGACCCGACAGACGTTGTCCTGCCCGAACGTTGGCTTTTAGTTTGGGTGGCATAGTTGATTTCTATAATAAAACAAATACTATGTGATCATCACAATTACAAATTCACAATGAACTCCAATTAGTGAGTAACACAAATATTACAAATCCAGTGTTTGTCAAGACAACATACAAAATAAAACATCTTTTCATTTTTGGCATTTCGCCCACAACTACACAAATATCAGCTGTATCGAAAAACAAACATAACTATGAATTATTCTCTGAAGTTCAATTATTCATGAACTTTTCAGAAGGTTTTAACGGTCAATTATTGATGAACTTATGATTTTTTACGGTCAATTATTAATATTATATTCATTATTATAAATATTGGGTGGTGGTGGGGGGGAGGGGGGGGGGTGAAATTTTGAGGTTACATGTTCTGATATGCAGAAAATCTAAAAAAAATTCCTAAAAAATAAAATAAAATCCTAGAACCCGATTACAGCGCCACCTACCGGGTCCAATTGTGAATCTAAACCATCCACGGACCCACTCAAACACACACAAAAAATTTCATCAAAATCGGTCCAGCCGTTTAGGAGGAGTTCAGTGACATACACACGTACAGAAGAATTATATAGATTAAGAAGATGCATACCATAAAATTATGTTCGTGAAACGAAGTCTATACTAACTAAAAAGATAATAAAAAAAATACGCATGAACTGATTAATATCTATAATGTGTTTTTTCCACAGACTGTAATAAAATACATTGCAATTTAAAAGTCTCTCAAACATAAAAATCCAGCGTATATTTTAAATAAATGTACCCAACACAGTCCTCTATAGTTAGGTACAAATGGGGCAAAATGGGGAAGTACCCCATTATGTCCTATGATTTTCAACCCTGTTTCGCCCCATGAGGAAACTACGCGATTATTAGATCTTAGTGAAAAGAAAACGAATGTAAAATTTAGAATAACACCAATAGAATGGTTCTGAGGAACCACACTTCTAATATAAATACAGATATGAAGTCCATTTAAATAACAAATACAGCCTACCTTCACTGAAATATTAAGAAAATATAGCAAAACACACTCAAACAAAACACAAGGCCAGTTGTAACGAACTGCAAAGAACAATATGGCTTTGGGTGGTTTCCTGGGATGCTTTGTAGTGTGGAGTTAAAGTTACACTCATGATCAGTAGGTTGCAGCACTTTGTTTACAAAAAAACTGGTACCTCGTTATGCCCCACTACACCGTTATGTCCCATTATTTTATAGGTATTTTTAATATCTATCAAAGTTAAAAGAAGTAATTCACATTATTACTTGAAGTATGAATATATTAAAGTAGTTATATTAACGTTTGTGACTGTAATTTACTGTTCTTCCTACCAGAATCTTACTTTAGATAATATGAATGTGTGTATTATTTATGTATATTATATATGTGTGTGTTTTTGTATGTCCTAAATACAAGATCAATATTTAAACACACACATTATATATGTACATATTATGTATATTATATATACGTATGTAGTATATATATACATTGATTTAGGGCCATTATAGTGCAAGTACTATGTAAATTACATGCAAATGTTATATTTAAAATGTTTTAATATTTCAAATTTTTTTTAAAAGCTGGTATATTAGGCTGACGCCATACTTTCCTAGATTTGCTAATAAAGTTGTTTTTAATCCTCTTATTTCTCTCTTCCTTTTCCCCCTCCCCGTTCCCGTCCTGTGTAATCTCCAGTCAAGTATTAACGCACTTAAAATGATTACCCTCGGTTTCCAGAGCTAAGGGTATCGGGTTTTATCCCCATCACGGTAGAAAAAGCTTATCCTTGTGTGAACTGGGGTTTTCTCCCTCATAGTGTATATTTTTATTTTAGCTGAGGATAATTTAGTTTTTAGGTCCATTGAAATAGTAGGCCTGCATTGGTTCAAAAAGTTCTCGCTATACATCCCATGGTAGAAAAAAATATTGTTCCAGATATGTTGGCTAAATCTCTCATAGCCAAATATAGAAGAATTTTGAAAGGAGGAAAATTTTAAAAAAATACATTTTTAGCGGTAAACTTGGATAACATTTTACTATACATATATATACATATACATATACTCACATACATATGTACATACATATATGCATGCACACATACATATATACATAAATACATACATATACATACACACATATATACATATATACATGATGTTTCAGTGAAAGCGTGCCAAAATTAAACAGGACATAGGTTATGCTCTACCGAACATTTTGAGATAGGGAACGTGTGTTCTGCGAAGCCAGCTAAGGTGAATATAGTCCTAAACATGTCTAATAGTCTACCGTTACTGATGTCCGGTTTATTTATAGCTAATCATAACATGTAATTTATTTACATTTAGTTGTAACATTACGGACAGGTAGTATTGTACAATATACCATATCAATGACAAACCGGAAGGAACCTACCATTTCGTACCTCACAACATTTTCTCAAAATGATGGGCCACCAACACCAATGCAAGTATGACATCGGCGTACGAGATTCCGCCGCACCCATTCAAATATCTCATGCGTGTTTCGAATCACATCACAGGCGACGACCATCCTGGCAACCAATTCCAAGTCTGTGTCCACTTGGGTCTCATACACATGTGATTTGATATACCCTCATACGAAATAGCTTTCAGGCTCTCCCCCACATGTTTAGGCCCCTATTTACCTTAGCTGGCTTCACAGACCACATGTTCCCTATCTCAAAATGTTCGGTAGAGCATACCCTATGTCCTGTTTAATTTTTGCACGCTTTCACTAAAACACCCTGTATACATACATAATTACATACATACATATATACATAATATATACATGCACACAAATACATACATATACACATATATACACATACATACATACATATATAATTATAGATACATACATAATCACACCGTTCCCTTACGGGGTTGGTAAGAAACTATACATATAGTGTTATTTTATTGGTATTGATAATATATATCAAATGTGACATCTGAAGATCACATTACCTGACGTATGAATACGTGAACGTAGCTCTAGTAATTTATCTTAGTGTCAAGAAAGGTGCTTCCTATGAAATGTTGATTGTGGCTCCAACCTACAAACTATGATTAACAGTTTCTTGACAATTTAGTTTACATTTCTACGCTTATTCAATAATATCATAAGAAAGTCAATAACTAATTATAACATAGTATTGTGAAGAAATGTTTTGAGTCTGAAGTTGTGTGCAAACTTGAAAAGAAAAAAAAACTTATTGTAAAGTTACTTTTGTTTTGTTTTCCTGCAGAAGAGTGAAGATTTGCAATCAGCCATCTTTTTCTTCGGGATGTCCAACAGCTTGGTGAACCCGTTGATATATGGCGCCTTCCACCTGTGGAAACCCAAGGCTGCTAGGAAAGGAAGCACGATGTATTGCTACAGGTAACGAATAATTTACGGACTAAGACAAGTTTTATTTTTAGTGCTACGCCTCACTTTCCGTTCGAGTTGTACAAATATGTATAAATTACGCTAAAGTTTTAGGTAGCTTTACAAAAATGGTTTAATTTGACATAATATTGTGCATTTTTTGGTAGCTGTGTGGAAAGTTTTTTTCTTCCTTATGAATAAAACAAAAACCTGATAGATTTACCTATGGGCACATAATAGTAATCAATTATGCAAGTGACTTCAACACTAGGATTAAAGCCCTACACTCACACTCTTGATGCAAATGCAATTTTCAAATTTCTGGGAAAAAGAAAGTGTTTTTTTTATCTTAACTTTATTTTTGTGACAGCAAAATTTTAAAAAAAGTTGTTGTTTTTAACTTCAAAGATAATAATACTAATTTTTCTGAAATGCAGCCCCACAGATTATTAAATTTTCAATTTGACCTTTTTGACCAAACGAGTTTGACAGGCATACCTTAGGCCGGTGATTAGACTGACGTTTTGGTCATTGCGACACAAACGCCGTTACCAGGTCGCTCTACTGTAGGCCTATTGCATTGTTTCATATGAGAGGGGTCGTACGCCCAAGAAACGCTCACATACTCTTTTCAAATCTGTCGCGAAGTTTGTGTCGCAGTGACCAAAACGTCAGTCTGTCACCGGCCTTACACTATTCTACAACCTAGATTTGGAAAATTACGATAAAATATATATATATACTCTTGTTAAAGTGATGCGTTGCAATTCATGACAAATTCCGCGTAACAGCTGAGCTTGTCAAGTGGGAATGTTGGGAACACGAGAAAGGTTAGTGTTTTTGCAAAATAAATCAAATATTGTTCCATTAGAAACATTGAGCTTAGTTTTCTTCACAAAGTGATATCAAAGTTGTTGAATATCTGTCAAGGGTGTCCTGGAATTTAACGGCAACTTCTTCTCTTCTTTTAAAAAGTTTGTCATCTAATGCCACCATACTCGTGAAAAATATTAACAAATCTTGATATCACCACGTGAAGAATATTAAACTCTAACTTTATAAAGGAGCGATGTTCTATTTATTTTGGACCAAAAAATTGTTTTGCTATAAAATGCAAAAACACTAACTTTTCTTGCGTCCCCTATACTCTCACCTTAAGGTTGTGGTGCTTCATACTGTCCCTCCTAGGTTGTGTTTCATACTGTACTCTCACCTTAAGGTTGTGGTGGATCTATCATACTTCACTAAGGTGTGGTGGTTCTATACTGTGCACTGCGTTTTATTACACTTTTGTGTTGTCCGCAAATCTATCCTTTTCAGTTAGGGATGAAGAAGCTTGAATTTAGGAGAGGAGCGTGCAGGGAGAGTGAAAAACAAATGAGGAAAAGCCACTCTCATTACACTTGACCCGGATTCGAATCCCAATCTCATCACTGGCAATCCAATATGTTGCGAGCGTGACGCCATAGAGTAGGTACACACTCTGGCTTATCGCATCGGCTCGAAAAATATTCCCGATTTAAGTTTTTTCCTATTTTTACAGAAAATAATGTAGAATACCGATAGGATGCTGTACGTACATGGGTGCGCCAAACTTTAAACCATGCTACCACTTAAGTTGATAAAGGTGTAGTAGTTACGTTCTCTAAGGCCCCGTCCAGACTAGAACAGAACCGAACACGAACATTATTTGATGTGACGGGTAAAAACCGACAACTGGTGGATCGGTGACGAACGGAACAACAAACATATTTTATTACAATGTTCCGTTCAGAAAACCGTCCACACTTGTCGTGAACATGTTCGTTTTCGATGTTCTGTGCTAGTCTGAACGGGGCTTAGATGATTTTTTCAGAGAGTATAGGTTTTATTAGAACAGTGAAAGCCCCCGCATCGGTTCTTGAATAGTCTAAGGCTTCATTCTTGTGTTAGATTTTCCTGCTAATGACGGGTTTGAATACCAGTCGGGTCTACTAGAGTAGTTTTTTCCTAAGTGTTTTCCCAGTCTCCTTCCACGCAAATGCGGGTAAATTACTCTAAAATTCTTCCTTCCTCATCCCTAAACCATTAGAGTAATTATCATATATGCGTATAAACTGAACAGGTAGTAAGACGCGGTGATAAAAAAAAAAAGTAAAATCTTTGTAAAAGAAAACTCACAACAAATCATTCTATGAATATCAAGCGATCTTATTTGAGAACGGTAATTATGTTGGTAATTTAAAAACCAACTTCGTTCACTTTTATAACTAAAAAAAAACACTACGTCTGAGAATTAATATATATAAATATATATATATATATATATATATCCCCACACTAGCCACTTCCTTCATAATTCAATAATAATACAGTCGAACGGCGACTATTCGAAAGGACAACGAACCTAATCACCGCAACCAAGACGTAACCCCCCCCCCCCTTTTCCTCCAAACCCCTCCACTCCCTGAGTCGGTTCATGTGGTCGTTATTCCTATTCATTCCTTTCCATTTATAATTTCATTCAGTCATTTTTCATCTTTCATTTGTTGTAAAAAAAAGTCTTGCTAGCTATTATATTATTATTATTATATTATTATTATTATTATTATTATTATTATTATTTATTATTATTATTATATTATATTATATGGGGTTGGGTTTTTTCTTAGAGCAGAAAGTGGTGTAATTATTCTTAATCCAACCATTCGAATTTTAGATTACATGAACAAACTTTGTCTCAAATCAATTCGGATAGTTGACGGCTCTAAGTATTTTTCTATATATTTTATATTTTTTATAGTATTTTTCTATAGATTTCAATCCTTGGTTTCCGGCACACATTGCCAAACCCTTCCTTCACCTCTGACAAGACGTGTACTAATCACAGCTTGTGAATGTGTGGAATGCCAGGCCTCCACCGTGGTTCGGATTCCACGTTAAACTGTAGGTCCTCCATTACATCACACAATCATCCTACCATTCACATTAGCATAAGTGCGTATAACCCGAACGGTTAGTAAGACGCGGTGTAATATATAATAATAATAATAATATAATATAATAATAATAATATAATATATAGAGTTCAAGCGGTTTATATATATACTCGCCTCAGTGGCCGCGTGGTCTAACGTGCTACTCTCATGTTAAACTAGACTGCCGATGACGGGGAGATCGAGGTTCGAATCTCGGTCGGGTGTACTCAAGGTGGATTTTCCGAAGTGATTTTTCACTCTCCCTCCACGCAAATGTTTTACACTTCCTATTATATAACATTCCTCGTCCTTAAATTAATCAACGTAATTAGTACGTAAGCGCATAACCCAAACGGGTAGTAAGATGCGGTGCTACCCATAAAACTTGTCAAGCTAATTTAGGTATGTTTAACTGATATGCATGGCAGGGAACGGGTAGGATGTCATTTATCATAATGTGTTGAAACAAGGAGATTCACTGTACCCTGTACCCATTACGTTTTATATAGCCTTGGGGTACGTTATTATGGTTAGGCAAATGATTAGGGAAGGGTTCACATTAAACAGTAGAACTAGCTCAAGATAGGGATAGAGTTTCGTACTTTTGTAATTGCGGAAAAAAGCCTTACTCTTATAAAAAAAACGTAAAACACCAAACATGTATCATATTTTTGGTAATTTTACAGTGCCTCAACTTTCTATCAGGTACTTAACTTTATTTTTTTCTTCCACATATCACTCACTACCTGTTGGGGTATACATATTTGTACTAATCTGTTAGGGATGAAGTTAAAAGAGGTAGACGCGGGCTTACGCGAAGGGAGAATGAAAAACCATTTAGGAAAATACACGCTAATGTAGATTTGCTTTCTTTAAAACTACCTTAGTCATCCCTAACTCATAGACTATACCATTGTGTCAAAAACATGTGTTTACAAAATAATACGAAAACCTGCATTGTCCACTGACTGTTTGATTGTTTTGTTCCAGTCGGGAGGGCTCGGTAGTTCATCAGCGCAGCATGATGACCAACATCTCAAACGCCAGTTCACGCAGTGGTAGTTCCAAGTTGCTGTTAACCCGCCCCAGCGTGGAGAGCCACATGGCGATGCCTGTCCACGAGGAAGAGAAACTGCTGGTGCAACCCTTTCACAAGGCCACGACGGGCTCCTGATACGTACGAGACAGACTGATCGTCGAGTGTAAGGTCCTCGGCGAGTCCTACGTCAGAAACGCCACCACTTCAAACGCGCGATGCTCCATCCGTCAGCCCCAGGCGAGGAGGATGGGAAACATACAAGAGTCCTCACTTGGTTGACCTTAGAAGAATATGAAACCTCTACTCAGCGGGAAATCTGCATGATTATGTTTTATATAACATGAGACGATTATATGTTTTTAGATTCATAGGCTTAAATCTTTTTTTATAATGGACCTAATAGGTGGTACACATCCAATGGTTTCAACACATATAAAAAAATGGAGGCGTTTAGCAGAAGATTTAGAAAAAACAGTAGAAGAAATGGAACTCTCTCTGAATAGCTTTTAAAGATGTTGAATTCTCCAAATAATTTCTAGGGAAGAGCCATTGGGTACCTCTTACCTCCTAAGCATCCACTAGGGATGGAGGTTTGGTCACCGAAGGAACTATCTCAGATTAATAGCTGTTTTTTTGGATTTGGGTACCACTGGACTAAACCAAGGGATAAAGAATCACACTGGACTAATTGTTTTTATCTATTGAGACAATGGAGTAAATTATTAGATATGGACAGAGTGGACTCGTGTCTTCAATTTTGGTTTGGGTGTCATGAGAAAAAGATATCTCACTAGGGGTCATCCATAAACCACGTAACAATGTTGAGAGGGGGGGGAGCTCTAATGTATACATGGTGTTACATGTGGGTACATCACAGTGTTACGTAACACAGATCTTATACTTACATTCTTAATGTTGAATAAATTATTTATATTTCGTAATTTAAAATTTATTCTGAGTAGTGTTAAATTTGAGTCTCTCTTTTTAGTGTCACCTATGAAATAATGACATTCACTCTTGATGTGAAAAGTTACGTAACACAGCTTGGAGGGGGAGACTTTGTGTTATTTGCGAGGGAGGGAAGAGTCGAAAAAGCTAAGAATAAAGCGCTATGAGGCTTATGGATGATTCCCTAACCTGATGAGGTGAGTGATGGTACGGCCAGACTGGGCGAGCGAGTGACTAAGATATAAAATAGAACACATTTGGAGCACAATGAGAGGTGGCCAACTGGAGCGAGCGAGCGATCGACCCGGTACAGTCTAGTTTACAGGCGTTAGGCAATATTACTGTATGTTGGTTCATTGAGTGCTAGGAAAACTTCTCGTTTTGACATTTTTAATATTATCGATAGGTTTAGCACACTTGCTACTAACGACCTAATTTAATTGGTAAGATCATAAACCATACCTATTATATAAAATATATATATATATATATATATATATAACTGATATGTTAAAATACTTCAATATTATCAAAGTAGGCCTTTACAAATCAGAATCACCATTAGCGTGGAGAGAGATGAGAAAACCACAACAATAAATCACTTGTCAAAAAACCACCTCAGTTCATGAGCCAAGAGTCAACCTTTGCCTCTTCGCTAACAACTATCGAGAGCTATCTGCTAATCACGCGCTCGCTCGCCAGTTTGGCCACCCACCCAGTCGCTCGCACGCTTGTCAGTCTGGCCGAAACCTGTGAGGTGAAATACTCTTATCAGGAATGGTTGAAGGTTTTGGAACATCGAAACGAATCCATCCCTCGCGTCCCCCGCCTCGCCCCCCCAAAAAATACCCTAAGTGATAAGTTATGACTGGCTCAGCTGGTCCTATTTTAATCTACATGTTCTATCTCACCCACTCTACCCCAAATAGCACTACATGTTACAAGCTGACAAGCTCCTACCCTATTAAAAAATAATCACCGAGATTTGGTTGAAAATGAAGGGAGGGATTTAAAATGTCAGTGTCTTGTTTATACCTTTATTACTGACGAGTAATATTATTTTAAAATGTGTTTTTTTTCAACTAAATCTCGTCAAAGTCTATTTATTCTACTCCCTGATTCAAGGTGAAGTAGCGAGATGAACTTTATTCATATAGATTGAATCAAATCATTATATTGCTCTCAGAAATTAGAGTATTATAAATACAATTTGAAAATTAAAAGCTGATTACCATACAAAACCAATATTACATTAAAACAATTACTGTGCTTAGCCAAATTTAGCCTAAAGGCATAGCTATGGAACATATTATATTTTACTAATAAGATTGTTATTGTTAGTATTTATTAGCCTGCTTCCATATTTAAAAAGACTAATTATAGGTTATGTGTGTATGTTATAAGTTATCAATTTGATTAAAACAAACACGGGTAAATAATTATATATTCCCCAAACACAATAAATATAAGTTTGTATGATTGTTATCGTCTTCAAATTCAAAGTAAGCATCCAAACCTTTATTTTTTTTATAAGTTAGCTTCAGTCGTCTTTTTCTCTTGAAACGTCACATCAATTTAAAAACATGAGAACAAGCGAGAGTTTATTTTAGCTACAGTGCCGGATTTAAACTAGGTGAGGCCCTACGCTATATAAAGCATGGAGGCTCCTTGTTAACAAAATTACACCAAAAGGTCTCACAAAAATAGAAAACATTATACTTATATGCCTTTTATTTATTTAATAGCATTTAAAGTGAAAAATACAATTTATTATCAAAGGAATATATTTACTGACTAAATGTTTATCATTTGATCACCTTTATCTCTTTAATAGTTGACCTAAGTGGTCTTGAGGTAAAGTTTTCACCTAAGGACCTGATGGTCGTGGGTTTGAAACCCATCCGGGCTCGACGAATGTTTCTTGAGCGATAAAAATCCGTAGCACACCTTCCTTCGGAGTGGAAGTAAAGATGTCGGTCCCGTGTCGATTGGTGGCCTGTTTAAGAACCCTGGAAGGTTTGTGAAAATACCTTTCCCAGCAAAATTGGTAAGCTCTTTCACTCTCGCTCATAAAAATTCTCGTGTGCTGACATAATCGGTCGGTTCGGACGTTAAATAGTTCAAATAAATAAAAATAAAAAATTTCTATAATAGATTATATTATAGTATTCCAATTGGAAACAATAATTAAATATAAGTTTTTTTAGTCCCTGAGAATTGTGAAGCCCTAAGCTGTAAATTATTTGGCCTAAGGCACTGTTTAGTTTTGTTACTGTTTATCACTATTCTAGGACCATTGATAACTCTCCACCCCCTTCCCCCTCCCACAGAAACACACCTCACCACTCTTTTCCAAAGTCAAACTTAGGCTATACTCTACCCTGATTTTTGGTTGAACGAACATTTTAAAAAATTCAAACATATTTCTTTGCGGCCAACATTGATAACATGTTACCAAATCACACTAGAACCTTGTTAATCCAAACTAATTGGGACCAAAGCTTGTCCGGATTAGTGAAAATTCTGACTGTACAGGGATATAATATTTTACTGAATTTTAAAATGACAGTTCAATGAGGTTAACCAAATTTTCCTTTATTTAACTGCTGTATGTGCTGTAATTATTTTTATTTACAGGAAAACACATTGTGTTGTCTACAACATGTAAATATTAAGAATATATTATCAGATATCACCGTTTCTTACAATTCTCTTTTAACTTTGATCTTTTTAAATAATAAAACATATTTCATTTAATTTATTTTTTTCCCCAGTTTTCTAAAAATTGTGTTCGGATTATTCAGAATTTCGAACTACTGTGATTCAGTCTGACAGGGTTTCACTGAATCAGTGTTATTTTATAAATATTAAAATTATCTATCCAAAATAACAGTTGCAGATAACATGACTTGATGTATGAACATATTAAAATTGTTTTAGTAACTTTATTAACTACCAGATACTATTCTTCCTACCAAAATCAGGGTATAGTTCAGAACTATTGCTAAAGAACTATTGCACATCTTTTAATTAGATAAACTTTGGTCTTTCATTGGAACTTCAGTGAAATTATTGAACATTTTATGCAGAAGGAATTGTTGAAAAACGATTTTTTTCAAAAATATAGTATGTGTGAAGAAGTTTTTAATAATTTTTTATTACTATATAAATTTTATGTATGAACTTTTTTTTTTAACTTTTTCGTGTTTTATTTTTTGCTAATACTTATTCCGTAATTTTCATTCTTAACCTTAGTATTTGAGATACATATTTAGTATATTGCATTTAACTGAATTTCTCTCTTCCTTTTATTAAAATAGCCAACCCTTCTTCCTTTTTCATTACATTTGACTATGTTTGTCATTAAATTTTCTGTAACTTTACATATTTTGCTTCAAAATAAACACTGCTAGTTTGCGCAATAGATTCCCATTTGCGAACTTTTACCGTGAAATCCATCAAAACAAAGCCACGATACCGTAAACCTTTTCATAGTTTCATTAAATTAATATTATTTAAAAGTCCTAAAGCTAAAAAAAAAAAAAAAAAACGCGCAGCTCTTCACGTTTTAAAACAATATTATTTTACCCTCAATATGTTGTTTCAGGTATTCTAATCTGTTTTCGAAAGTATCCACTGCTGTCAAATTGCGAATAAAAAGCAAATGTACAAGTAGAATAAATATCAAATTAAATATTTGAACTAATTCTTTACTCAATTTGAAATGTTGATTAAAAGTTACCTTAGTAAATAACAATGATTATTTAACAAATTGGAAGGGATTGTGATGATATAAATGTTAGTTGTTTTTTAATTAAATTGGAATTGAAGAAATCAAAGTTTAAATTAAATTTCCCAACTATGGAAGACTAAACATTAAATCAACTAGGGCCTAAGGCTGACAATTTAGCTCAGTCGGTAGCGTGTCTGTCTAATGAAGGTACCGGGTTCGATTCCTGGCATGGCCGAGAAATGTATTATTGGTGAAATGAGAGTTTACCCTTTTATGGTGATAAATTAACGACTGGGGGTTGGTGTTGTGTCTGTTCTAAAGTTAAGTTAGTTTATTGCTCGTGTACTGATAGAAACAGTCGGTTCAGAAAGTGCAAGCCAAATATTTAAATAAATTAAAAACTAGGGCCTGCACTTTTTTTCTTTTTTTCTAGATTTTAGCGTAGAATAAGTTTTTTAAATAATTGTTTAAAACACAACTCTGCTATAAAAATGTATCTCGTTCAAGGGTATTAATGGATGAGTAATGTTGTTTACCAGAAGCACCTACATTGGCTTGGAAGGAGATTTGGAAGATGTTTGATGTAAAAACACCCTCATATCAACCAGCAGGGATTCGAACTTTAACATCCCCTTCATCGGGAAACCAGACAAGACCAGCTGATGCCTTTTATAAAGAGTATCCTCCGTTTGTTTGAATCGGATCTAGTCTGATTGGAACAATACGATTGAAAATAATAATTGAAAGTCGTGTAAATTAATTTGGTCGGTCCGAACCGACCCGCAGGGCTGCACAGTCTTCAAGGGGTCTGGGAAAGTGGGATTTTTTAGCGCCCCCTTTCACATAAAATATCAGCCCCAAGGTGGGAGTGTAGGGAAGCGAGACAAGGCCAATGTTTTTACAATTTTTATACTAAAATATTTGTTTATTGCTCTATTAGAAACATATAGTCTAATTTTCTTCACATGGTGATATCAACAGTTGTTTAATATCTGTCATGAGCGTAGTGGCATTAGGTGAGATATTTTTAGATGGTGAGAAAAAATTGTCATTTAATTCAAGGACACCCTTGACAGATATTCAACAACTGTTGATATCACCATGTGAAGAAAACTAAACTCTGTTTCTACTGGAAGATCATTGAATTTTATTTGACCAAAAAAAAGGTGTTGCTATAAAAACTCCAAAAATAGCATCGCACACAAACAAACAAACACACATAGAAACACTTCCTTTTATTATTAGAGATAAGATTTGAAGATTTTGTAACATCTATAGCAGCGAAACATGTCGTCATAGAAGACTAAGGCTAATATCAACTAAGGAGAGGGGGAAAATAAATAAAGAAGCATTTATTATTCCTTACCAAATCAAATATGAACGTTATTTTTAAAAATTATTAAAGTCTCACTTTAATCTCTAGTTTTTGGAATTCAGTAGTTGGTCTAACTTCTTTGATTTAGTTTATAATACCTCTAATGTATTTAATTGAGTAACAACGTTCATTAAATGGGGTATTTTGAAGCATAAGATTAACCAAATTTAAGTAGTCGTTCTATTATTAAATATAACTAATTCTTTCTTTGAATATGATTTTATTATTATCATGAATATTATAGTAAACCTAATTTTCAATTCTATTAGTATCATGCTTTTAAAAAAATTGTTACGTTTCATGTTGTTTCAAGCAAATTCTCCGGTGACACATGGCCAAAAATATTGAAAAATCAACCACAATGGGTTAAATTTCCCTTTGTCCCGTTTAGGTACACACGCCAAAAATTTTGTATCCATATCTTAGAGCTAGAGATGAACTATAAAATTATTGTAGCTTGCACAGTTTCAAAAGACTTAATTTGAACGCATTACATTCCAAATATAACGCACTAACCTCCATGGCTTAGTGGTAAGAGTGTTCGAACATAGGATTAGGAGCCATGTGTTTGAATCCCGGGGGTGCCATAATACATACGTATTTTTTTATATATTATATTATAATGTTAATATATTCTATTAAAATATAATGTATTATAATATTAATATTATATATTAAAATATAATAATATAACATATGCATGTATTTATTCGTACTTTTATCCAATTAGTAAACATCTAAGCACCAATGCTGGGTGTGTAGTATTAGACATAATTCCCCCTGTTAAGGCGGTCGCCTCATTTACGAGAAAGTATCAATCGCTATCAGTCCACACGGCTTAAAATACAAAAGTATGTGTCGTTGTCTTGAACTACATCTCTATTCTGTCTAAGCTTATACTCTCTTCCACCCTTCACCTTGTCATGTCACTAATAAAGAGAGGAAAGTAAACTACGAAACTTCTTATCTAGCTGCTAGTTCTCAAATATCATAAAAATTTATGTCGTGAGCCTATCAAATAATTACTGTATTTGTTATGCAAAGGCTAAACCTTTCTAGAGCCCCTTTTTCATCAAGACTAGTCTCATAGCTTCATAAATATGATTTAAAAGTCATTGAAAATGAGCTAATGTTACATTTTCACGCATTTTTTAAATATTAATAAAACTAATAATATAGGGTGTTAAGGAAAAAGATCCCCGTCGGGATCTTTCGACCTTATTTTGGTGTGAACCATATTTTTTGAATAACGTACCGTAGAATTAAATATTGCGTTAGAGATGAACGTATGCGCGAGCATTTCTTGCTTACCGAAGCGGCCCCCTTAAGTCAGTTTGTAAATATTTTGTTGATATAAAATGTATTTTGTAAAGCGCAACATTAAATACGTTTATAATCAAAAACAAGCATGATGCACCTTAAAGGCTTCGTTACTATTAAATTTAAAGAAATAGTCCAAATATAATTGTGGTTTTTTGTGTATCAATTTTGTTCAATTGCTTGGTATATAATTGGGCTGGCTGTTTTCTTGTTTGGGGATGCCATTTGAGGTTAAGGTATATGTTGTTGGTAGGTTTGTCATCGTCTACCCACTCCTCCCCTCTCTTTCTTGGCTTATCAGTACAGTCAGTGCTCACTTGATGTCCAGACAGGTTCGGGTTGTAACTGTCCCACGTGGAGAGGGGTTGGGTTTAACGAGTCTGTGGGTTTATGTCGGAAGCGGGTGGTCGGTTATATGTAATATTCAATGCGAATTTTTCGCGCGCTGTGTACAGTGTGTCGTCTTATTTATTATATTAATATCATATTTATTCTTATCACTATGTATTATCGTCCAGAATTTGATTTATTAAGTTGGGGATTTAGGGGTTGAAAGAAAATGCGGTGTTTTTGCAGTTTTTATTAGCAAACACTTTTTTTTTTTGTCAAAATGAATCAAATAACGCTCCAGTAGAAACATAGAATTTAATTTTCTTCACATGGTGATATCAACCGTTGTTGATTAATATTTGTCATGTGTATAGCGGCATTAGTTGAAAAACATTTTTTTAAATGAAGAGAAAAAGCTGTCATTAAATTCCAGGACGCCCTTGACAGATATTTACAACTGTTGATGTCACCATATGAATAAATTAAACCAAACTTTTCTACTGGAGCAGTATTTTATTTATTTTGGATAAAGAAATGTTTTGCTATATAAACTGCATAATCGTTTACATTTTTTCACGTTCCCTTCCCACCTTAAATTTTACCTAAATAAAACGTGGCAGCCACTGAACCAGTCAACCTCATGATCCCAATACAGTGGCTTTCTCGCGAGCGGTATAATAACTCCGGTTTCGGTTAGGGCTATATTATTATTATTATTATTATTAGCACCGCGTCTTACTACCCGTTCGGGTTATAAGCACTTCGCAAAAGTGCAATGGTAGGGTGATTGTGAGATGAAATGGAGGACCTACAGTTTAACGTGGGATCCGAACCACGGTGGAGAGCCTGGCATTCCTCACATTCACAAGTTTGATTAATACACATCTTGTCAGAGGTGAAGGAAGGGTTTGGCAATCAGATAAATCTGTGCCGGGACCGAGGATTGAACCCCGGATCCTCAGCACAGAAGTCTGACACCTTACCCCTAGACCACCAGGTCAGTTAGGGCTATAATTCTTTCTATTCCTGAACCACTTCCTTTCCGAAAACCCTAGTCCACCCCTTTATTTCTGTTTTATCACTAATAGTAATTACGAGGTAAGCGAGGCAGAAGGTCAAGGGGAATTAAATTACCAGAGTTATTAATTATTAACAGTTTTCCCCCATTTCCCTTGTTTATTTCAAAGCTGGTTCTCCAATTGATTGGATTGTTTTTTTTAATATCTGCAACCGTACCCTCATAATTGTATTATAAAAAATATTTAATATTGTAGTATTGAGTATGTTACTTGTTAAGTGTTATTGTAATTTAAAAAAAAACTTGTATTATGTGTATAATTATTTAAGATTATATTGCTGTGGTGCTATTTACGAATTGTTTGAAACTTTTAATATCCTGGGAACAGGAATATTTTTAAATAAATAGATATTTTAGAAAATTAAATAAATCTGTGATAAACGCAATGATTAAATTTGTCGATCCCATCACCTTATTTTATAATTAGGAATCTACTAAACTCAACCCAAGACGGCAACCTTAATTCATTAAAAGTACCTGAAACATAGATACAAGAATGTGTTAAATAAATGGACAGTAAAATGGAGCTACACCAATTTTTTTTTTTAATATGCTTACCCGAGGATTAAATGAAGATGAAGAGATATATTTGGTTCCCTATCCACTCAGCCACAGAGAATAGCTGTGTCCATGTTCTACGTATATATGATCATTACTCTAATGAGGTATGCATGAGAAAGACGCCATTTAGAGGTAATCTACCCCATTTCCATGGAAGGAGAATGGAAAACAATATAGGAAAAAACCATCCTCAGTAAACCCGACCGAGATTTGAACCCTGATCTCCCCGTCATCAGCAGATCCAGTTTAACACGGGAGTGACAACTTAGACCATTCGGTCAGGAAGCGGGTCAGAAAGTAGTTGCTTAACCTCATGTAATTTTTTTTTTCCCTTGGCTAATGTTGTTTTTTTTATATAAATATTCCAAAGATAAGTTTGCTTTTTTAAAACCAATTGACACCCCCAAACTACGTGGGTTTCTGATGACATCTGTGAATATTGATAAAGCAATTGCTTTGACAATTCGAATTAATTGAACATAATTGTTTGGAAAATAAGCATGTAAGGCATTCTCTCTGTATCATTATAATATTACTTAGCACAGCGTCTTACTACCCGTTCGGGTTATATGCTCAAGTATTAAATTACGCTAGTGGAATGGTAATTGGGCAGGTTGAATATAGAGGAAATGAACCTGCATTTGCGTGGAGGGAGAGTGGAAAAATCACCCCTAGTTCACCCGAGTGAGACTCGAACTTTGATCTCCTCGTCCTCGGCAGTTCAGATCAACACGAAACTAGCGCGTTAGCTAACTACGCCACCGGGGCGGGTTTTATCATTATAATTTGATTACAAATTAAATGAGTGTAATAAATCTAGGAAAGCATTAAATCAATGATTTCTCGAAATTGCTAGAACAAATATTCATTCATCTCAAACGGTGCTCGCCAAAAACAAAACAAAAAAAAGTCAAGCCACATATCACAACCTTTTAAAATGTAAATATTTTTCTATATAAAACACAATAGTTAATAAATTTTGCTTGGATATAAATAACATGCAAAAATAAAGGTTAAATTAATAGAGTTTATAGTTTAATTTAAATGTACGTTTCAATGTTCCATCATTTTAACTTAGAAGAACCAAAGTTCAGCTATGAAACATATTATTTACTTAATAAACTCAAGAAAGAAGTATTTTCAAAATAATCCAACTAACATAAAGAAATCTGGGGACCTGGTGGTCTAGGGTAAGGTGTCAGACTTCTGTGCTAAGGGTCCGGAGTTCAAACTAATTTATTTGATTACCAAACCCTTCCTTCACCTTCGGCTTTGGCTCACGCTTTGTGAATGTGTGAAATGTCAGGCCCCCACCGTGGTTTCGGAGCCCACGTAAACTGTAGATCCTCTCTGCTTTCTACAATCATCATTCTCACGTATCATCTATAATGGAGTTCGCCTTGATGGTGTCCCCCTCCCCTCAGAAATTAATTCCTTCATACGCCAGGAGAGCAAAGGTAAAGATAAGGTTTAGTGGCCGAGATCTTGAGAATTGGCCCCACCCACATAAAGAACTCTTACAGTTAAGCTCATTCGACAATAAGAATTATTATGATTATCTGAGTCTTTAACTTATTGGCAGTTAATTTAACATAACTGTGGTTAGTGGGGGTTATCTTGGACAAGATGGCAAGTAGAAATGTCTCAGCCCATTCCTGCAACACCGACCAGGTAAGAAAGCCAAGGTCCGCTTTACGTGGGTGTGTCATTTGTTGGGATCTGACCCTCTACCTCAGCCTGCGATATTATGTTCTGCTAGTCGGTGTTGCCTCTACTATGGTACAATCAAAACAAGACATTTAATGAAATATACATTTTAAATGTAAGCCTATATTTACAATGATCAATTCGGAAACATTGATAAAATTAATGAGTAGAGGTAAGTTTAAAAAAATAATTTTAATAACAACATTGCGTGCTACAAAATGAGATAAAATCAAATTATTGAAGTATAAAAATAACACTATTTATTTATCATTAAAGATTATGTAATTTTACCAATTTTAATCTTTATATATTGAAGATAACTGTCTTTAACTATTTATAAAACTGAGATTAACGGCTGAAGGGCTCGTTGTGTTGACCACATGACACCCTCTATCATCAAATGTTAGCAGTATTATAGCTAACGGTGGCGGCTGCCTGGTCGGTATAGTTTAAACACGGGCTCAAGCCATGGAGTTTGTTATTATTATAAATATTTCATTGTGTACACTTTATAATAATGTCTAGTTACACTAAATTTCAACCCCATACATTTATTATATTACTTTAATAATGTTTTACCTCAGTGGTCTTGGTCTCAACATCGTTCATTGGTTCAAACCCAGCCGAGCTCAACGGATTTTGGTCGAGCAATGAAAATCCGTTGCACAACTTTCTTCGGAGGGGAAGTAAAGCCGTTGGTCCCATGTCGATTGTGGCATGTAAAAGAGCACTGGAAGGTATGTAAATATATTCTTTTCGGCAAAAAATGGTAGTCCTTTCGCTCTCGCTCGTAGAAATTCTCCTGTGCTGATAAAATCAGTCGGTGCAGAAAGTACCTTAGATAAATAAAATTTAACAATGATAGCGTACATGAGAAGCATAAAAGAGCAAGTTCGACCCCCTACAACCCGTCAACTCTCATGGTATGAGACTATTTATAAGTTATTAATAATACACCTGTTAAAACTGTGCGGTAACTTTTCCTTGTCGAATGAAATAAGATAAACTTTTTTTTTAGCACGTTTGTTACCTGATGCTCGTTAATTAAAGGAAAGTTTAAAACAAGTATTATCTCGAATAACTTGATGAACAGTGAATAGTTTAATATTAACGAGCAAAGTTATGTTCTCATTTAAATAACTTTTCTAATTAATACAGTTGGGAAATGAAGCCTTAAGACAGCCTATAAGCTCACTCGTACCTACCGTGTTTTAGAATCACGTTACGGCTAATAAATATAGAACCGAACCAATATTTGAACCATCTAAGACGATTCTTTAAGGTCAATTTCTTATCGATCTTACCCACATCCAGACCTTGGCCATTTTTTTAATGGCTTACATGCATATTTAAAATCAATTTATTAAAAATATCAATTATTATTACTTTTTATAGCACCGCGTCTTACTACCCGTTCGAGTTATAGGCTTATGTACTAACTACACTAATGGCTTAAGGAGGTATAATTGAGAGAAAGTGCACCCGCATTTGCGTTGAAGGAGATTGAAACACAATTTAGGAAAAAACCACCCTCAGTGCACCCGACCAGAGTCGAACCTTGATCTCCCCGTCATCGGCAGTCTAGTCCAACACGAGAGTAGCGCGTTAGACCATGCGGCCACCGAAGTGGGTATTGAATTTCTTATTTATTTATTTTGAGGGGAGGGGATGAAGTGGGGTGCACCACGTATTACCACCCATCTGGGCTAGCCAGGATAAGGAAGGAATAATTCAAAGAAAATGCACCCGAGTTGGAATAGAGAGAGCGTTAGGAACCATTCAAAATAAAAACGCCGTCGGTACACTTGGCTGGGATTCGAACCCCAACTTCTAAGTCAACAACACGCCAGACAAAACTGAAGCCTTTATTCGCTTGCCTACAGGTACGGTTTATCGAATATTACTTAGCTCTAATTTTCTGATTACATTCAAACAATAATCCCCTGATTGGACTAAATTTTAAAATAAAAGTCTTCCTTAAACATTTGTGTTTGGGATATTTTAAATTGGTTAGTGTTATCCTATTTGTACTACGGATTTCTAATCATTAAAATAATGCCCGGGCACAATTAAAAACATACAAAGGCATTTATAATTTGTGTCTGGTATTATTTAAATGATTAGTAATCAGTTGTAAAAATAGGAAAACTTAAACCAACGTAAAATAGCTTGCGAATGTAGATTTAGCGAAGACTTTTATTTTAAAATGTAATCCAGTCAGGGGTTATTTTGTGTGTGTGTGTGTGTGTGGTTGTGTGTGTGTGTGTGTGTGTGTGTGTGTGTGTGTGTGTGTGTGTGTGTGTGTGTGTGTGTGTGTGTGTGTGTGGTGTGTGTGTGTGTGTGTGTGTGTGTGTAGTGTGTGTGTGTGTGTGTGTGTTTATATATATATATATATATAATTACAAAGATTTTATGAATAGATAGTAAAAAAATATATATATATATGTAAAAATTTATATATATATATATATATTCTTAGCATCTATTCATAAAGTCTTGTAATTCAATATCCCTCAATCAGTCAGCGAATCCCATTTCATTGGTTTTAATCCACGGCAAGCAAAATTGCGTCCCTCGCAAATTATTTAATTACGTTGGCAATCTTCTTTTACTTATCAAATCAATCTTAAACGCGGTGCTAAAAAAAAAAACTTCTCTTTACTACCCGCTCGGCTTATACGTTTATTAAGTGAAGTTCTTCGCAGTTTTATAATGTATAACAAATAATTCAAATAAGTCCCTTCCTACTGTTAATGATTAAAACCGAGCATCGGCACATCGAAGAACGCTTTTTTTTACCTTGTAAGGTGTCCTACCTGGACGTACCTTAACTTATGAGCTGCACCATAGTTTAAGGACCTGTCTCGGTGGCATGATTAGCTAACGCGCTAGTTTCGTGTTGAGCTAGACTGCCGAGAACGGGGAGATCAAGGTTCGAATCTCGCTCGGGTGAACTGGGAGTGGTTTTTCCTAAATGGTTTTCCACTATCCCTCCACGCAAAAGCGGGTACAGTTTCTCTAACTATCCTAATCCCTAAAACCATTAACGTAATAAGTACATAGTTGTATAACCCGAACGGTTAGTAAGATGCAGTGTTAAGTATTATTATTATTATTATTATCATACATAGTGCAAGGTTTGCTACCATTCAAAGGAAGGATACATGCCTTTATATTTATTAAACACATACGCACATGTCATACCTTATATATATCTCAACAAATATTTATATGCATATCACTACACAAAAATATATATGTGTATGTGAATAGATAGATAGATAATAGATAGATAGATAGATAGATAGATAGATAGATAGATAGATAGATAGATAGATAGATAGATAGATAGATAGATAGATAGATAGATAGATTCTGGTAGGAAGAACGATAAATTACAGTCACTAACGCAAGTAAAACTACTCTCAAGTAATGTGGTTTACATCTTCAACTTTTGATAGATATTCTTTAGACCTATAAAATAACATAATAATTAAATAAAATATTATAGATGTTGACCCTAGATTTTACTGTTTTTATTTTATAAAACTGTTTTTCCTACGAGAATCCCATCATATATATAGATGTGTGTGTATGTGTGTGTGTGTCCTACATATATATGTTTGTTGGGTAAAACATGTGTGGTATGATTTTAATGTGTACTGTAGGAGTTAACTGGATTGCACTATTTTTTGGTCGGGAGGTATGATATATTTCATTTCTCTATATTTTGTTTTATCTACCAAAGGGGGGATAATTTCGAGTGTTTTTGAATTTCAACACACTACCTCGATAACCCTACCCTCATCCATTCCCAAGAAAGTATGATCAATAATGTATTTTTGTGTCTCTCCTCAATAGTTATGGTAGTAACTTTTGGATTTCTATGTTATTCATAAAATATATCTAATATCGAGAGAAATGTAATGTTAAAAAAGTTATTTGCCATCGTCTGTCGAGAGACTACCCCAATATCCGCCCCAGAGAGAACTCCTCTAACCCCCACCCACACACCTCACCACCCCAACCCTAGAATACCTTTATGATTACGACCCTGACTTTCAAATGTCAAAGTTTACACCACCGGTCAAAAGTGAGAGCTGTGAAAACACATCTCATGCCATGGAAAAGCATTTGATTAAATCTAGGAACTTTTCTTCTTTCTCTTGACCCCTCGGAGAAAGAATTATTGTGATGGTCAAGAAATTTGAACCCGAAATTTTGATATTGTTGACATTTCATTACCCCATGAAACCGAAAAAGTTGTTTTCGTGATACCATATGTCTGTATCTTGGCCTAGAGCCAAAAGAACATTTACGATCAGGCATAAACTTGCCATCGGGATTTCTAAGGTTACTACGAGGATTTTTTTATTAGATGCTTAGCCCCAAAAATTAAATGTAGCTCGTACTGAAGGAAAAAGGGAGAAAAAATATCGATTTTCTCGAAATATGTCTACTATGATAACATTTATTATCTGAACATTGTTTAACATTAAAAACAAAATTACAACTTAAATTTTCCTATGAAAATGACTTTGAGGTTAGGCCTACTTTACATAAGCAAAAATTTCCAATTGTGACCATATTTCTTCAAATACGAAATAACTTATCACTATAAGGTTGTAGAACTGACAAAAATAAACATATTTTATTTGGAATATATTTTTATTAGGCCTATTTGGTAATGACATTTTGTCTTATAGAAATTTCCATGCAGAAAATAACAATTTCCACGGTAATGGAACAGGAAACGGGAAAAGAAATTTAATAAAATTCCAGTTCAGGCTTAGATTTATTTATTTTTCAGATTTATAATTTTAATCTTAAGCTTAACCTTCTCATTCATTCCAATAAAAAAATAATTTGATGATAAAATTAGAAACTTATCGCAAATTCATCAGAAAGGGATCAAATTTTCTAGTTTCAACAACAAAGTTAAATATAGTGGTAGATGTCATAAGTATTTTAGAATTGGGTCAGGAAAAGGGACCAAAACTCTGATTCGGCTACATCTATAGGTCTGAACAATAAATTGATATTTATAATCTTGTAAAAAAAATTATACAGGAAATATCTACACTCAAAATTGTTATATTAATTTATTTTTAGATTGTAACTTTACCAAATAAAAACTAAAATATTTGGTCTAATATGTTTTGAGTAAGGTTTGATGTGAGGTAAATTTTAAAAAAAACCTTGCCCTGAGACAAATATCATGATTGTGTATTTTTAAATCAAGCATTTTTGGTATAGTTATAAATGAAATTTTAAAAGTAGATTTTAGAATGCACTATTAAAGTTCTTAAATAAAAACTCATGGCGTGAATTTTAATAACTACTTACACGATAAAACATGAAGTTATTCAAACTTATCTGAATTAATAAAAGTGAGCCACAGTTTGGTCAATAGGAATTACAAAAAATTTCCCAACTGAGCCAGCGTGGCTGGTTAACTCTCACATTTTGCAAGGTAGTTAAAATATAAACGCGACTTAATTTTTAGGAATCCCTATACTTAACGGTAGATAAGGTAAATTTAAATTTAAAAAAATAATTATTTGCATTGAAAAATAAATGCAAATATGACATTGATACCTTTCTTTATTGTCACCTTTTTATATATATAATATATATTCTGGTGAAGTTCGGCAACAACTAATTTCCCGAATTTTTTCGCTGAAGTTCGGGATCCCACACAGTCCTGGTTTTGATAAAACCTAAAGTTTCTAAGCAATAAGAACTATATTGAGAAAATTGAAAAATGACACCTGGACACGGGAATCGAACCCGGGACCTTTGGCTTGGTACGCCAATGCTCTAACCACTGAGCTATCCAGGATTTGTCCTGTGCTCAGGGTCATTCTTCGCTCATATTTTAAGGCAGAGTCTATTATGGACGTGTGGAAATCGCAGCCATCTTCGACTCGGTAGTTGGCTTAATGCTGCCACTTGTACAATTATTATAACTGTACGGGATTGCACACTAAGAATTAAATAGCCAAAGCTATTATTTATGCTTTTAGTGAGGATTACTCCATCTAGATATCATATTCTGATTCTAATTAATAAGCACTATATATTTCTATTGAGGTCTTTGAAAATTGAAATTGATTGTTATGCTCTTTTATGGACATATGATGTTCCGCTTTTCTCAATGTTTCTGTAACAGTGAATATTAAAGTTCATTTATGCTTTTATTTGGAGTGTTTTTGCAACAATATATATTATTTAGTTTCACAAACCTAAAGCGTTTTGTTTCTGTAACAGTGAATATACCCTTTCATTTATGCTTTTGTGTGGAGTGTTTCTGCAACAATAAATGTATATTACTTCGTTCACAAACCTAAAGAGTTTTTAGTAAATGTCTCTATGTTATGATAAATGAAATAAAGTATGTGCGGTACACCGTACCATTTATTTTAACGCGTCACACATATATTTAAATGAATGTTAAAAAAGAGTTATGTTAATTCATAATTTAAATATAAATACAATAAGAATAAAATACTTTTTTTTTAAGTATTTAACGTGCTCTTTCTTAACCTACTGCATGTATCAGCACACAAATAACCGCCCCATGATTTAGTGCTCAGTGCACCTGGCAAAAAGACTAGGAGTCCCGGATTCGATTCCCGATTGGTACCGTGAAAAACGATTTAACCCAACTGTCCCCAGTGTTTGGTTGATTACGCTTAAGTTAGGTGAAAGTGTTTCCACTGGTTCCACACCCTCTTACTCAATATCACCTCATCTTATCGGGACATGGAAAGAGCCTCCACGGAAAGGATGTACGATTAGTACATTCGGGCGTCCCCTGGGCAACGGTACATTAGTACTGGCTAATACTTCCACTACTGGGCTACGAATTATGTAGCCCAGGTGCGCAATATTATATCACACGACTTATAAATTAACTTAAAATATAACAGACACATCACCCAAATCCCTCCCATAAATTTATCACTGTGAAAGGGGAACCCCAATTATTTATCTAATGACGAATTTTTTTGGTCATGCCTGGAGCCGAACCGGGATCCTTAGCTCAGTAGTTAGACACGCTTCAGGCTAAGCTAATGTGTGGATCAGAGTAGATTATTATTATTATTATACATGTATCAATACTTCACTTAAATTTATTTATAACACTATAATTTCTTGCCAGCGAGATATATTTCTTCCCAAAAGTCCATTCTGTCCTTGGCAAAATCTTTGAGTAATGTCAGCTCAGGCGAAATGTTCAAGAAATCAAAACTATCACGTGTCAATTGCGGCCATTTCACCTGAAAGTCACTGCTATTGGGATCACTGGAACAAAAATAAAAGATTACACTCTCTAAGCCTCGTCCGTAGTCGTGATTCGTTGAGTCGTTAAACAGACATCAGACCAGGTTTAATTATGTACATTTATCTCTTCAAATAAAAAGTTCAACACAAAAGTTATCCAATGAATATCAACACACTCGCTTCGGTGGCCGCATGGTCTAGGAGGGAACTACTCTCGCAATAGACTAGTCACCAGACTGCTGATGACGGGGAGATCGGGGTTCGATCCCGGTTGGTTGAACTATGTACCGAGGGTGGTTCCCCCTAAATGGTTCCCCACTCTCTCGCCACGCAAATGCGGATACACTTCCTCTCAAATTATACCTTGTTCGTCCCTAATCTATTAGCGTAATTAGTGCATAAGCGTATAGCCCGAATGGGTGTTAATACGTGGGTGCTTATTTATATATATATATCAACATACGGGTTGCGAATCGTTGTAATTACGGAATGTTCGTGTGGAGGGGACCACAATTATTACTATTCCACACGTCCATCACAGACTCAGCCTTGAGCTATGAATGAAAATTACCCTGATCACAGGACGAATCCTGGATAGCTAAGCCAAAGGTCCCGGGTTCGATTCCCGTGTATAAGCGCCATTTTTCAACTAATTTAAACGTATTAATTAATGTAATTAACTGATACAAGAGTTATTGTCGACTTGATACTATGGGTTTGAAATGATATAAATTGTTTATAAGAAGTGCACCCACATTAGTATGTGAGTATGGAGCGAATATGGTAAAACTCCCATGCAAGTGTAGACAACCAAGCTTCGAACCTCGAACTTAATGCCACCTGCAATCCAGTTTATTGATAGCACGATGCCTTGGACTGCATGACCATTGTTCTAATTATTCAGGTAATACACATTTTTATTAAAAAAAGAAGTTAACATCTTACTACCCACTCGGGTTATAAGCACATATTATTTACATCAGTGGAATAGGTAGAATAGGAAGATAGATTTTGAGATAAAATATACCCATATTGGCGTGGAGAAAGAGTGGGAAACTTATTATTTTTAAAATTGCCCATCTGGGCTTCGAACCCCAATCTTCCTGTCATGAGCAGTCTAGTATATGGCGAGAGTGACGCCTTAGATCATGTAACCACCAAAGTGGGTATTATCAATATTATATTTGGTGCCATAAATGCTAACAAACAAACATATTCATCTTAAAATTTTACTTCTAAAACAGTTTTACGAGTACAGCCTCATTGTAGGATATTACCATTCGATAAATACAAACAAATAAACCCCCATTCTCGTAATACCCGCTCAACATTTAAAAAATAAGTAGCTATGTACACTCTGAAATTATCTAACATCGAACACTCCGAGATATTCCTCAATGATAGGTTTTGCGAAAAATTAAATTAAAGACTGGATACTTCTAGGAATGTTTTCCAAACATGTATATAAATATTTTTAAGAAAAAATGTTATGATGTTTTTGATAAAAATAATTTTTAGTACCTTACAGCAAGATCTGAATAATCAAGATGTACCGCTGGGCACTTTGGGATTCTAATATAAATCCTAAATAAAAAAAATAATCGAAATGGGAAAATTAGATTAATATATCAAATTCAGAAGTGCTAAGAAAAGCAACTAAGTAAAGAAAACTTTGGAAATGTTTGAAACATGATAGTACATATAGTGAGAGACATGATAGTTTAACGAAGATAAATTATGTAAGGAGATGTGTAAGTGAGAAATTCAAGAGGGATGACCCTTACTGTATTAACTTGAATTAGATAGCGAACGATGTTGGCAGAAGAAGGAACTTTTTTTTTAATCTGGTCCAGGATAGGAAAAAATTGTAGAGCTGAAGCAAAGCAATCACAAGATTTATGACCTAATGATTATATTATTAAAAATAATAGATTATTATTATTATATTATAGAACACTACTCAACTTCACAGAAGTTTGTATTGATCCTGAAACAGGAACTAGTTTGATATATCAAAATTAATTTTTGGGTGAGAATTACGTTAAGGGTACTTAATAATAAAAGAGGATTGAATCTACTTATTTCCATTTGAATGTAATTTTTTCACGGGCGCTAAAAAACTTGTGTTACCGAAAATGGGACATACTAGTTGATGGCGGATGGGCTGGGAGTCTTCATACGCTTCCTTATTTACCGAACTTCATGTAGAAGCTGTACTTACCCTGTTTTAGAGAAATTAGTCCACAGCTTGACCATATTAGACCTTACTTTTGCATTGGATGATTCAGCTCCAAAGTCAGGTTTGATGTATGAATTTAAAAAAAGAAATATCAATTCTTCACCATGGCCTGAACCTGCAAAATAAAAATAAAAATTACGATAGTAAGCCATAGTTTGGGAATGTCAGTATTGTCTTAAATCAATGCTTTCCAATACTGAATTTAAAGATGATCCACACAATCAATGTGCTTAAATAATAACTGATGTTTTGCCTCTTTAATGTTATGTAAAAAAAAATACAGAAAATTCTACCCGTCACCTTTGACGAACTTTATATCGGTCAAGGTACGTGTACCTAAATGTTAGATATCCATGCCAATTACCAGTTTTAAGGCGCTAGAATAATAAACCAGAAATTCATAAACACCAGAAAATAATTGGGCTCATAACGCTTCCGGGTGAAGCTGTTTTCTATTTATCATTTAGATTGATGTAGAGATGGGGTTCAGCCACTGACACAAGGGTTACTAGCAGTTGTCTACTCGTGACTAAGGAGGTACCAGCTGGTGTTCCAGAGAGCAGTGTACTGCGTTTTACACTGCTTTAGGATTGAGGTCAGCGCAGCCGGAGTGGGGATTGGAGGCTAGTCACATGCTCGACCAATCCATGAAGGGTAGTTGTTATAGCAACCAATGCACGTTGCCAGATTTCTTGTCAGTCACTGAGTATGCTTGCATAGTAGTAACAAGCGATACCCCGCTATGTGGCAACTGTGCTCCCCGACCTACCCACCACGCGGATCCTAAAGCAGTTTAAATCACAATATAATTTACTCGTGACTATGGTCTAAGGAGGTACCAGTTAGTGTCCCTGAGAGCAGTAGTTTACTCGTGACTAAGGTCTAAGGAGGTACCAGCTGGTGTCCCTGAGAGCAGTAGTTTACTTGTGGTCCCCGATAGCAGTAGTCTACTCCTCTACCTCCTGTGTCACGAGCACGGGCGGTGTTACTGAACATACCCGGCACATTTTTGGTGAAATCAGGAATCAGCTTGTCCAACTGTGGTGGTCTTTTGTGGTCGTATTGGTAGGCATATACGGGACAGTCTGTGTGCTTCAGCTGCAGCTTCACGGTCAAGAACAAACTGTAGAGGAAGTATGCGTCCGACAGCATCTAGTCAAACATGACAAATAAATAATAAGGCGCATTAATACATACGTTCTCATATAAAGTCCATTTCATATCCCTTATCGGGCTTCTCGTAATCCAAAATTATTTACTCTCAATAGCTCTTATAAGGTAAGCCCTATAGGTCGTTGTATCCATAGCGCAGATTCTAGATTTGTCGAATTCGACTTCTATCATAAAAGAAAAGCTAAACTCAGAGAGTTATTTAAGGAAATCCCATATCAATAATTGATCATGTAGAGGTTCTGCCCATAATATTTAAATTTACAATATTCTGATCTATTTTTTGCATATTGTTACTGCTTTTAACCACTCTTTATCTATTTGTTATTAATGCTATTTTTTATTCTTATCATTATTAAGTACTACTTTTTTCGTAAACATTCATCAGTATACCATTTTTTAGCCATTTTTGTTTATCATATTTTCTTGTGTAAATATAGGTATTGGTATGGTACCTGTGTACTTTTCAGTGCTGGCCTGTTATAGGTCTTACGACTGTTGGCCAGCACTATAATAAATGAAATTGAAATTATTATGTCACAACCCTGATCTAAATTGGGATGTTTATTTTAATTTGAATAACTTTGTTGAATCTACGTGACTGAAAGAACTGGCCAAGCAAACTCGTTGTAATGAATTAGTACACATTAAGAAAGAATGCCGACCACTCACAACAGTCTTGTCCCAGTTGTGCAGTAACCGGGCCGGATCAAGCTATAAGAGCTTCTGTTTTATGGTTATCGGGGCTGACAAGTTAATATCTATTCGGAGGCAAGTTACTCCGCCCATCTTCGGGCCATATGGATTGGAATATCGGGTCATCAGTGATACTTATACTAGAGGGCAGCCGCCGTGCCCAGAGTACCAGGCTCGAGTCTGTAGGTGGTTGTGAGACGTGTCAGTCGAGCCAACAGTTTAAGTATTCTTGACTCTCAAGAGCGCTTAAGTATAAGTCCCCATATCTCTTTATATACCTTTCATCATCACATTTTGTATTACCTCTTAGTTCTACAGGGTGGCCCACGGAAAAGTAGCCCGCCTCCTATATCCAGCAGGTGCCTCACTCTGAATTGGAGGAGATCAATCCCCTTCCACACCGTCTGCCGATCATGTAACATGTGGGTAAGTCAATAAAGCTTTAGACAAGCAGTTCACTTGCTCATTCTTCATGTCACAATATGGGTGGAAGGTGATTGAGCTCCTCCAATTCAGAGTGAGGCGTCTGCTGGATATAGGAGCCGGGCTACTTTTCCGTGGGCCACCCTGTACTAATAAACCCAAAAAAACCTAACCTCCAGTATCATTTCGAACCCAGCCATCAACCCTGCCAAAGTCCCTAACCTTCCCTGCAAGCTATCCTGACAGATCCGGCCCACGGAAGAGGGGTTCGTGACAATTATCAATAAAAATTTATTTAATTTATATAATCACTAATTATTAACAGTATTGTTTTCTTTTTAAAGTTGCCATCTCCTTCATGTTTAGATAATATGTTATGGTATAATGAATTATATATGTGAATGTGTGTGCGTGTGTATGTGTGTGTTTGTGTGTGTACCTTAATGTTTCTTTTTGTTTTTTCTCTCTCTCCTTTATTTAATTCTACTTTACGCATTTATTTTTACGTTAATATATTCATAAATGTAGGCACAATTATGTATGTGGGTAGTATTCTTTTTTATTATTATAATTTCTGTAAAAATATTATAAATTAGCTTTCAGCACATAAGTATTAAATGTGCGTTATTTATTATTAAGTGTAAGGAAAGGCGCTGGCCTTAACTTCACTCAGATAAAGACGATGTTATTATCATTAATATCACTATCATCATTATCATTATTATTATCATCCCTCTTATCATCAATATTATCATAACTATTATCATAACTATTATCATTATTACTATCATTATTACTATCATTATTATTGTTATCATCAATCTTAGGAGGGGTGGTAGCTAACAGCTATCAGAATATTTGTATTACAAACATTGGTTTAAAGTCACGAGTGTTAACCCTGTGTTTATTTGCTTGTTAATACAAGATTTGTACTGTTTTTCCGTGAGTATCTAATAAATAATTTTGCACAATCAGAAGTACCCGGCGTTGCTTGGAGTAACCGCGCAATGGCTTGCGGGCAGTCCTTGGCAACGCTTTCATTTTATTCAAACAGACATAAAAAAAATCTTCATTTTATTTCTTCTGACCCAGTTTTTAATTAATTAAAAAAATCAAAATATTAAAATATTAAATTGCAGCTTCTAGATGCACATGCTAATGAAAAGGGGTTATTAATTTTGAAAGGTCAGACCTCTGCCTGCGACAGATATTGCACAATACCCATGACAGACAGACAGATAAACTCTTCATTTTATTAATATAAAAAATAATATTTACTTCTAGTTTCTCTATGTCATTGTTTGTGTCTTTTGTTATGTGTATTATTTGTTTAACATATATTTTATTTGTAATTTTTTGGTTAAGTGTAAGAAAAGGCGGTAGCATTAATTATCTATTAAAGGCGATTATTAAAATTACTATTATTATTATCATCATCATCAATAAAAAGTTTTATCAAACGCTTTAGAAATACTTACCTAAGGATTATTATATAGTTGAATTTTTCGTAACTAATATAAAGGTAAATGTTAACAAAACAATAATTTATTTTTTTACTTTTTCCATACACCTCAGAGAAATAAGTATTGTGATCGTCAAAAAAAATCTAACTTAAGATTTTGATGAATATCGACGTTTCACGACCTCCTGAAACCGATTAAAGTACATTTTTTCCAAATGATACCTTCCTTATCCCTACTACCCCACCAGGGTAAATATGGCGAGTAGCATGAACAGGTTTTAAGATGCAGAGAACACACTAGAAAAAGGCCGTGAACTAAGGCTTTGCCGACCGGTGTCATATTGTTGGGCTTTGATGAAAGTACAGCCATCGGATAGGTCTTTAATGAGTTTTTTTCTCTCGTACAAACCCTTCAGAGGGAATAATCTTTTAAGGGCTTACCTAAACTAATCATAGGATAGCAGAATATGAAGAGGAAGCCATACTCGAGTTTGTAATTTCCGTTTTCGTTTTCATATCATTTTTTTATTATTTTATCACCGCATCTTACAATTTTTACTATTTTTTCACCGCGTTTTACAATTTTTATTATTTTTTCAACACGTCTTACAATTTTTATTATTTTATCACCGCCTCTTACAATTTCTATTATTTTATCACCGCGTCTTACAATTTCTATTATTTTATCACCGCGTCTTACAATTTTTATTATTCTATCACCAAGTCTTATAATTTTTATTATTTTATCAACGCATCTATGACCTGTTCAGGCTATATAGCCCATCCGTATTTGATAATCAAGCCCTTCAACAGACTTATTATCCGTTAGTCCGTAGTTCGTGGTCCTTGGTCCTTAGAAATTCTATTTGCGTCCACACTGTCCGTATTCTTAATCACGTGACTGTGCCGACCAATGAGATAGTTAGAAACTTCGTCCAATAAAAATGTTCTAAAGAAAATCGTTTACAGCCAGGAGCAACCGCCAAGAAGCCAGTTGATCAACAAAAGAGATAATTAGCACCGCGTCTTCCTATCCGTTCAGGTTATACGCTTGTGTACTAATTACGCTAATTGTTCTAGGGATTAGGGAGGTTATATTTAGAGGAAGTGTACCCTCATTTACGTGGATGGAGAGTGGAAAACCGTTTTGTAAAAAAAAACCATCCTCAGTACATCCGACCGAGATTCGAACATCGATCTTCCCGTCATCGGTAGTTTAACCCACTGCGTGAGTAGCGCGTTAGACCGCGTAGCAAACAAAGCGGGTCACAAGCAGTTCAGGTTGAACGAGGGATTGGCTAACTTTAGAATTTCGATTATGTTCTCTAAATGTCAGACTATTCTATTCTAGCTCACCATTATGAGGTCAGGATTTTAATTCCGACTGAGTATACTTAGTGTGATTTTTCCTAAATGGTTTCCTACTCTCCCGCCACGTAGATTAGGGTGAAATTCTCCAGAATTATTCCTTCCTCACCCCCTTCCCACAAATCCATCAGCATAGGTAAGAAAGGGATAGCCCGCTGCAGTGGTCAAATGGTGTAAGGCGTCACTCTCATGTTAGACTAACCTGCTTAAGATGGGGAGATAGGGTTTTGAGTCCCCGTCGGGTCTACTGCTGATCGTTTTTCCTAGATGGTTTCCCACTCTCCTTCCACGCAAAAGTGGCTATGTTTCCTTCCTCATCTCTACCCCAATAGAGTAGTTATCATATATGTTTATAACCTGAACAGGTAGTAAGACGTGGGGAAAATACCTAAGATATCAGCCGGGAATCGAGCCCGGAACCCCTAGACTCGTAGCCAGGTGCATTGACCACTACACCACGGGCTGGTTAGGTCTACCGGTGACGTGAAGGTAGAGGTACGAAACCCGACTGGTTCTAACAAGGGTGATTTTCCCTAAACGTTTTTCCACTCTCCCTCTACGCAAATTGCAGGTAACTTGTATTTCCTCTGAATTATATCGTCTTCTTATCTCTAATACGTCAATGTAATAAATATAAATGCATTCAACACAAAAAAGAAGTGAGACGCTGGATGAAAAAAATATATTTTATAACCACTATTTTCCAAGAGTATGTCATATTTGACCGTGAGAGATGCAGGAGGTTGTCTACACGTCATACCCGCTCTGTAGGAACAGAACGTTACCCAGGGTATACCTTGGAGGTTGTCTACACGTCATACCCGCTCTGTAGGAACAGAACGTTACCCAGGGTATACCTTGGAGGTTGTCTACACGTCATACCCGCTCTGTAGGAACAGAACGTTACCCAGGGTATACCTTGGAGGTTGTCTACACGTCATACCCGCTCTGTAGGAACAGAACGTTACCCAGGGTATATCTTGGAGGTTGTCTACACGTCATACCCGCTCTGTGGGAACAGAACGTTACCCAGGGTATACCTTGGAAGTTGTCTACACGTCATACCCGCTCTGTGAGAACAGAACGTTACCCAGGGTATACCTTGGAAGTTGTCTACACGTCATACCCGCTCTGTGGGAACAGAACGTTACCCAGGGTATACCTTGGAGGTTGTCTACACGTCATACCCGCTCTGTGGGAACAGAACGTTACCCAGGGTATATCTTGGAGGTTGTCTACACGTCATACCCACTCTGTGGGAACAGAACGTTACCAGGGTATATCTTGGAGGTTGTCTACACGTCATACCCGCTCTGTGGAACAAAGTTACCCAGGGTATACCTTGGATGTTGTCTACACGTATACCCGCTCTGTGGGAACAGAACGTTACCCAAAGTATACCTTGGAGGTTGTCTACACGTCATACCCGCTCTGTGGGAACAAACGTTACCCAGGGTATAACTTGGAGGTTGTCTACAGTCATACCCGCTCTGTGGGAACATAACGTTACCCAGGGTATACCTTGGAGGTTGTATACACGTCATACCCGCTCTGTGAGAACAGAACGTTACCCAGGGTATACCTTGGAGGTTGTCTACACATCATACCCGTAACGAGATAATGTGATGATAGTTATTATGAAGGTGTGGAGTCCAGTGGAAATATTAAATCTAACTTAAGTCTTTTTTTTCTTAGCACCACGTCTTACTATCCATCCGTGTTATACGCTTATGATCTAAGTACGCTAGTGAGAGATTTAGTAATGTTGAATTTAGAGAAAGTGTACCTACATTTGCATGGAGAGACAGTGGAAACCATTTAATAAAAAAAACTAAGTAAACCCAGACCGGTATCCAGCCACGATCCACCCGTCATTGGCAGTCTAGTCTATTGTCATGAGTATACGATATTTAAACAGACATGCCCGATCATAGAAATATCGTTCTTTGGGATACGCACTTAAATTACTTATGGTGCCTCCTGGAATCGAGCCCGGGACTTCTAGCTCAGAAACCAGGGGTGCTAACCAACAGACTAAGAGGTTGGTCTTATATTTGCTTGATCGAATCTTGCCGTTGCATGTATACGCAAAAAAAAATTGCTGACCGCAGTGGCGGGTCACGAACTCGAGATGTTTATGAGATTACTTATCCTTCACGTAACGATCCATAGTCCGCTGCACACGGTTTTATCGCCGAAGTAGAACTCCTTGACTTTGGAACCCAGATCATAGCTAACCCCTGGAGGAAGGTTTTCTCTCAGGCTCCTAGGTAACAATCTTTCATTCGTGATCGTCGCAGGATCGAAACCACCTGTTGAAAGGAAGGGGGGGAAATATTAGCAGGTGCGTGGCCGGTTTGGTGGCAAGTATTTCAATTAGATTTTTTTCGGCACGCGTCTTACTACCCATTAGGGCTATAAGCTTATGTATTTTATTATTACTAATTTATTATTATTATCACTGCGTCTTACTAACTTCGGGTTGTACGCACTTACGCTAATGTGTAAATGGTAGGGTGATTGCGAGATGAAATGGAGGACTACAATTTAACGTGGATCAGAACCACGGTGGAGGTCCCGGCATTCCACACATTCACAAGTTGTGATTAATACACGTCTTGTCAGAGGTGAAGGAAGGTTTTGGCAATCAGATAAATCTGTGCCGGGACCGAGGATTGAACCCCGGACTCCCACACGGAAGTCCGACACATTACCCCTAGACCGGCAGGTCACCCCTTATGTATTAATTATGTTAATGGGTTAGGGATAAGGAAGGTTGAATTTAGAGGAAGTGTACCGCAATTACATGGAGAGAGACAGTGGGAAGCCATTCAGATAAAACCAGGTTAAGTACACCTAACCGGGATCGAACCCCGTCATCGGCAGTCTAGTCTATTGCAAGAGTAGCGCCTTGCAGCCACCAAAGTGGGTCAATTTAGTTATTTAACTTGCGCTTGTTGAACAGACTACTTATATCGGAACATTATCTAAGGCCGCGCGGTCGTACCCACCCCGATGTCCTTGATTTGTATCCAGAACGGGTTAGTATACGGCCTGATGGCCCTGGATTTACGTGCGTCAGTTTATATCTCAGCGCTAGATTTAAATATTCAAGTATATTGTGTTTGGATGCGAGGTAGTTTCACGTTTCCTATCAATAATTGGACCGGGTTTGATTTTAATAGAAGATAACATAAATTAAAGATCATAAATGAAATATTATGATTAATTCATTCCATATCTTTGTTCTGGTTACTTAATAATGAAATCTACTAATAAATAAAATTGAGTTGGAGTGTTGGTGTTAGTGTGTAGGACGCGTCCGACTTGTATGATGGTATTATTATAGAGTGTTTCTTCAATGGGTGCCTCGAGGGTCTCTTACAACCCTTCCACGCCCCCTTAGACAATTTCCCTTCATAGAAAGAAATCGACCAAGGTCACTTTCACTGTCACTTAAAAAAACTGTAACTCAGTTCGGGGAGATCTTTTACAATTTGTCCTGTTCTTTACTGCTAGTACCCGCCTCGGTGATGTAGTTGGCTAGCACTCTAGTCGTGTTGAGCCAGACCACCGAGGATGGGGAGACCGAGGTTCCAATCTCGGTCGGTGTGAACTGGGGGTGGTTTTTCCTACATGATTTTCCACTCTCCCTCCAAGCAAATGCAGGTTAACTTCCTCTAAATCCAATCTTCCCAATTTCTAATGCATTTGCGTAATTAGTACTTAAGCGTATAAACCGAATGGGTAGTAAAACGCGTGCTAAAATAATAATTTACTGCTAGTTTTTAAGGATCGTAAAATATTTTTAAACTATATATTGTACGCTTATTTTAGAAAGTGAGACTAAGTGAAGATCCAGCACGGCCTTCAGTAAAACTCATAAATCCTGTTTAAGTTAACACGAAATATTTGTTACGCTTCAATTACTTACAAACAAATTAAACTCTAGAACAACTCGGTCGAGTTGTTTTGAGGCGTTGCTCTCTCGCAATAGACTGGACTGCCAATGACAGGGAGGTTGGAGCTCGAATCCCAACAACGCATACTTTGGGTGCGTTTTCCTAAATGATTTTACACTCTCTCAGTCCACGCAAATGTAGATACATTTCCCCTACATTTGCTCTACATCCCTGCTTTATTAGGGTATTATTAATTTTTTTGCGCATACAGCCGGAACGGGTTTTGAGACGTGATGAAGAAACTCCTCTTAAATAGACACAACAACCAGTTCTCTGGCTGTTAATTTATTTCTACCAAAAGAGAGCCCCCATCTTTACCAATTATGTTGTTTTTTCAGCCATGTTAGTAATTGAACCCAGGACTCTTAATTAAGTATATAAACGCGTTATCTACTGAGATGTCAGACTAGTATCAAAGATTGAATGTTTTGGTTTAGTTATCATATTATTACGTTTAACACGAGGGTTGACAACATCGATGAGCAGGCGGACTAAGGTGCAAAGCTCGTTTTGTCTGGTTTACTATTGACGTGGAGGTTGGCACTTGAATCCCAGCTAAGCATACTGAGCGTGGTATTTCCTTAGTGGTCTCACACTTTCGTTTCGCGCATATTCTGGTACATTTCCTCTTTCACCTTCCTTCTTCCCACACCATTATAATAATTAAATGCAGATACCTTGGCCGGGTAGTAAGATGCGTTGTGGAATAAAATATAATAATGGTTTAATCCGAGGTTTAGGAAGGTTTTTTTTACAGGAACCGCACCCATGCTAGCTTGGAGAGAGAATGGAAAAACCACAGGCATAAACCAAGTGTGGTAAATCATCCCCTACGAACCAAGGTGAGATTCGAGCCTCAGGCTCTGTGGAACCCGGATGACATTATTTTCTCTGAGTGACGTGATCAATAATTCTTCAGAAAAACTAACATATTTATTGGTTTATTACATGAACTCTTTTTAAATATTATAAAAATAATTTTTTTTAATCAAATTTTCAAAAACCAGTTGCTAATAAACTACCCCGAAGTGAGTTAAACTAGAAAAATAAGAAATTACTATCTTGTTTATTAGGATAAAACACTCCCCAGATATCCATTTTGAATAAAATCGTTCAAACCATTTTAGAATAGTTTCAAATTTTCAAAACTCAATCTCCAATATACTATCCCAAATTTTGTAGATAGAATTAAAACCATGATTTAGCTCTGAGGTATGACTACATAACATCCAAATATCAACTGAAAGAAATCCATCAAATAGACAGATGGACAGACATAATTGAAATTGTTGGTTTAGAGGAACATAACATCTCAAAGCTTATCACAATCTCAACGTCAAACATTAATTCCACGATTACACTAATTTATCTATGAGGCAGAAAAAACAAAGTATAGTCGTAACGGGTGACCTGGCGGTCTAGGGGTAAGGGGTCAGACTTCTGTGCTGAGGGTCCGGGGTTCAATCCTCGGTTCCGGCACAGATTTATCAGATTGCTAAACCCTTCCTTCACCTCTGTCAAGACGTGTATTAATCACAACTTGTGAATGTGTAGAATGCCAGGCCCTCCACCGTGGTTCGGATTCCACGTTAAACTGTAGGTCCTCCATTTCATCTCACAATCACCCTACCATTACACATTTGCGTAAGTGCATATGACTCGAACGGGTAGTAAGACGCGATGCTAGTAATAATATAGTCGTAACGCCTGATTTTAGCTGCCTGCCTGCTGGGTTGTTTTAGGTAAGGCCTTCACGTTCCATCTAATATTCCTGTCACGTCACACCTCAGCCATGCAAGTAAATCAGGTAAATAAGAACCTTGGTACCAAATGAGTGACTTGAGGCTATTATTAGAGTCCCGTTTCCAGAACCCGTCGCTGATATTAAGTGTCAAATGAAAGGAGTAATGCAGACACAAGGTCACGAACAATAGCTCGGTGCGTAAAGATAATAAGTACAATGTGGTTGCAACTTGGAAATCAGCATCGACAGGAATGAAGACTTTGGTTGGATGGAAAGGAACCTGAAAAAAAGTGTTTAATAGCAAAATATATTTTTATTAAAAAATAAATCTCCTGTAGAAACAGAGTTTAATTTTCTTCACGTGGTGACCTCAACAGTTCTTTAATAGCTATCAAGAGTGTCCTGGAATTTAATGACTTTTTTTCTCTTCAGTTGAAAAGTTTCTCATATAATGCCGCTATGATCATGAATAAGGCCCGTATTTTGACTTTTTTCCCCCTTCGTCACATAGAATGCTCGTAAGTAGATAATCTCTGTTCATGACCCCTGCTTGTATAAATGTATATTGCATAGGTCAATTTTGGTCATTTGTTTATCATTTTAGGATTTTAGGCCATAATTTCTTGGTTTGTGTCATATTATAGTAATTTTTATATAATAATAAATCATTTTTAATTCATTTTCAGGCATTCATGTTGATTAAGTATTTTACTTTTTCTCAACACCTCGGAAAGAAAGTATTGTGATCGTAAAAAAAAATCGAAATCAAGATTTTGATGAATATATACGTTTCATGACCCCCTGAAACCAAGAAATTGAGGTTCGCAATGCCGTAGACCTATATCTGTTTGTCTGTTTGTACCTCGGGCTAAAGCCAAAACCATTATACCAATTGGGCTATAGCTTTGTATCTGAGGTTTTCATAAGGTCTCCCAGAGGTGTTTTTGGAATTTGATTTCTAACCCTAAATTAAAGGGTAGTTTACTTAAAGGCAAAAAGAGAAAAATTCGATTTTCTCGAAATTCTCTTTAACGATGTTGATTAAACTTTATATAAAAACACTGTTTATTACTATGAACAATATGGCAATTTTCATTTTCTCTTGAAAATAACTTTGAGGGTACTTTACATGTGTGAAATTTTCCAACTTTGATCATTTCATCACAAATATCTGAGATAAAATAACTTAGCATTGTGATGTTCTGTTAAAGATTGAAATATTTTATTTGAAATATATTTTTATAAAACCAATAGTTTCTGCGCCATAAGCAAATATACTTTATAATTCAGGTCTGAAAATAAATTTGATTCTTTTGATTGAGAAAAGTTATGTTTAAAACCCCCCAGTGTTCAGGACCGATACTCAAAAATGTATAAAGCAATTTTTTCTGGAGATAGCAGTGAGAGCGGGGAAGAGGAAGGGGGGGGGGGGCGAAGTCGTGCAGAAAATGTTACTATACCTTTAGCTAATAAAAGCTTGTCCCTAAAACCATTAGCTTAATTAGCGGGTAAGCATATAAACCTAACGGGTAGTAATACGTGGGGTTATAAAAAAAATTACTTGGTTCAAACACAATTTTAGTTACAATTTATAAAAAAACTGCACAAATGTGGACCTAAGCTTGCGTTCTTTTCCACCGTATTTTAATAGCAGAGAAATATTACGAGAATATCACGTTCGAACCAGAAAACGAATCGAAATCCTGTTTTCTTCATTCTATGTGGTATAATGAACTAATTCTAATAATTTCAATCATCCAAAAATCTACTTCAAAGTAATTGAAACATACAAACTCGTGTTAGCAAGCGTGACAACTTCCTTTTATGGACGTACCCGTTATAAAAAGTTTTCCTTCCGCTGAAGTGACCCCAGTCAAATAGGGGACCTTTTGGAACTTTCCTTCATGTAGAAGCCTCAGAGGATCCCCAGGGATGAAGGCATTGGGTCCAGACTCGTCCGTGGGGATGAAGGGGGTTGAAATTACAGACTTTTCCTGTGAGAAAACAAACTATTAGTTAATTAAGGGATACAAAAAACATAAGGTGGGATATTTTTATCTAACGAGGAAAACATGAACCGCTTGGATGGCCGCACAGTCTCAGGCATCAAACTCTCAATATACCGGACTACTGATGATGGGGAGATAGGGGTTTGAATCCTAGTCGGATGAACTGAGGGAGTTTCTCCAAAAGGGTTTTCGGCTTTCTCTACATGCAAATATGAGTACACTCCCTATAAAATTCGACCTTCCTGGTCCCTAAAACACTAACAATAGGTACATAGGCCTACAACCTAAATGGGCAGTAAGATGCGGGATAAAAATAGTACGAGTAATTTAGAATATAATATTTATATATTTAGCACCGTGTTTTACTAGCCGTTCGCGCTATACGCATAAGTACTAATTACGCTAATGGATTAGGAATTGGGAGGGTTGAATTTAGAGGAAGTGAACCCGCACTTGCGTGGAGGGAGAGTGGAAAACCATTTAGGAAAAGCCACCCCAGGTCACCCAAGCGAGATTCGAACCTCGATATCACCGTCCTCGGCCGTCGAGCTCAACACGACTAGCGCGTTAGCCAACTACGCCACCGAGGCGGGTAATTTAGAATAATTAATCCAGCATTTATCAGGAGAAAAAATATTATTCCTCAGTTTCACCAGTCAGGATTTTAACTACCTTATCTCGATTTATTTATTTGGTTGTTAATTTTAAAGTGTTCCGTACAGTTATCTATAAGTAGAGGTAGATCAGGGGTTGTTGCCAGGGCAAGCAAGACTTGACGAGACTGTACTGGTAAACTCCTATCTCCCCCTTGCTTCCCATTTGACCAGCCACGCACGAAACAACTTAATGATCCAAAGCATGTTTGTTTGATTCAAATATCAAGTTTGACACTTTTTTTTAGAATCGCAACTTACTACCCGTCCATGTTAGACACACGTAGGCCCATACTAATTAGGCTAGTGTGTTAGGGATGGGGAAGGTTGGATTGAGAGGAAGTGTACCCGCATTTCCATGGAGGAAGATTGGAAAACAGACTTACGAAAAACCAACTTTCAGTAAACCCGTCCGGGATTTGAGCTCTCAGAGACGGGTCAAGTTTGATAGTGAATGTTAGAGAGCAGTTTATTAGACTGCCGATGACGGGGAGATCAAGGTTCGAATCTCAGTTGGGTGTAATTTATTGTGTATTTTTCAAAGAGGTTTTCCACTCTCCTCCCACGCAAATGAGGGTACACTATAGATATCTTAGAGGGTTCGTAAAATTAAAACTATATAAAATGTAATGTATAATATCATTATAAATACTGAATAATCAGGGCCAAATTTAGGGTTAAACACAAAAGACCTTGAAGTTAAGGACATGCGATCATTTTTTTATACAAATTTGGCTATACTGAAGATGTGTAGAATGCATTATTATATTTTTAGGTGTTCTGTCTCACAACAGGTCTATTTCTTTTATCAGTGAACTCAGACCGCCATTGCACCCTGTCCTTCAAGTCATGGCCTACATTTTAAAAGCAGTCCTACAACTTAATATTTATTCTAAAGGTTTACCACTATAGGCCTAAAAATTAAAAGTTCCCTAAAATGGGAAAACATGTAAAAGAGTATTTAAGGGATAATACCCCCACAGCCCGTTTCCCAAAAATTTAAGTTAGGACCTAATAGCCATTAAAATATAGTATTTAATGTTCAAACCAACACAAAATAATGGTACAAGAAAAGAAATATCCATAACTAATGGCCACCATTATGATGTTTAAGTACATTACTCTGCAGTATTATCATTAAATAAATACAGTAACTTGTTTGTGTGGTTTGAAGAGCACATTTAAAGTGAGTTGAGGATTATTTTTGAGGCTTTGAAGTATTAGAGCTGCTATTCTAATAGTAAATAAAGCAGTTTAGAGGGTTTTTACCCTCGGAAAGGTGGCACCCTTATCCTAATTTAAATGACACCCCAAACCAGGACGATTAAAACAGGATATTATTTTAGGATAAACCATTAAAGCTATACCTGATCCGTCAGAGCTTTTCCTTGTGCCAAGATGAGGTCCTGATCCGGAATCGTCCTGAGGAACTCGACCAGCTTCTGAGGATCCTTCGTCTCGCAGCCTAGAGCCTTACCTAGACGGAAGGCTCTTTGATTGCTGACGGTAGATTTTACTTGGCAGAGCAGGACTGTGCCGCTTTGGGCGATGGCCTTGTGGAACAAACCTTGGGGAACAACAATGACATTGGGGGTTAATTTGAGTAATCATACAGGTTTTGTAAATGTTTAACCTAAGAACAACAATAAACTGATTGTAAATATTTCAAAAACTTAAGCAACCACTTTAAGGCGTTAATATAGTCGAGCAGGAATTCATAAACTTAATAAACTGAGTAGGTTTTTAAAGTTACTGGGTGTAACTTCCCGGCAGTAAGAGAACAAACAGGTGGAGAGGAAAATACAAATGACAATACAATTTGCTTTGGCCTCCTAATAAATTACATCATTCGATTCACAAAGATCCATTCCACGCTCCTATACCAGTTACCTTAGGTTTCCCAAGCATTTAGAGTCTTAATGACCAATACAAATATGTGGATTTTTTGACTGTTGAGAAAGGATAAGTTCAACTTTAAAAATATGTTTACAAGTCTATAAACATATAGAATCATACTGTAGATAATAGTTTTGTGTTTATAGCTAACTACGCCACCGAGTCTGTTTTAAAAGCTAGTATGCTTTTAAAAAATTGTTGATATTTAGCATAGGCATAACATATAATTAGAAATATCTCAGCTGCTTAGGCCCCTTAAGGCGGGAGTGTAGGGTACGTGAGTTAAGAGACACGTTTTCGAAGTTTTTATATAAAAAAATGGTGGCGAAAATAAATTAAATATTACTCCAGTAGAAACATAGAGTTTAATTTTCTTCATCTGGTGGTATCAATAATTTTTGAATATATTTCATGAGTATAGCGGCATTAGATGAGAAACTTTTTAAATGAAGAGAAAAAGTTGTCATTACATTCCAGGACACCCTTGACAGATATTCATCAAATGTTTATATCAAAATGTGAAAAAAAATTATACTCCATGTTTCTACTAGAGAATCATTTTATTTATTTTGACCAAAAAAAAATTTTTGCTATAAAAATTGCCCTTTACTTTTGTTTCCTACACTTCCCCTTAAGCTTGTGTTTCAACAGATGCTTGGTAATAGTAATGATACTAACTATAATAATAAAATTAGTACCTTCCGAGGAGGGCGCTAACAACAAAGCGTGCACACTGGTGGCCCCGGCACTCTCGCCGAATATCGTGACATTTTCGGGGTCCCCCCCGAACTGGGAGATGTTGTCTCTGACCCACCTTAGGGCCATCACTTGGTCCCTCAACCCGTTGTTGGCCACAACGTCAGAACCTTCCACATCCAAGAAACCTGGAGGGAAATAAAAATAATGGATAGAGATACAAGGCAAAACCAAAAGAGCACATCTCTTATGTTGGATATGGTTCTTGTGTCTAGAACAAGTTCAAGTATGTCCAACCCAAGGCTGGCCATTTGCGGCCCCCGAGTATGTTCTGTATGGCCCGCCAGCTCAAATTGAAATAATTCAAATTGTAGATAGAAAGTGTACCCTCCTTTGCGTGGGGGAAAATGAAAGACCTTTTTGGAAAAACCACCCTCAGTACACCCGGCCGAGATTCAAACCTCAAACTCCCCGTCATCGGCATTATAGTATACTATGATGGTAGTGCCTTAGACCATGCGGCCATCGAAGTGGGTTATTGTTGTGCTGTTTTCTGTAGTCTACTTTAGAAAAAAAGTGGAATTTAGACCAGCAAAAGATTTTTACCCTTTTTTTTAGTATTCAGAAAAATTAAAAAATAATTATTCTAAAACGAAAAATCAATTAAACCTTTCCTAATCTCGATTTTGTAAAAAAAAAAAAAACGCAGGAAAACTCACACTTATACGATTTCTGTTTGGAACGTAATCATGTATCTAATTTCCCAGTTAATTGGCCGTGACATGGGCTCTTAAAATCCTTATCATCTACTTAACTTACCTAAAGCTCCCAGCCTGTAGTTAATGGTAACCAGTACAACGTCCTCTGCTACGATATAATCCGGTCCGTAAAACTTGGAACTACCAGAGCCAGACTGAAATGATCCTCCATGAATCCAGAACATGACCGGCTTAAGTATGGAGGCAGAAACCTGAAAAATAATAAACATTTTGAAGAGATTGATTTACCTAGACGCTTACATGATTGAAATAGCTTTTTTCATAACAGTTAATTTATTAATATGTATAAATATAGTCTACTAGTTGATCGTTGCAGCGATGGCTGCAGATTATCATGCTAAAATGTATTCAAAACTTTCTAATGAGAAAAGTACTACAAAATGAGACCTCACTCGAATTTCTAGTTTATTTTTATTATTATTTGAAGCTTTGTGTAAACATAATCCGGAGAGAAGGTTTACTCATCAAAGGCTATCATCAACTTTCCATAGAATTTGAGCTTTTAATGATTTATTAAAAAAAAATATGTTTCCCATTCATACCACTATGAATTGGTTTACACATTTTTAACATAGTTTGTATATTTTTTGCACCATAACAAATAAATAAAAAATATATTATATATATAAAAGTATGTATACGTTTTAACGCAATAAATATGTCAGCATGTATAAAGTAAATTTAAATCTTAGGATATCCCATCTCTCACAAATCAAAACTGAAACTAGATTATAGTCGTAGTGAATTAATATAAATCTACTCATCATCAAATACAGCCTCTGTTACAAATCTTGTTTCAATTATTATCTGAGGTGCTCTGCGGTAAACACAGTTACTGGCTGGCGTTTTCCTAAGTATATTCTCTAGTTAGTATCTCGAGTGTTTCCACCCCTCAAGTTTCCCATTTTGTATTCTCGAATTATTAGAAACTCAAACAACGCTAATTGAACTCAAGTGGTATGTCTTGAAGAGGTCTACCCATTCAAAGGGCTTTTGATCAAGATGGCGCGTGGTAGTATTAGCTTGACTGGCAATAATTCAAGAACTAAAGAAAATATAATTATAGTAATAAGACGCTTGCTTGGATCTACAATGATAGGGTTAATGTTACTGAATTTGTTAGAAGCAATAAAGCATTAGTTAAAATTTTAGATCAAATAAGCGTAGTTTTGACAACTAATTTAAAATATGTTTAATCTTAGGTATTTAACTTGCACATTTTGAACCAACTCATGTCAGCAAACGATAATTTCTATGAGCGAGAACTAAAGGGCCTACCAATTTTTCTGGTAAAGGTATTTTCACATAATTTACAGGGTTCTTTTACATGACGCAATCAACATGGGACCAACGGCTTTTCTTCCCCTCCGAAGGAAGTTGTGCTACGGATTTTTATCGCTCAAGAAAAATCCGTTTGACCCTTCTAGGTTTGAACCCACGAATATCGAGTCCTGAGGCGAGCACTTTACCCCAAGACCACCGAGGTTGACCTTAATTCAAACACAAACTAGTAAAAGACGCTATTATCTGGACCATCTCGAACGTCTGCAATACTTTTCTGTAGTAAGTAAAGTTCATACAGTCTAATGATATTTACTAAATTTTGTCAATCCTCCTAAACAGAGAGTTAAAATTATTATTAATAAATCACAATGACGCTGCTGTGTGATTGTGTACATAAACATAATAATGACTGTTAACGTAATAATCTAATTATTTTGAATATCGATTGTCAAAATATTATTTCAATGTAAATAATATATAGGCTTCAATTATATTAATAAAGCCAGTAAGGAATAATGCCTGGCTTAAATAAAGAGTGCCTTTAATAAATGCACCTTTTCTCCAAATACTTATTTTTGACATGTTCGACATAAATTAAAGTTCTTGACAAAAAACAATTAATACTGACGATCCTATTCAAATAATCGGTAAGAAGGTTATTTTTCAAGTGAAATAAGCAAAAATAATAAGGTTCTTTTTCCCTTCGTTGTGATTGGTTGATCTAACAGGAAGTTAGTTTTCAATATGAGAAATAATTGTGTACAATATAGAACCATAACAAAAGTTAAAAGAATCGCCGGCTGCCTTATGTAGATTATGATGCTACTCTGACGTCACCGCGGGCTCTTGAACTCTGGGCCCGCCGTGTGTGGTGCTAGAGGGCAGGTCACGTGGTCTTACTCTCTGGCTTCCACGTGTGCGGGACCACAGTTCAACTCCCAATCACTTCCATTGTGTTAGTCGAACATCATAGTGCTTGTTTGCACACGATACGAAAGAATTGTACAATGTCTGATACCACTCATTCGTATCATGTACAAACAAGCACTATGACTTAATTACTCAATATGTTAATTGTTACAGCAAATATCTTCGACAAGATTCAAAAGGAAGAATATATGTCACTGGTAAGACCAATACTCGCATATGCCACAGAAACACGAAGTAAAACTAAACGTACCTAACAACAGCTGGAGGTGGCAGTGACGATAGTATTGAGGAAAATCATTAATAAATCGCTACTAGACAGAGAAAGAAATGAGAACAAAATAGAATCGTGTCAAACCAACCCCATCACAGAATGGATAGCTTAGAGTAGGAGAGAATGGGGACTAACATATTGACAGGATGCAGGAAGACAGAGTTGTCAAAATAGCGAGAGAAGAAAGACCTCCAGGGAGGAGAAGAAGACCTGGAATACCGAGGCAAAGATGGAAGGACAGTCTCTAGAGACCTTGGAGTGAAACAAGTCCAAGCCCTATAAAGAAGAGGATGAAGAAAAACCAACTCGAAGATTCATTCCAAAAACGACTGTTTTTTATTCAGGAATACAAAAATGTTTCATCGAAGTTTTTAGACCTTTCGAGTAAGATAAACTTGAGTATAAAACAAGAGATATAGAAAATATGGGGCCAGGGCTCGTGCTACGTGACAAACGTTTTGTATAGATTTAATAGCAGAAACGTTCAAGTTGTAATTTTATTTCATAAAACACTTGCGTTTATATGTTTTGGATAACGTCCTGTTTTTATATCTAACCTCAAATTACTTTTTAAATATTCTTTATTTTCGATGTGCTGGTAAGTAAAAACTTGAACTAACTGATAAAAAAAACTAGTGAGAGAATTTTAAGGAAATGTATTAGCATTTGCCTGGAGAAAAGATTAGAAATCAGAAAATGTAAAACCCAAATTAGTTCTCACACGGCATATGGTGCTAATCTCAAAATAGACTAAATTATCTATAAGATAAGTTAGGGGTTCAAATTTCAATAGGGTGTACCAAAGGTAGTTTTTTTTACAAAATTGTTTTACACTCTCCCTAAAGCAAATGTATGTGTATATTCTCTTAATTCTACCACTCTCATCCATTACCCATTAGTGTAAATATGTGGATAACCCGGACGGGTATTAAGACGTGAAGTACAAAAAGAGTAAAAAAGTAGACTAACGTCGAACTAAATCTGCCGATTTTGGCTTCTGAAAACAAGTCAAGTGAGTCTGTCCCACATGTACACGAGTATGATGTGTGTCTCTCTTACCTGTGGCGTGTGTACGTTAAGGTAAAGGCAGTCCTCTTTTCCGACATACTTGTTCAACAGATGGGTTATTTGAGGGGCCACAGCCCCCTCTATGGTTGCATCTCTCTCCCCTCCCATGATTCAGGAGCTTGAGGAGGCTGAAACAATAGAAGACAGTTCATCTAATAAAATTTGTGTTTTTTTTCACCACATTCTTAACTGGGAATCTTTAAAGGCCTTATGTACTTTAATATATCTAATATGTTCCAAGAGGATTAATAATCCTTACGTTCATTATTTTAAATTCCTTGAGTAGCATTATTATATATATTTTTTAGCACCGCATGTTACTACCCGTTCGGGTTATACGCCTATGTGCTAATTACGTTGATGGTTTTGTGGATTAAGAAGGTTATATTTAAAGGAAGTGTACCCGCGTTTGCGTGGAACGAGAGAGGGAAACCATTTTGTAAAAAACTTAGTACATCCGATTGAGAATCGAACCTCGATCTCCCTGTCATTAACAATCTAATCTAGTGCGAGAGTAGCGTGTTAGACCATGCAGCCACCTCAGTGGGCAATAATAGCTTTATTAAATTGAATAGTACCTAGCTAACCAAAAGCATAAAAATGTAATTTATAAATTATGTTCGCACAACCGGTAAGAATATATTATCATGTTTATAAATAGATAGGAGGCTGTTTTTAACAAGTATTTTTCTTAAAAAGCGGATTATAAAGGCACACAACTTACAAAACAGTTTAGCAAAGCAGACCAACAGTCTCAGTTTACTGGGCGAGCGAGTGCCTAGTGTCACAAAAATAAGCCGCACTTTTTTCTAAGAAACAGCTTTTATAAAACCTTAATGCGGGCTATAATCGCACTCTTAGATAATAAGTACCTAATTTTGTATCTTTAAGATGTGCACATAGTAATATAGATATAAATATAGATATATATATATATATATATATATACATAACGAGATAGTTACTAATCACCACAACGGATGGTGTGATATTGCACTTAAAATAGATTAACCTTGTTTTTCTGTGTATCTTATTTGTGCCAACACAAAGATGGCTGCCAAAACCTTCCAAATTATTTTATTCATATATATTTACTACTATAGGAGACAAAGTGGATTTAATTTGCCTTATAAAAATTTAGCTGCATCATGTCGATCAAAGATGGTATTCTTTGGTGAGATAGTTTAGGCGTGTGTACTAAATTCGGAAGTGATAAGATGGCCAACCATATTGAAAACAATTTAACTATAAATATTGGTTTTTCTCAGCAAGTGATCTCAATTTAACTGTGTATATTAATTATTCCGTGCAAATGATCTCATTTTAACTGTAAATTCCATTTTTGTTTTTCCTCTTATCATTTTCAGTATAAATATTGTTTTTCCTCTTCAAGTGGTTTAGTAAGCAGTGATTTGATTTTAACTATAAATATTGTTTTTCCTTTTTAAGATGGGGTGCTAGTGAGCGTGAGTTTAGGGCAGTATTTTCGAAGTTTTTACAGCATAAACATTTATTTGGCCAAAATAAATCAAATATTTCTTCTATAGAAACATATAGTTTAGTTTTCCGCACATGCTAATCTCAACAGTTCTTTAATATCTGTCAAGGGTGTCCTGGAATTTAGTGACAACTTTTTCTCTGCATTTAAAAAGTTTGTCACCAAATTCCGCTATGCTCATGAGAGATATTAAAGAACTCTTGAGATTAGCATGTGCAGAAAGCTAAATTCTATGTTTTTATAGAATGAATATTTGATCTATTTTTTCCAAAAAAATGTTTATGCTATAAAAACTGCAAAATTACTGCACTAAACTGGCGCTCACTAGCACCCCACCTTAAGTGATTTACATAAAGTGATTTTACTTTAACTGTATATTGTTTTTACCATGAAAATGGTTGCAAATTTGGGGTGCAGCTCACATACGGGGGCGACCTATTTTAGGGTCAATACGGGTAGAACACATTGGCTGTAATGAGAGGTATAAACACACACAAACCTTAGTAAATAGCTTAGTCCCCACTTCACTTCATCTAACATTTAATACACACTAGTTGTTTGAGCTTGTAAGACATAAATGTGTGGTTCTATACAGTGACACTTTAGTTATCAGTAGTAAACCGAAGTCCATTTAAAACAATCACGTGTTCATTTTAAAAAGTACTTATCAGCACAATACTGGCTGATAAAGACACGGCTTCAAATTTTACGTTGAGATATTTTTAAAAGAATGAAAAAAACATAAAATAATGAATGTTTGTATTTAAAGATGTACACACAATATTTATTAGACTACTAATAATTTTGGAATGTATATTCAAGAATCTCCTTTTAAATTAAATTATTTTACTCGAGTATTGAACACATCTAGCACGGTGTAGCTGATCAATCTAGATTAATTATTGCCTATTTGCCTTAATAAAATGAACTCAACTGCTTAAATTTATCTGAGGATCCACATAAAAGTTATATATTTTATAAAAGGGCAGACATAGCAAAAGTTAGCTTCATCAATGTTTTTTTATTTAAAGTAGGCTTATGCTAGGACAACGCCAGACAATACTTTATTTAAATAAAAAATTACAATAGGTATCGGCAGGAATAGAACTAGTGTCCGCCCACAAAGTAGTCATCATTTATTTAATTGCTAAAACATATTTAAGAAAATTACTATTGGGAGAATATTCTACCCCATTTTGAGACATTGGGGTATTTTAAAATGTATTTCTATTGGGGTGAGTATAACACAGTACATATTATACATAACTAACTAAATTATTATATTTTACAAACTGCATTGGTGTGACCGCGGAATAAATGTAGGCTCATCCAGTATAATTTGCCAGTGTCAGAGGGGTCGGGGTTTGAATCCGAGCAGATGGAAGTTTTCTTAAGGGATTCTCCCTCTCCTTTCACTCAAATAAGGGTACATTTCCTATAAATTCTATCTTCCTCATCATTACCCTATTAGCATAGTTAAATTGCGTATATCCCGGACGGGTAGTAATACGTTGTGTGGAAAACAAACTAGATTATTAAAAACACTTGATATTGAACCATATTTCCCCAGACCTCACCACTCAACCACGTGGGACTTAGGTCCATATTTATAGTCTATTCTCGTGAGTCAGCCAAACAACACAAATAACAAGCAATTCAGGCCGAATGTGGGACTAGCTGACCTTCGAATATCGACTGTATGTATAAAGAAAGCACTTACCCGCTTCGATGGACGTGTGGTCTAACGCGATACTCTCGCAGTAGACTAGATTGCCGATGACGGGAAGATCGAGGTTAGAATCTCTGTCGGGTGTACAGAGGGTGGTTTTTCCAAAATAGTTTTCCACTTTCCTTCCATTCAAATGCGGAAACACTTCCTATGAATATAGCCTTCCTATTCCATAAAACCATCATCGTAATTAGTACATAAGATTATAGCACAAACGGGTAGTAAGAAGCAGTGCTAAAAAATAAATAAACAATAAAGCACTTAAACCTAACCTAATTATAGGACACTTACCTTGAATCTAAGTGCCCCGACTGGGGCTTAGCGTAGGGAATCCCAAGGAAACTGTAGAATGTCCCATTCTCCGAAAAAACCTTTTTTCCAAAGAGTTTCCCCTGAGCTACCGTAACCGTAGCTAACTCTGCCATGGCACTTACAGAACTGATGGACGAGTAATTAAACGTCTTATGTCGTAATAACTTACTTGGCAAGCGGACATTGTTCTGGTATTAGACTTTAAACTCTCGCTAAATTAACGGTGAGAAAAACAAATATACGTAAATGCATCAAACTTGAATAACTAAAAAAGTGTTATCTGTAAGTACCGCATGACTGGCAGATTATACTATAATTCCTGATTAGACTGTTAGCTAGATTACGAACTAAAATGAGAGCTTTGGAACTGGGTCCATTGACATTGGACCCAAATGATAAATTAATGTTGCTTTTTTTTTTTTTTTTTTTTACATATTCTCATTTTGTGCTATATTGAAATAGTTTTGTTAGTCGCTATGCCAAAGTTTTGTGCTCGTTTTGTGCTGCAAGCAAGTAATATTGTGCCCTCTCACATTATAGCATGAGCAGTGGTGTACCCAAAAGGATTTTAGGGGGTTTCAAACCCCCATCCTCCACCCAACCTAAAAAAAAAAGAGAAGAAAATTTTTAATAAAACACTGACGTGTCTGTATCTTATTGTTTTGGAAATCAGGTATCTAAAACAATTTTTTTTAAGTAGGCCTGGATGTGAATGGACTCTTTATAACATCCATTTTTTTTAAAAAAAAGCTGGAACTTTTGAGAAAAGTCAAAATTCTGTAGCTCTCTTATTCGGAGCGCCCACGCCCATTGGCCAGTCATTGCGGTCCGTGCTTCTAAAACTCTTCCACACATGTGACCAATCATCTAACGCTTCCCGGCGTTGGCTTCTGGATATTTCGAGAGAATTCTTAGTTTCCTTGTAAAAAAAAAAATTGCTTTGTCATAGAGCGTAGTTCCTGGGATTTCTTGAACTGTGAAAGGATTAGATGAAATCGTGAATTTTCTGTCGTGTTAGTTTGTTCTTTAGTTAGAACAAGGCTGGTGTCGCCACAAACTCTCGTCTTTTCAATAAATTGAGTCTATTCAAGCATAGTTCTCGTTAACATCTGTACTTTTGTATGTAACTCCTCCATCAAGTATAGTTTAAAATAGTCCCCCTTCCTAAACCATAATCCTGGGTGCTTCACTGAGCACGAGGCATGTCATCTCAAGTTAATACGCAGAGCAGACATTCTAGATCATTTTTACTTGTAACCAATTATTAAAAAAGTTTCAGATATACGTAGTACCGTAACATTTAGGACTCACTTCAAAGTCGGACAGGAGACAAAAAAAAATTAAAAAAAGATAATATGAACACGAGTCCTATTTGACCTTGTTTCCGAGATATAGTTATGTTTGTACTCCAGTGATGTGGAGCCGTTTTACACCACAGGAAGTGTTCAAAATGGCCATCCTCTGCCTGAATGCAAGCCAGTAGTTGTGTCGTAGAATAACATACTCTTTCAAAAATACCAGGTTTTTGGAATAACCAAGAATAGTCAATATAATATACTTTTTCAAAAGGTAGAGAGACCCTCTTCGGTGGCTGAATGGTGTAAGGCGCTACTCTCACAGTAGACTAGACCAGAGGTTCCCAATTTTTTTTGGCCACGGAACCCTAATTGATCATACTTTTTTTGGCGGAACCCCATTTTGATAATAACAAAAGTGATTGTACCTTGTAGTGTAGTTTGAATATTTTCATGTTTGACATGAAAAGAAAGAATAATTATAAATAAAAAATTATTATTATAAATATTATAAAACATTTTTCATACAAAAAAAAGTAACTATTTAATGTGAAGAATGAAATTTTTTCACATATTTACATATAATAGCACTAATAGCGCTGTCTCGACAGGTGCACCGCCCCGCCACCCCGCTCCGCCCGTGCTGTTTGATACTAGATATACTTACAGCGGCGCGGCTATGTTATGACTGTTTTCTACAAACATTTTAGTTAATTCTCAGACAGAACTCGGAACCCCTTTGACCCTTCCACGGAACCCCAGGGTTCCGCGGAACACCTTTTGGGAAACGCTGGACTAGACTGTCGGTGACGGGAAGATTGAAGTTCGAATCTCGGTCGGGTGTACCGAGGGTGTTTTTTCCAAAATTGTTTCACACTCTCCCTACAAGCAAATGCGGGTACGCTCCCAATAAATATAGCCTTCCTCATCCCTAACACATTAGCGTACACAATCGTTTAATCCGAACGAGTAGTGATCCACGGTGCTGAAAAAAAAACTGTCGAGATATATCGAGTATGGTACCTATACTAACAGTTTAGTGAAATCACCTGGCTCTAACTTGGAAACAAGGTCAAATGGGACACATATTTATATGAAATTGTTCTTTTTTTGTGTGTCTTCTGTTCACCACTGGAGCGGGTCTCGCATGTTAAGATTCACCCTGTATATGTTAAGATCAGTTGAATAAATTTTAAGGTATTATGTAAAATTACACTGTCGGTTCCCAGTATATCTGGTCGGGATTGAGTCCTAGCATACCGAGTGTAAGTCATGGGTGCTAAACACTCACCTGAGCATTTTGGTACAAAGAAAATCCATCTTATTTTTTATCCAAGTGTGACAATGTAAGCACGTGTATAGGTGGATTTTTAAAAATATAATTAATACATGAGCCGCATCAGTGGCCGAACAGTTTAAGGCATCTCTCTCTTGTTAGGCTGGACATCTAAAGACGGGGAGATCGGGGTTCTAATCCCAGTCAGGTCTACTGAGGGTTGTTTTTCCTAAATGGTTTCCCACTCTCCTTCCAAGCAAATTCGGATTTATTACCTCTAAAATGCTTCCTTTCTCATATCTGCCCCATTGGGGCGTTTTTTCACTGACCGACACGATACCAATTTGTCGTGGCCGATACCAACGTAACGATATCGAGGCACCTCAAATACATCGAAGTATATGGAATGCTTTTTCACTAGGCGATATAATTCCGATCTATCCGCGCCGTTATGGCGATAATCGTTTTTCAACGACGACATATCGAAGACACAGTTGATCCCTGCTTTATTGGAGCTATATTTTGCGCGGTATTATGTAATATACACGGTCGGCATGTATTGAGTCATATCTATATAGAACCAGTATCTAGTGTGTTGCGTGTATTGTGTACCGGAGTTGGAACATAGAGGATGGTATGTATGTAAGGAATGACAAAACTTCAAATATGATTTGGTTACGTTATTTGAACTTAATGAAGAAATACCTTGTATTTGGAATAAGAAGTTCGAGGAATACAGAAAACTGCGAGAGAAAAACTGGGTTGAAATTTGTAAAAGTATTGATGATACATACGAAAACAAGATGATAGAAGATATAATAAATACAGTCTATTGACAGCAGCCATGACGAAGTATTTTGACTGAAATCAAAACAGTGACTGGCGGCTAAATTAACATTTTATCGCCACCGATATCGATGTAGGTCTTTTAATGAAAAAGCACAAAACGATCTTATAGGTTTCGTGTCGGCTAATACTTCAGTATCGGGGTGAAATGATCGTTATCGTGTCGTCAAATGAAAAAACGCCCTTAGAGTGATTATCATTAAACGTTTGACCTGAACCAGTAATAAGACACGGTGAGGAAAATATATATATATAATTAAAATATTACATTCAAAACTAGGGGTTTGGTGAGAGATAAAGATAAGGATGGTAGTTTAGAATAAGTGCACCTCCATAGGGATTATAAAGACTATATTTATAGGAAGTTTACCCGCATTTTGCGTGGAGGAAGAATGGAAAACCATTTAGGGGAACCAACCATAGTACGCCTAATCGGGGTTCAAACCCAATCTCCCTATCATCACCCCTCCATTCTATTTCCAGAGTGATGCTTTAGACCAGACTGGTCAACCTTTTTCATACCAAGGGCCCAAATCTGATCATCAGTTTGTGACGTGGGACAAAGATATATTTAGTACTCTCATCAACTTAAGATAGGCCTACAAACAACAATTACTCTCAATACTTAAATATAAATTGTATTTTTGGTTGGTAAACCTTTCAAATTTCAATGCCAAAAAAAATCTACCAAGCTCCTAGATATGTATTATTAAATATGCAAACACATGCACGTTCACATAACCCATTTAGCATTATAAGCCTAAATAATGTCTAAAGGTATTTTTACTAATCTTTTTTTCATTCTTTCTTTGTTTTGAGATATTTAAAGTGCAACTTCTGAATCGATCGATTATATCAGCACAGTAGAGTTTCTATGAGAGAGAGGAAAGAGCCTACAAATTTTGCCAGGTAAGTGTTTTCACATAACTTCCGGGCGTTCTTTTACATGCCACAATCGACATGGACCGACGGCTCAACTTACCTCCGACCCGCCTCGGTGGCGTAGTTGGCTAACGCGCCAGTCGTGTTGAGCTCGACCGCCGAGGACGGGGAGATCGAGGTTCGAATCTCGGTCGGGTGAACTGGGGGTGGTTTTTCCTAAATGGTTTTCCACTCTCCCTCCACGCAAATGCGGGTTCACTTCCTCTAAAATTCAACCCTCCAATTCCTAATCCATTAGAGTAATTAGTACTTAAGCGTATAACCCGAACGGGTAGTAAGACGCGGTGCTAAATATTATTATTAATAACTTACCCTCCGAAGGAAGTTGTACCACGGGTTTGTATCACTCAAGAAAAATCCTTTAACCTCGGCCGGTTTTTGAACCCAGGAAAATCAGGTCCTGAGGCGAGTACATAACCCCCAAGACCACTGAGGTCGACTTTTATTAATTAAATAAATGTATAATAAAATGCAATCAAGACCTTGTTAAATAAATATTTTTATTTTAATCATTAGCTATTTCACACCTGACATCGAGGGTTTCCCTTTGATTTCACTTCAGAATATTGTGTAAGCCACATTTTCCGTGATTGCGGGTCGCATTTGGCCCGCGGATTGCCAGTTGGGCCACACTGCCTCAGACCATGCGGCATCATTCGTAGCCCAGTAGTGGAAATATTATCCAGTACTGATGTACCGTTGCCCAGGGGACTCCCGAATGTACTGATTTGTACTTCTTTCCGTGGAGGCTCTTTCCATGTCTCGATGATGATAGTGAGTATGAGCTGTGGATCCAGTGGAAACACTTAAACCTTACTTAAGCCTAACTAACCAAACACTGGAGACCGTTGGGGTAACCACCCTTTCGGGAAAAATACCCTAGGTACCAGCTGGAAATCGAACCCGGGACTCTTAGGCTCGTAGCCGGGTGCACTGACCACTATACCACGGGGCCAGTATTGTCCCATATGAACCCACTAGATTCACTGCAATCCAGGAATGTTGTCTAAGTTTTGAAAGTCACATATTGTATTAATTGTTTGCCTCACGTAGCATAAGTAAGTATCAATTTTTATATTTCATTTCTGATAATATATTAAAGTAAGCTATAATATTAATATTTTTAAGATTCTACCATGACTGCAATCTATAAAGCCATTTACTTGTTATTAATGCAACCATTTGTGAGGGCCCCTTATTTGTGGAGGCCCCTATGCACTCATCCCTGTCGCCCCTCCCCCCTTAAATCCGTCTCTGAGAGATACCATATTGTTTTATAGTTAGTTTAAGGTGGGGTGGAAAGGGAACGTTAGATGTCGTCAGTAATTTTGCAGTCTTTGTACAACCTTTTATTGAGAGTGGGGCACAGTAAATAAAATAATTCTTCAGTAAATGCATTTAGATTTAACTTGCTAAACATAGTATACTTGAATAATTTTCATGGAAATTTTTAAAATACTGTATATGAGAAAATGTTATCTTCCCTTAAAAAGTTTCTCATCAAATTTTGTAATGTTATTTCGTGCCTACCCGTTGGAAGCCACTCTAGTCCACAGTTTATGCCCGGGAGGGCGACATATTTGTTGTGACATGGACTAATTACATGCAGGGATATTTCATGATATAATTTGGTCCACTCTCTTGCGTGTTGACATTAAACTGTTTGGGTTTATATGGCTTATTATTAGGCTATAATTGAAATCACTTAAGCAGATATAATTAATTATTTATTCAGCGTCACTGCTGTAATGAACAGGTTGAATATGCGATCCGATATCACACGTGCCGATATTTCACTAATTAGGGAACTGCATTAATTAAAATATAATTGGAACAAGATTTATCCACTCTAGTGACCGACGTGGAATAATTACGGAGCAGAATCAGATTTGATGATTAGTTTTTAAAAACTGTTTTCTCTTGACGAACGCAGGTTTTGACTGCTCGGCGATTATTACGCGAGTGTCCTCACCCCTGCTTGCCAACAGGGTTGTTTTCTGTGACTCAACTTCTAGAATGTTCGAGTAACGGGTTGCATTCTTCCCTAGTCTCTCCCCCATTCCCCTTCGAGAAGATTTTGCCTGGGTGGCTGATATAGAGACAGATATTTACTTCGAAATATAATATTAATGAAATTATTTTTTTAATATTAATATGTTGGTTTAGATCTGATCCTCTCTACTAATTAGTCAAAAGAACTTTTAAGGTGTAATCGTTGCAATGTCAACATGATCATGACAGTTATTCAAGAACTGTTGATATTACTAAGTGTAGAAAATTAAAGAAGATGTATCTACTAAAGCATTATTTTATTTTTGCCAAAATAAATTTGTTTTAAAAATGGGAAAATATAAAAAATACTGTCCTTAACTCGAGTACCCTTACATCCCAAATATTTGATAGTTTGATAAAATTTTATTGCCAGATCTATAGATAATAATAATAATAATTTAGCACAGCGTCTTACTACCCGTTCGGGTTACACGCTTAAGTACTAATTATACTAATAGGAGGAATTGGGAAGGTTGAATTTAGAGGAAGTGACCCGCATTTGCGTGGAGGGAGAGTGGAAAACCAGCCAGATCTATATAGCTATATTTTATATTATTGAATATTGAAGGAAATTATTTACGTGTATACGTTACTAGACGTAATTAAAAGACAGTGGAATTACTGGGATAAGGGAAATCATTCTGTCATCTTTAAAAATAGTAGAAAAATAAATACAAATACCAGTATAAGTGCCCCATTTTTAAATTTCCCATTTTTATATTTTTCTGATTATATGAGGCAATTCCTCCCTCTACCATCCTTCCAAGTTTCCTGACGAGTTAAATTTCATACCAACCTTGAAAGTTTTTTATTCTAATAGTTTTGAAAATTTTGAACTCCTCCTTCCCTATTTCACACCCACTACATCTTTTGAAATCTCAAATTTTAAGACCTGTTAAATTATTTGGAGTGGCACCTCAATCTTCCTACCAAATTTCAATTGTCTAGCTTCCCTAATAGGTTTTTCTATCTTTAAATCACTTAATACCCCCAAATTCCCGGTGCGGCATTTTGAAATTTCTCTTTTATATATGAGGCAATCCCTCTACCATCCTGCCAAATTTCAGTTTCATAGCCCATTTCTTAGTGGATAATATTTTTCTAGACATATATATTATATGGGGGGAGGGGTAACGCATATTTCATAATATATTTTTTAGAAATTAATAAATTTATTTTGGGGAGTAAAATTTGAAAGGTTCTACCAATTAAAAATACTATTTATTTGTATTAGTATTGGAAATAATTGTTTATCAAGTGTTGTTTGTAGGCCTCTATTAAGTTGATGAGACTACTAAATTTATCTTAGGCCCGAGGTGCAAACTGATGATTATATTTGGGCCCTTGGGATGAAGAACGTTGGACCACCCTGGTTTAGAGGAAACTAACAGAAATTTCTGTCAGAATATAATATTCTTCTGGACGCTTCAACCTTTGAAAGTTGGGGCTGTTAAAGTGACACTTACTTTCAGCCAATCTTCATTGACCAATATAAACGGGGGGACTGGAGGGTAGGGGCTTGAATCTCGGTTAGGTACACCGGTGGTGTTTTTCCATAAATGGTTTTCAACTTTCTCTACGATAAATTCTGGTAAATTTCTTATCAACTCTACCTTACTCAACCCTTCACCAACAACGAAATTAAAGGCAATCAGCCAAAAAGGTTAAACGTGGTTCAAGATAAACAAGGCTATGAGAATGTAATGTTTAGTATTTTAACTGTCTATCTTTGGTTTATATGCACAATTATGCACAGGTATATATCATATAATTACAGTTAGTGAAATAACCGGTCCCGTGGTGTAGTTTTGAGTGCACCTGGCTACGAGCTTAAGGGTCCTTGGTTTGATTCCCGGCTGGTGCCTTGGGGAATCACTCCAGGTAGGTTTAAGTGTTTCCACTGGTTACACACCCTCACCTGATCTTATCGGGACATGGAAAGAGCCTCCACGGAAAGGATGTAATATTAGTACATTCGGACCTGGGCAACGGTACAGTACAATAGTACTGGCTAATCTTTCCACTAGTAATCTACTAGTGATGTAGCCCAGATGCGGAATATTATATTAATTCATCTGTAAAAAGATACATCACAGGATACAAAACCTCAACATAGTAGACTTAATCTACTTTTAATTAAGAGTTAGGTAATAATTTATTTAGTGTTTAATATCACCCTTAAAAAAGAGATAGTGTTTCATTTATAAAATGATTAGTCATTAATATACTCGAAATATACTTTTTTCTACCTGTCCAGGCTAAACTCATTTAATTGTAAACGATATTATAATGAGAAAATTAGACAGTATAATATAAAGAAAATGTGCATTTGTTTGTAAATAAAATTATAAAATGTTTATTAAAAAAACTCAACCTAAAGTACAAGTATACCTAGTCATAGATCAAGATACAAACTCCAGGTCACTGGAAAACTATATCGGATGATAGTGAAATTTAATGTATGTTTTGGATCTTTAATAAAATTACTCTCAGCGTGGCTATTTATGAGGAATTTAAAATATGTGTTTTTTAAGGTTAGTTAAATTAAGAATACAGGTAAACAATAATTTATTATTTATAGTGTTAATTTAAAATTTTATGTATATTTATTATTATACCTATCGTTAAGTTACAATCCAATAAATTATTTTTCCATAGATTTATGACTTAAATTTACTGATAATTTTGCGTAAAAGATTTTGTATTTATTTTTTTATCAAACTACTTTGATTTAAACCAGTTAAGTTTATTTTAATTGGATTTTAAGCCATAATGTTTATACATTGTTTATTAGAACCATTATAGTTGTATATGTAATTTACATGGAATTATCATCGATGCCATATTATTCTTTTTTTAAACATTTAAAGTACAAATAGTAAATAGTGCCTAATTATAAAATGTATGTGTTATAAATTATTGTTACCATACTACCTTATATTTTATCACATTTTCAATTTATAATTATTCATTCTATTACTAAAAAAATTCCATCTCACCTGTCTAATCACAGTACAAAAGGTGTTGACATTAAATGTGCTTTTTTTTTAATGCTGGGTAGCCATTGCACCCAACCAGAATTTGTCGTCTTCCAAGTCAGTCATTCAAACACACTCTGATTTACTCTGTTGGTTCCATTCCAGTTTAACTCTTGAAAGTATTAAAACTAACTTTAATACTCATTTAATACATAAATTCTCAGTAAATTCACTCTAAAATTCTATTAATGTTAAACTTAAAACTAATTTAAAAATTAATATCTTAGCTTGTTAAGATGGGGTGCTAGTGAGCGTGAGTTTAGGGCAGTATTTTCGAAGTTTTATAGCAAAAACATTTATTTGGCCAAAATAAATCAAATATTTCTTCTCTAGAATCATAGAGTTTAGTTTTCCGCACATGCTAATCTCAACAGTTCTTTAATATCTGTCAAGGGTGTCCTGGAATTTAGTGACAACTTTTTCTTTTCATTTAAAAAGTTTGTCACCAAATGCCGCTATGCTCATGAGAGATATTCAAGAACTCTTGAGATTAGCATGTGCAGAAAGCTAAACTCTATGTTTCTATAACCCGCCTCGGTGGCGTAGTTGGCTAATGCGCTAGTCGTGTTGAGCCCGACTGCCGAGGACGGGGAGATTGAGGTTCGAATCTCGGTCGGGTGAACTGGGGGTGGTTTTTCCTAAATGGTTTTCCACTCTCCCTCCACGCAAATGCGGGCTCACTTCCTCTATTCAACCTTCCCAATTCCTAATCCATTAGCGTAATTAGTACTTAAGCGTATAACCCGAACGGGTAGTAAGACGTGGTGCTAAATAATAATAATAATAATAATAATAATAATAATAATAATAATAATAATAATATGTTTCTATAGAAGAAATATTTTATCTATTTTTGCCAAAAAAATTTTATGCTATAAAAACTGCAAAATTAATGCAATAAACTGGTGCTCACTAGCACCCCACCTGGCCATGTTTAGTTCTCAACTAAAATAGGTCAGAAAATGTCACTTAAAAAGCATAAATTAATTGTATTAAATAATAGGAACTTTTAGAATGTTATTAGAATTAGAATTATGAGAGTAAAACAAAAGCTAAAACATTAAAAGTAAAAAACTGCTGTAGAAACTTTTCAACTTGTTATAACTCAAAACAGCTTTTTTGGAGTTAGCTCACTTCGGAACAAGATGATAGATATACTCTGTAAAGGCCTGTGGGAAAAATCACTGTGCCTTTGGAAACTATCCTCGCACCATGAAGAAATGTTGTAACAAAATACGGCCGTGGTACGCCCTTTGAATGAGTAACATAAACCAGCTTTAGAGATACGAACGTGAATAATTTCTCCAGAAATCCGAGTCAAACGTAACTACTACTCTTTGCTCATACAATCCTTTAGTATCGGATATATTATTTTGACTTTCTACTCCGTTCTAGGTAGGCAACTCTTTCATCAAAGGCACTAATATTACTAATAGGCCAAAGCTTTTAGTGTATTTTTATCCTTTGACGATTACGCGACAGTGACGGTGCTTAGCGTCTAGGTATGACTGATTTGATATATGGCTGGAAAGCTTCCCTAGTCCTCTGTAATTAGAAGCATCAAGGCACTAATAGCTACGCTAATTAATACGTGCCGAAACCCGCTTCGGTGGCCTCGTGGTTTAATGCGTTACTCTCGTAGTAGACTAGATTGCCGATGACGGAGAGATCGAGGTTCAAATCTCGGTCAGGTATACGGAGGGTTTTTTTTTTCAAAATTATTTTACACTCTCCCTCCGCGCAGATGGGTGTACACTTACTCTAAATGTAACCTTCCTAATCTCTAAAATCGTTAGCATAATTAGTACATAGGTGTAAGGGCCTATAGTCCAAACGGGCAATAAGATATAGTGCTAAAAAAATACGTGCTGAAAATCCCCTCATTAATTAAAACATTAATATTTCATTTTGTTCACAGGATTTCTCAGTTCTTGCGTGCTCTACACATATTTTATAGCAATTTGTGTCCTGGCTTTTTATTGGCTATTTTACAACCACTAGAATTGGTAGACACGTGGACTAGACGTTAACTCTCGTCTTGATATGGTTTCTTGGTTACGGGGAGGTCAGGGTTCGAATCACGGCTGGATATTCTGAGGGTGGTTTTTCCTAAGTAGTTTCCCACTGTACCTCCACGAAGATGCGGTTACATTTACTCGACATTTTAACTTCCTCAACCCTGTGCCATTTGTGTTAAATGTGTTAATATTCTAGATGGGGGTAGGAGGTGGGGTTAGTGGGGGTACATGGTTAGGGGGGGGGGGGGTCACACGTATTTTACACCTAATGGCTCGGTAATCTTGAATAAAATTGATGAATAAATATCTAAACTGTAAATTAATTACTTTTATAAACTATGGTAAAATGAAGGAAACATTTATTGATACCTTATTTTTTATTTTTTTATAATGTTTTAAAAAAGATAAATACATTTTTACTTTTGAGAAAAACTTTCGAAAATGGACGTTACTAGGCCTAAATATTGTGACAGTCCCTCAACCCCCAATATTTGATTTATTTTAAATAAACAAACTTTGTGTAAACTGTTGATTGATCAAGGAGCCTACTGTTTTGGATTATTAAATCCTCGTACCCGTTTTGTTTGTCTTCCTTGGTTCTGGTTAGAGAAAATATCGATTCTTTGGAGCTTCTTCTTATATTTACTATTATATTCTCAGTTGTATTACCTTGTTTTAATCCATTATCTCCTTTAACATTTAACATTTATATCAAACCGGTTTGAACAAACAAATAGAGGGCTGAACTCCAATAAAATCCATGTTTAAAGAGAAATCAAAGGGACAAGGCCTCCTATTGATTCACCTGTTACCAAGGTAATGTTCGTAATAGTTTGATTAATCAAGAGGAACTAATGGAGGGTGACATCTAATTAGTTCGAGGCCGTGACAGCGCTGTAGCCTATATAGGAGTTTTCACATCTTGTTGAGCACGTTGCCTATCTGTGTCATCAGGCTAAGTCAAGATAGTATTGTATTCCCCATATTAATGTATTTACGTTTTATTTGAAGAGTTTTAAAGATATAACTTTGAAAAAATTATTTTTGGATATTGAAGCAGTTTTTTTCTCTAGATGTACTTTTTTTTAAATCGTCTACAACTCATTAAAGAATTCATTTAGGCATTATCCTGAAGCACTGTTAAAGTTTATTGATGTTTGAAAACATTTCTTCTTTTTCGTAAACACAGTATTTGTCATCAGTATTTAAAAGGAGTAAATAATCAAAACTTTATTTTAAATTGTTTATAAAATTTAAGAAATTTTTAAACTTGTTCTAAAAAATTAATATAGCCACTTTTGGTATCAAACAAAAACAGTACGTTAAAAAAAAAATCAAAAACGTATCAAAGGTTTCAATTATTCACAGAAGGAAAACTAAGGAGATAAAATTGTAATATTCATTTTTTTTAAATATGGTAAAAAAAATTATGTATCGATTGCGAATATTTATAAATAATAGTATTTGAAGATTAAAATGGCGACGTTATATTACATACGTTTTCCAGGATAACTTTTATATCTCAAAACTGATAACGACACCAGCAAATACTTTTTATTATTAATTTAAAAATAACAGAGACCTCTTTTAACTATAATCTAGATTGTATTATAAAGGTGTCACAATCGTCTAAAATATTGAAGCACTAACGCAATTTGAGTTAAAATTAATTGTTCCTCTAGTTCCCCTGTACTCTTGATTTGTATTTGACCAAATTTGGTGATATATTTTTTTAAATGTGGATATTACCATATTACTAAATTATTCGTATATTCTTATTACGATCTTAACAAAACAGGGAGTCGTACCGGTGGACACGCGGACAAAGTTGACAATCTCAACTAGTCTTGTTTTTCAATTATGTAGAAGTTGGGGCTTTCATCTCGGTCAGGTATGCAGAGGTATGATTCTCCCCAAGTTGTTCCCTTACTCCCTCAAAGCAAATGCAAGCACCTTTCCACTAAATTATATATCACTTCTTGCTATACCATTAGATGTAAATATGTGGATAGGCCAAAGAAGTAGAAAATCGAGATGCTGAAAAAAGTAAAAGGGTTGAAATTATCTAGCCTTTAAAAATAAAAACATTTCTTATAACACTACTATCTTTATTTATAGGTATTTATATTAGCTATAAAAAGTAACATCTGAAGATCACATGACTTGTATGAACACGTGAAAGTAGTTCTAGTAGCTAGCTTTCTGTGACAGTTGAACTCTATTATACTTGAAAAAAAAGTTCTGGTTACAAAACACCTTCAAATCAACTCATACAAATATTGGAAGAATCATCAAGGAGTATTTTTATTTATTTTTATTTATTTGAGGTATTTAATATGCACTTTATGAACCAACTGATTATATTAGTACATGAGAATTTCTATGAGCGAGAGTGAAAGGGCTAAACAGTTTTGCCAGTAGAGCTATTTCCACATACCTTTCAGAGTTATTTCACATACCATAATCGACATGTGACCAACGGCTTTAATTCCCCTCCGAAGGAAGTTGTGCTACGGATTATATAATCTCTCTAGGAGAATCCTTCGAACTGGGCTGTGTTTGAACCCATGAGTATCGGGTCATGAGGCGAGTACTTTACCCCAAGACCCCCGAGGTTTACCTCAAGCAGTATCCTATATTAATAAAAAGCTTGCAAACTGCGGTGCATTAATGCCTCATCATTTCCTAGTGGTTAGCTATGTCTCTATTCTTTAGAGCAGGCATTTCAAACTCGTGGACCTACTCATGATTTTGTGCGGCCAGCGGACCTTTTAATGGACCGTCATGCAATGCGATCCTATTCTTCTTTTTATAAACGTTGAGGAAATACAACATTTTAGAATGTGATATTTGGGAATTTTACATGGATCATTTCCCAAAAATGGTTGAATTTTTCCACAAAATACGCGCAGATTTTGGCAACACACATCTAATCGTAATCTGCTTCAAATTTTTATTAGTAAATATAGATAATAATAATAATAATACTTAGCACCGCGTCTTACTACCCGTTCGGGTTATACGCTTAAGTACTAATTACACTAATGGATTAGGAATTGGGAGGGTTGAATTTAGAGGAAGTGAACCCGCATTTGCGTGGAGGGAGAGTGGAAAACCATTTAGGAAAAACCACCCCCAGTTCACCCGACCGAGATTCGAACCTCGATCTCCCCGTCCTCGGCAGTCGAGCTCAACACGACAAGCGCGTTAGCCAACTACGCCACGGAGGCGGGTAGTAAATATAGAGATAGTCTTATTGTTAAACAGAATGTTCGCAAACTCATATCCCAAATTGCGCATATAGGTTGTTTGAACCAAAAGAAATACAAAATCCCTAGACACCTCCAGAAAACTATGCTAATACCATTAAATTTTGTTTAAAGTTTCGGCGTGAATTACCGGGAGAGTAAAGCTGTCAAGCAAGCGTGTACAACAAGATGCATAGGAGCTAGGCGCGTGGCACTGCACATAATGTAATAATGGCAATCACTTTTTGTGATGTAGGACCGTTAGTGATGACCCTTATAATATATTTGTATTTCTATATGGAATGGTATGTTGTTTACTATTAATTGTGGTATGTCCTGCTGCTCCAAGATGTCAAGATGTGTAATACCGCACCCCTAGCTTATATGCAACCTGTTGTACAAGCATGCTTGTACACTGTACAGCTTTGCTATACTGGCGCTGTACGCTGACACTTTAAACGCAATTTAATGGTATTATCATTGTTTGCTGGATGTAAGTGTTTACGTATGTTGTATTACTTTTGGTTCAAACAAACTATATGTGCAGTTTGGGTTATGAGTTTCCGAACAACCTGTATATAGGAGGCCTACTCATTTCTTTTTATAGTAATAAAACATTTAGTTGGGATTATTTTTACCTGAAATAATGGCAAAATATTAGTTTTTAAATGCAGCCCCTCAGTATTTTTGACACGCTTGCGATTTGTGGTATCCCCTGTTAACTATATATCTGCAACCAGTAATACATTATTGTTTGTAGAATTGCCAGTTCACTTATACTCACAGCATTAATGGCAGCTCCTGTTAATTTAAAGTCTGCAAACAGCAATACATCAATGTTAGTAGAATTGCCACTTCACTTATACTCACGGCGTTAATGGTAGCTCCTGTTAATTTAAATTCTGCAAACAGCAATACATCAATGTTAGTAGAATTGCCACTTCACTTATACTCACGGCGTTAATGGTAGCTCCTGTTAATTTAAATTCTGCAAACAGCAATTCAGTAATGTTAGTAGAATTGCCAGTTCACTTATACTCACGGCATTAATGGTAGCTCCTGTTAATTTAAAGTCTGCAAACAGCAATACACCAATGTTAGTAAAATTGCCAGTTCACTTATACTCACGGCGTTAATGGTAGCTCCTGTTAATTTAAATTCTGCAAACAGCAATACAGTAATGTTAGTAGAATTGCCAGTTCACTTATACTCGCGGCGTTAATGGTAGCGCCCGTTAATTCCAAGTCTACAAACCGTAGTACAATAAATGTTAGTAGAATTGCCAGGCATTTTTTCCATGGCACTTGTAACATAAATCGAATCTGGGATGTCTGACCGTACTTGCTTATGACCCTTTCCAAGCTGTAATTTGTAAAAATATGTATTTTATTCACACTTTATCATCTAAAGAATAACCTCATTCTGTTATTTTACTGCCTATATTAATGTTGAAAGACTCACAAGGTCATGTTTTTTTAAATCATAGCTGACCTAACAAAGTAAGATTCTGTTTTGACTCAACCCTTTTGGCATTTCACGTGTCTGTTCTGCGGTAGCTGGCAAATGTGTGGACCAATTTTAACGAAATTGGTCAAAGACGTTCTTTGAAACTAGGCCGATCATTATCATCAACAACAACTGTTTCCAGGCTATGGCTGGGTCAGTTTAGTAAAATACTACCATCTTCCACTATCCTTCCACCGTGATTCTTCTCCTCTCACTTGCACACTTTCTGTTATCTGCTCCTCTAATATCTTTCTTGGCCTCCCTCGCTGTTTTTCCTACGTACTTTATTTCCATCATTTTCTTCGCCATCCTCATTACATGTCCATACGATCTCTGTCTTGCTTCCTCTACTATTTCATGTACTCCCTGTGCACTTAGGCTGAACTTAGTAAATAAATGATTTACATTTAATTTTGGCATATATTGCGAGAGTGACTTCTTAAACCACGTTAAACATGATACTATCTTACTTTATTTCCAAGGGAAAAAATCAACTTCAAATCCATGGAGAAACTACGAGAAATCCAAAAATAAATTTTGGATTGTATTAAAGATAAGAGCATGACATAATTCTTAACATGATATACAATGCTTGACATACTTTGTATGGCTGGAGCTAAAGTTGGATTTTCATAGAAAGCTCTTTATTTTGAAACTGTAAGCTCATGTTGCCACAATAGCTGGAAAAACAATACAATTGTATTTACATTATTAGTTCATTTAATTAATTATGTAAAGAGAAACTATAGAGTAATCCATTAGGAATCATAGTTGGAAGCTTTTGATAACTTTTTAGATCAACTTTTTGATTAATAAATGAAATAATACATATTTATTTAATGTCAAATTATAGTTACTTTCAATCAATGTTGGTGGTAGAAACTTTGCTTCCTATTAAAAACTGGTTTTAGGTCCGCTAGTCATAGAACTACCAGTTATGATTACTACGGTGTATTTCAGGTGCTTTGATGCAATATGAAGAGAAATTAAATGGATAATCCCACACTGGTGTTTGCATGGTCTATAACATCACTCTTTAAATAGACCAAATTGCTAATGACGGGGAAGGTCGTGGCTCGAATCTCTACACTCTTCCTCCAAAAAGTCAACTTCTTCTGAAATTACCTCCTCCATCCTAATATCGATTTCAGCCTCTTGGTTATTTGAGTTTTTAGTGATGTCATCATCCTCCGGAGAGTTGGTACACGCTTTCCCTTTGCAGTGGTAGCCAATTTTAGAACAGTTGATGCCAGCTTTCCTACAGCTGCAGGCCAAAGCACACCCTTTTTTTACACTTGCATGATATCATGGAGAGAAGTGCTGGAGGAGCTGGTTCCTTGTGGGTAGTGACTGGGAACAACCCATGTTTGATTTTTTTTCCAACCTCAATCCAAGGGGCCTTTGGCAAATCCACTCCAAAGTTGAACCTGTAGGTATGCACGGAGAGAGTGTTCCCGTGCAGCTGCTATAGTGGGAGGCATAATCGCTAAATTGAAATTATTTTTTATTAGTGAATTTTGAAAAAGATGAAATCTCAAAGAATCCTATGTTTATTTACTGCCCTTTCCCCCATAAAAGATTATCACAAATTTCTGTCCTGCTTCATCGATGTCATTCGGGCATGCATTTTCATTACGGAAAATGTTCACAACTTGTTGCAATACAGTACTGTTCAGAACTTTGACAAATTTCTTCTTCCCCTGTCTGAAAAGAGCAGATGTGGTATCGCAGCCACTGAACGCATGAAGAAACAAAATGTTGTCCGTTATGTGTGGAGCAATGTTCAGAGTTGCTGGACAATGTAAAGCATCTTCTGACTTAGCTCTCCCAGGCTTCAAGAAGAAAATGTTTTTGGAAGTAGTACTGGATGTTGCCATTATTACCAAGAGGTCGATATCTTCACCAACCACCACAACATTTTGTGATCCGTTTTCCATTTCCAAAGCACTTTTGATTATTAGAAAGTCAGCATCTTCATCAGCTTTCTTCCCAACAAAACCTTCTTTTTGAAACTTCACACATAACATATTTATAAGCCGTTGCTTCTTCTTATCATTTGATAGAAGTTTCTCCTAAGACATAGTGGCTGACATCGATTCATCAAACATAACATGACCAGTTATGTGTTTCTTTGATCGTCTGATGCGTTCTGCCGATTTTGTACTTTTTGCTGCAATATCTTCAGGGTAGCCATCAAAAACTATTGTGGCCCTTGAATTGAAGTACCTTTTGGCGTATTCAACATATTTTTGCAAGATGGAAAAAATGAATCCTTTTCCTGCCACACTACCCGATGCAACAGAAATCCACCATCAACCACATGACATGCTGAATTGAAATGTATAGCACCAGTCTTAGTAGAAAATAAGTCAAAAAATACTGACTTGCGGGTCTTGCGCAGTCCTCCTCCATCAAAGAGTGACAATGGAAAAGGATCCAACTCAAATTCAAAATATTTTTGTAATTATGCATCCGACTTTTCCAGGAGGGAGATTCTTCTGAAAATTGTGTCAGGATTTACAGAAATAAATTAATCATCAACTTTCACTTTGGAACTGGAACCACAAATAGGCATGACTCGGTTTTTTCCGTTTAAATTTAACATCGGCAAAGTTATTACCAACAATTTTTGACAAAGAATCAATTCCAATTTCATGAGCATTGTGTCAATTTATACTTTCATCTGCCACAATACCACTTGATATTGACATGAGATGTTCACAATTTGTAAATGGGTCATGGGATGAGAACCAGTCCACCAGTTTGTGAACATCTGCCTCGTCTCTTGAAATTCTTGAATTCCTAGCATCCCCATTCTGTTCAGTTGAGGCAAATGATAAATTACAAAACTCCTCAATTTTCTTAGCAACCTCTACAAGAATAGGCGTGGTGAGAATCCACTTGGCCATTGTACTGTCGGAAATTCCTTATCCTTGGGTCAACCCTCTTTTAGTTTTCATGGCTCGCATGAGGGTTTGCTCTGTCATATCTGACCATAACCCACACCAAAAATGTATCAGAGCGTCTAATTGTGTAAAACCATTCAGTGACAAACTTGTTGTATTCATTCGGGTCAAGTCTGTGTTTCAGAGCAATCATATCTTGCAAATGAAGGTGGCTGGATTTGGCATTTAAGAAATGACCACTAGAATGAAAGTAGGGGAGCATCATTTCTATGGATTTCAGGTGCAAACCCCAACTGCCACTTCTTTCTGCATGTATAAATTGTTTCATTATGGTAACCATACGATGGTACTGAACCCACAGTTTAGATGTGGGTCCATTTTGGTCAAGTTCACTCAATTTTTGTGTGAACATTTCCGTCGAATTTGTGATAGTTGGGTCTGATTCGTAATTGGTTTCAATGCTGCAAAGAACCTTTGCAATTGCTTCATGTTCTTCTGTAGCTAAAATCATTTGGGAAAGGATTATTTTGGTCATTTCCAGGTGACATAATATATGAGCCCTAACAGCTCTTGAATAAGCATGCCCTGACAACATTTTGTCAGTAGACCCAGCTGCATATATGGCGTTGAACACAGCTTGTAAGCCGCTACCATCCATTACATAACCAATGGCACCCAAGTAAGACATGATGAGGTGGAAACCACCAAGCCTCACCACAACTGAACTTATCTCAGGATTTGAAGCAGCAATTTCTCGACCTTTGATGTATAAAGGTTAATCAAAAGTGGCAATACAACATTTTTTGTTTAAAGACTTTAAATTTCTTGTTGGCAATAAGGAGTGCTGTATGAATGGTCTCATAGTTGCTTGGTGAAGCATTGGTGAAGGTAAAATACAAAATATGTGATTTTGAGGAAGAATTGGCAGAAGTGGTTTTCTCCATGAAGCCATTCCATTCTGCAAAGAAAAGCACCAAGCCCAACTGGTAAGGAAGATATTAAAGATCTAGTCCTTGCGGCTGCAGTTGTATCATGAGTAATTGAAAGCATTTTGACAAGCCATTTATCCTCGTTTCCCCATTTACCCTTCATTATAGTTTTTTAGTAAGAAGCATTAATGATTCGGGAACTGCCTCTGCCACATCACTAAGGAAGCTGTCTGGTTTTGGGTAATCATCCAATGAATGTGACCACATGTCTTCTAGTATAATGCCAGTAGCTGCTTCCACAACACGGAGGCGTTCCTCTTGTTAATTTTTTCCCCCCGTGAGTCATACTACTTATTTGAAAGAATCGTGTATCAGTATTGAGGAAACCGATTATTGGTTCTCTATTATTTCCTGCAGTTATGATGACGTCATAACCATATTTGTCTTGCAACCTTTTTTTCAATGCCTTTTCACTTGGAATATACCCTTCTAAATCCTTCAATATGTATTTCAAGGAAAACTGGCATTCGTCTTCATTTTACTCCAAATATCGGCAAATATATCCACCCAATGGAACTTTCAAAAAAAATTTGAAACACGAATTGGGATACCTCCCTTCTACTTTAACCAGTTCACTTACAGGCGTGATTCGAAAAATAACCTGTTCACTCCACTTATCACCTCTCATCTGAGCAGCTTTTAGGACTTGATTCCTAAATTCTGTGGTTTCTACACGATGAACTTTTTCACGTCTGTCAACAGGTTTTTTTCGTTTCTCTTTGGATGTAATGCTTGTGATGAAGCCTCACCACAAAGTACGCAGTGTACTTTAAAATCAAAATTATGTACTGTACGTCTGATCATGTTCCCCAACCTTTTGCCTTACCTCTTGCTGCGGCAATAATATTTTGTTCCCTGGTGTACGATTTTTGGCATTTTATATAGACTTGGACCGCCTTCAACTTTTTGAACTTAGTGTGCTTTCCATCTCCCCTTCTCTGGCTGCTTTCAACAAATTCTTGATTCCACATTCTTTCACTTCATTAATCTCTCCTACATTCAACTATTTATCGTAAATCACACACGAATCACTCCTGTTTTTCACGAATACCTCACTCACGTAAACACTGATACAGAAGATAAACAAGGACAGTTCAAACGCTACCCTTACACTTACTAGCTTGATTTGCAACTGCCAGAGATTGGAGAAGGGCTACGCACACTGGAAGAAGGGGAGATGGTGGAAGGAAGAGAGGGGAGGGGTTACAAAGGGATAAGGCAGCTGGGATTGGGAGTGGCAACTGGTTGACCTTGCATTCTTTCGCCTTGAAACAAGAGTCCTGCACTCTCCTTTGTTCGCTCCTCCCCTCCCTCCTTTCCTTCAACCTCCTTCCTTCTCATTCGTACTTTTATTCATTCTACGTCATATTTCTAATACAATATTGGAAATAACAAACAATATTTCCCGTCATTTACGAATCATTTTTGAAAAACGCTAAAAATTATGAAAAAATACCTTTTTTTCTGTTATTAATTTGCTCGTAGCAGCTATAGCTCACCTAGCATGAGGGGGAAAACTTAGTATGTTCATTCCAGACCTATACTGAAGGGATTAAAACAATTTCCAGCTTTCCATTAATTAATTTCGAATTCGGCTTTCTTTTACCCCCCAACCACTGTACTATATAGGGAGTGTTAGAAACCATTAAGTAAAAACCACCCTCAGTACACCTTATCGGGATTCGAGCACATATTCCCCCCATTCCCGTCAATCCAGTTTTAATACGGGAGTAACACATTAGACCTTGCGATAACCTGTCTATGTGAAACTTTACTAATTACCATAGGGCTTTTATCTTCGCCCAGGTTATTAATTCAATATTTTAACTACCTAATTATTAAAGTAGAAATAGAGTTGTAAAAGGACCTGGTGTGTAAATGATAAAAATTGTTGGAATCAGAGAAGTTACTATTTACATAATATTGGAGTTGGAATATCCATCCTTCCAACAAACTCCCTGTATAATATTTGAAAAGTAAACGGTTTTATTTATATATACATATATATGTATATATAATGTTTTAGTAATGGTATACCAATGTGGTTTAAAAAACCTCTCTTTTCGTCACGACTTATTATCCGTCCGGGTGCTTCGAATTTAATTACTAATGGAGTAATGGGATATGAATGAGTAAGGTTGTGAAATTTTTTTTTAAATAGGGGTTACTAAATAAATATATACATAAGATATATTCATTTCTGATAATGAAGTCAAAACTTTTCGGAAAGAGGCTGCCACTCCTAGGAAACCCACCTACAATAACTTGTCTGGTTAGCGTCAGTGGCGAAACAAGAAGAAACTTTCTCCTAGCAGTTGAACAACTTTGACGAGCTTCTTCTATGCTATATGCATACCAGAAAAGATAATAAAAAATATAATACTCAACATTTTACCTTTTTTCTTCTTTAATATAGTGAAGAAAGAAAACAAACAATGAAAGAAAAATATATATATAGTAACAGGGCATTGTTATTCTAAAATATATATCCCCAAACCAAAATCTCTACACGTAGGACCCTATTTGCTTTTACAAATTTGAAAAAAGCTTATATTGTAAAATTACAATGAAAGAAAATTTAATAATTATTAAAATAAATGGTACGGCACACCGCACAGACTTTCTCTCTCTTTCTATAAACTCGTAAGATTTCTGAACGGAATAATGTACATTGTATCATCACCACTCCACATAAGAACACGCATAAAATAATATACAATGATATAGAATCAATGAGAAAAGAGGCGCATCTTTGTCCACCTAAGAACATTTCAAACTGTTTAATGTCTTCCACAAGGGTCAACACTTCGTATTAAAATTTCGATTTCTGGTTAAAATTTTAACATTTTAAAAGGTGTATCAGATCTTCAAGTCATCGCATTGATATTTAATTATTCATTTATAAATTTTGACCAATAAAAAATGTAAATATTGACTATTGAGTCTAAAATGGAGATAGATCATTGCTATGCAAACATTTCTCCTAAGAGATTTAAGGAAAAATAACATACTTTTTACTTTCTCTCTATCTTACAGGTAGAGAAAGTATTGTGATCGTCAAAAAAATCGAACTCGAGATTTTGATGAATTTTGACGTTTCATGACTTCCTGAATCCGAAAAAGTGGTTTTTGAATTTCCGTCTGTCTGTCTGTCTGTCTGTCTGTCTGTACCTCCAACTAGAGCCTAAACTATTTTACCGATTGAGCTGAAACTTGATATCTAGGGTTTTCATAGGGTTGCCCCGAGGGGTTTTTGGAATTGGATATCTACCCCTAAAATTAAGGGTAGTTTACTGAAGGGCAAAAAGAGAAAAAGTCGATTTTCTCAAAATCGGCTCTAACGATTTTGATTAAATTTCATTTATGAACATTAATAAATATTACAAACAAAATGGCTACTCTCAATATTTCGGCAAAATCGTTTTAAGGGCTCCGGTCTGATGCGTAAATTAACATTTTTTATAATAGCTCCGAAACTATATAAGATATGAAATTACTTAGCATTACAAATATGTATATATATTTATAATACAAATATTTTATTCGAAACATATTTTTATAAAATCAATAACTTTCAATATATACGCAATTATATATATATTTTTAACTTTTTGGGCATTAAAGCTCAAGTATTGCGACCGTAAGAAAAACTAACCTGAAATGTTGATGGATGTCGACGTCTCATGACCCCCCGAACCCTTAAATATAGTCTTTGCAATGCCGTCTGTCTGTGTGTCTATTAAAACTTAAAATTAAGGGTAGTTTACTGAATGGCAAAAAGAGAAAAAGTCGATTTTCTCAAAATCGGCTCCAACGATTTTGATTAAATTTCATTTATAAACATTAATAAATATTACAAACAAAATGGCTACCCTCAATATTTCGGCAAAATGGCTTTAAGGGCTCCGGTCTGATGCGTAAATTAACATTTTTTTAAATAGCTCCGAAACTATTTGAGATATGAAATTGCTTAGCATTACAAATATGTATATATATTTATAATACAGATATTTTATCCGAAACATATTTTTATAAAATCAATAACTTTCAATATATACGCAATTATATGAATTTTTTTAACTGTTTGGACATTAAAGTTTAAGTATTGCGACCGTAAAAAAAAAACTAACCTGAAATGTTGATGGATGTCGACGTCTCATGACCCCCCGAACCCTTAAAAATAGTCTTTGCAATGCCGTCTCTCTGTGTGTCTATAAAAACTTAAAATTAAGGGTAGTTTACTGAAGGACGAAAAGAGAAAAATTTGGTTTTCTCAAAATCTGCTTAAACGATTTTGATTAAAATTCGTATCTAGGCGTTGATTAAGATTATAAATAAACTGGCTATTTTCATTTTCCTATGAAAATGATTTTTAGGGTACATTACAGAAGCGTTAATTTCCGTATCTCCACAACTATTGGAGAAACTAAACAACTTATCATTGCAAAATTGTAGGACTATTAGAAATAAAAAACTTTTATTTGACATATATTTTTATAAAAGCAGCAGTTTCTGAGATATTTGCAAATATATTAATACAATTTTGTGAGCTTTAGTTGTAAACATATACTACTTAAGTCTTAACGCAATAATACTCCAATGCCATAGAGTAATTAAATATAAGTAAGTATCTAAAAAAAGTATGTTATTTTTCCTTAAATCTCTTAGGAGAAATGTTTGCATAGCAATGATCTATCTCCATTTTAGACTCAATAGTCAATATTTACATTTTTTATTGGTCAAAATTTATAAATGAATAATTAAATATCAATGCGATGACTTGAAGATCTGATACACCTTTTAAAATGTTAAAATTTTAACCAGAAATCGAAATTTTAATACGAAGTGTTGACCCTTGTGGAAGACATTAAACAGTTTGAAATGTTCTTAGGTGGACAAAGATGCGCCTCTTTTCTCATTGATTCTATATCATTGTATATTATTTTATGCGTGTTCTTATGTGGAGTGGTGATGATACAATGTACATTATTCCGTTCAGAAATCTTACGAGTTTATAGAAAGAGAGAGAAAGTCTGTGCGGTGTGCCGTACCATTTATTTTAGATACTTACTTATATTTAATTACTCTATGGCATTGGAGTATTATTGCGTTAAGACTTAAGTAGTATATCTTTACAACTAAAGCTCACAAAATTGTATTAATATATTTGCAAATATCTCAGAAACTGCTGCTTTTATAAAAATATATGTCAAATAAAAGTTTTTTATTTCTAATAGTCCTACAATTTTGCAATGATAAGTTGTTTAGTTTCTCCAATAGTTGTGGAGATACGGAAATTAACGCTTCTGTAATGTACCCTAAAAATCATTTTCATAGGAAAATGAAAATAGCCAGTTTATTTATAATCTTAATCAACGCCTAGATACGAATTTTAATCAAAATCGTTTAAGCAGATTTTGAGAAAACCAAATTTTTCTCTTTTCGTCCTTCAGTAAACTACCCTTAATTTTAAGTTTTTATAGACACACAGAGAGACGGCATTGCAAAGACTATTTTTAAGGGTTCGGGGGGTCATGAGACGTCGACATCCATCAACATTTCAGGTTAGTTTTTTTTTTACGGTCGCAATACTTAAACTTTAATGTCCAAACAGTTAAAAAAATTCATATAATTGCGTATATATTGAAAGTTATTGATTTTATAAAAATATGTTTCGGATAAAATATCTGTATTATAAATATATATACATATTTGTAATGCTAAGCAATTTCATATCTCAAATAGTTTCGGAGCTATTTAAAAAAATGTTAATTTACGCATCAGACCGGAGCCCTTAAAGCCATTTTGCCGAAATATTGAGGGTAGCCATTTTGTTTGTAATATTTATTAATGTTTATAAATGAAATTTAATCAAAATCGTTGGAGCCGATTTTGAGAAAATCGACTTTTTCTCTTTTTGCCATTCAGTAAACTACCCTTAATTTTAAGTTTTAATAGACACACAGACAGACGGCATTGCAAAGACTATATTTAAGGGTTCGGGGGGTCATGAGACGTCGACATCCATCAACATTTCAGGTTAGTTTTTCTTACGGTCGCAATACTTGAGCTTTAATGCCCAAAAAGTTAAAAATATATATATAATTGCGTATATATTGAAAGTTATTGATTTTATAAAAATATGTTTCGAATAAAATATTTGTATTATAAATATATATACATATTTGTAATGCTAAGTAATTTCATATCTTATATAGTTTCGGAGCTATTATAAAAAATGTTAATTTACGCATCAGACCGGAGCCCTTAAAACGATTTTGCCGAAATATTGAGAGTAGCCATTTTGTTTGGAATATTTATTTATGTTCATAAATGAAATTTAATCAAAATCGTTAGAGCCGATTTTGAGAAAATCGACTTTTTCTCTTTTTGCCCTTCAGTAAACTACCCTTAATTTTAGGGGTAGATATCCAATTCCAAAAATCCCTCGGGGCAACCCTATGAAAACCCTAGATATCAAGTTTCAGCTCAATCGGTAAAATAGTTTAGGCTCTAGTTGGAGGTACAGACAGACAGACAGACAGACAGACAGACGGAAATTCAAAAACCACTTTTTCGGATTCAGGAAGTCATGAAACGTCAAAATTCATCAAAATCTCGAGTTCGATTTTTTTGACGATCACAATACTTTCTCTACCTGTAAGATAGAGAGAAAGTAAAAAGGAGTCATTTTGATGTTCTAGATTAATAAAATTATAGGATTATAGTAATTATTGTCATTGAATATAGAAACAATCCTCTGGTATTGATACTAATACTCGACCGCCGAGGACGGGGAGATCGAGGTTCGAATCTCGGTCGGGTGAACTGAGGGTGGTTTTTCCTAAATGGTTTTCCACTCTCCTTCCACGCAAATGCGGGTTCACTTCCTCTAAATTCAACCCTCCCAATTCCCAATCCATTAGCGTAATTAGTACTTAAGCGTATAATCCGAACGGGTAGTAAGACGCGGTGTTAAATTATTATTATTATTATTATTATTATTATTATTATTATTATTATTATTATTATTATTATTATTATTATTATTATTATTATTATTATTATAATAAAATAAGTTTTTCTTGTATTTTATTCTTCTATTGTATTGATAGTAGCAACGAAATTTATTTTAAAACTTCCCAAAAATAATTTGTATTTAATAAAATGAGAGGTCCGACAACTTAGCTCAGTTGGTACCGTGACTGTCTACTGAATTGAGGATCCCGGGTTCTAATCCCGCTATGGCAGAAAAATTAATCATTGGTAAAATGTGGGTTCACCCTATCTTTTACAGTGATGAATTAACGGCAGGGGGCGGGATGTTGTATCTGTTCTAGGTTTAAACTAGTTTTTAAGTCCTGTGATGAAATAAATCAGTCGGTTCAGAAAGTGCACATTAAATAGATTGAATAAATGATTTTAAAAAGTAGGCTATAGTTGAAAGATAAGTGTAATGGTCCTTGATGCTAAAATATAAACGATATTTTGTATCACCAAAAATTATTCTTCAAAAGTAAAATGGCTGAAATCAGTAAAGGTTATAAGCCCTTGACTGAAATTATCTTCTTAGGCTTCTTATTGATGATCCTACCACCAAATTTAAAATAGATTCTAACCTCACTTTACACTCTCTTAGCAATTTTGCAATGGTTAAATTGCTTCTTTTATTTATTTTTTACTTTTCAAAAGAAGCGTTTTACAGGTCCCCTTCCTGGTTAAAATCCAGAACAAAGAATAAGACCGTCACTTAAATTCAAAATACGTTCAAATCAACACCAAACCATCTATGTTTAAAATTGTTTCCATTAATGGAGCAATGAGAGAAATTTCCTTCTTGAGTCAATGTTGGGTTTCTAGACAACCAGATAAACAAAACTGATAATAAAATTAATGAACAGAAAATAAAATAATTTAAAAAATACATATTATAGCTACAAAATGATTATGACATCCTTAAAATAAATATATTATACAAGTTTTCAAGTACCGATGCTGTAGCAAAATCAATGTTCCCGTGACAAATCCTAGATTACAAACAACATGGTCGAAAGTAGCTTGAGACACGCGAGAAAGTTGTTGCCATCTTTAGAAGAGGAACTCGCTTTGCTCGTTGGGGGCTCCACCCCCAAATCCCCGGTGAATTTTATTTGCAAGTGGATGTAAACTAATGTAATTCCAGCGTTGTTTTGAACGTAAAAACTTAAATTTACCGGTATTGTATTGTATTTTTCACACATTATTTTAGTTTCTCCATACTTATAGGGCAGCTAGAATCATCAAATTTAGCACGCTTATGGAAATTGGATGTGCCAATATGCCTGCCAAATTTTATGATTCTAGCTGTCCCATAAATGTGTCAGAAAATTAAAAAAATATGTGGAAAATGTGCCAAATGTACTTAAAATCAAAAAATCTAGCTCTATCTAAGGTATAACCGATGGAGATACTACAAAAAGTGAAAGGACCAAACTTGTGGATCTTGCCAAATCCGTAGCTGTTGGTGCAATCTGTTTTTTGATAGGTCTTACCGTTTAGCCACAAGAAACCTTCAAAGAAATATCCGCACCAACTTTAAAGTTGCTCCGACATTTTGAATTTTTTTCGGGGGTTAAATTTTTTTTAGATTTTTGGAACTTTCTCGTCGGTTACAGGCTAGAAACTATAAGTTTGCCAAACTTATAGTTTTTAGCTCATCTGGAAGTGGGTTAAAATTAATGTCAGTGAGTGGGTGAGTGATTCAGCCATGTGGATTTATAGTAGTATAATAATATGAACAATTAAAACAGGTAATGATTAGTAATTAGAGGTATTACTTTAAATAAACATTTTAAATAGTGTGCCTAAAGTAATGTCACAAGGTAAAGTTTTGAGGAAATATAACCGAATAGACATAATTAGATAGAGAGAGAAAGAGAGATATTTGCTTTAGGAATAAAAATATTCCCAAAAAAAAACCTCAGCTGTGATTCGAACCAGCGAAGCAGGTTGCATGAGCTTGACGCTTAGCCACGTGGCCAGCGATAATTGGATGGAAAAGGGAGTAAGCGTCTCACTTTAAAGTATTTGAAGTAATATTTATGGCTTTCAACCAAATGGAGAACACAAATAAAAAATTATTAAGACTTCTTAAAACTATTTTTTTTAAATACAGCTTGATTTTCTTACGAATGGACATTTGAAGCACCTTTTATAAAATACAAACACGTGATCAGTATTGACAATATTCTACTATATTAGTGGCTATATGAACAGTAGACCTCGCTCCCTCTGTGTTCCTAACGCTACTACAGTCTTAGCATTTCTCTTTGGATTTCAGGTTTAAATATTTTCTGTAAATTCTCCTTGGATATGTAGTAATATATAAAATCATTGGTGATAAAATTAGACAGAAAACAAATTAATGCCTTTTTTTTAGCACTGCCTCTTACTATTGGGTTATACGCTTATGAATTAATTACGCTAATGGTTTTAGAGATTAGGAAGGTTATATTTAGAGGAAGTGTACCCAAATTTACGTGGAAGAAGAGTGGAAAATCATTTTGGAAAAACCACCCTCAGTACACCCGATTCAAACCTTGATCTCCCCGTCATCGGCAGTCTAGACCAGCGTTTCCCAAAAGGTGTTCCGCGGAACCCTGGGGTTCCGTGGAAGGGTCAAAGGGGTTCCGAGTTCAGATCTTCGCGTTCAATTGTCAGACATTAAGCCTAATTTTAGTGCTATTATAAGTAAATATGTGAAAAAATTTCATTCTTCACATTAAATAGTTACTTTTTTTTGTACGATAAATGTTTTATAATACTTATAATAATTATTTTTTATTTATAATTATTCTTTCTTTTCATGTCAAACATGAAAATATTCAAACTACACTACAAGGTACAATCACTTTTGTTATTATCAAAATGGGGTTCCGCCAAAAAAAGTATGGTCAATTAGGGTTCCGTGGCCAAAAAAAATTGGGAACCTCTGGTCTAGACTACTGCGAGAGTGGCGCGTTAGATTATGCGGCCACCGAAGCTGGTGATACTATAATCAATGGAACATTATAATCATACAGAATAACCACTTGTTTAAACTCTAATACTTTCTCACTCTAATTAATGAGTTTTTTTTTTACAATTACTTGACTGTTGAGCTCACGAGTAAATGACAAAAACTTCAAAACATTTGTGTACGATCCATCTTCGGTTTGCGATCCCGTGACCATATTTCTACGTATTATAACAAACTTGACCGGCTACAACCTGATGATGGACCGCATCTACATACTCCGGTAATGACAAAGACAATAATGTTAACAGGATCTTCTCAATACCTCTCTTCACGTCTACTACCTCTTCATACTCATTATAATCTCGGTACCCGCTCATGTGACACACCCACAAACTTTCCATCCCTCTTCATAAATATAACGTCCTATTCTCTCTCTTTTAATTTTACCGAAGCTCGTTCCTGGAACGCTCTTGATCTAGATATTAAAACCGCTGCCACTATAGAATCCTTCCAGCATGAGCTTGATCAACATCTGCGAACAGAGTCTAGATCGTATGTGAGGGTAAATGTAGGGATACATTAAGAATGTGTGTGTAAATTAAGATTATTATTATTATTATTATTATTTTGGTAGATTTAATGTATTTAATCCACATAGTTACTAAATATTATCAACATTGTTTTATTTTTAAATTGTTTGCTATCTACACCATGTTTATATAAGCTAAGCATAATTTAATGGCTTGTGAATCTGTGTAGTATGGTTGTGTATCCTAATTTTTTTTGTTTGTTTTTCCTCCTTCCTTTATTTTATTTTATTTTATTTATTTTATTTTAATACATCCATAAATGTGCAATTATGTGTAGAGCTATGGGTGACTATTTTTTGGCTTTTTTTTTTTGTATAGATATTTTAAATTAGTTTTTAGCACATAATTATTGAATGAACATTCTTTATTATTAAGGGGTTAAGTGTAAGAAAAGGCGCAAACCTTTAATTCACTTAAATAAAGACGATATTATTATTATCATCATCATTATTAGTATTCACAAAATTAAGATGTCAGTCTCGCAAAGTATGCCAAAAAAATTTTAAATCTCCCTTGGTACCTACTCGATCGATTGCTAGATTTAAAGATTCAAATCACTTTAGATGAGGTATTAAACAAAAAACTTTTGAGCAGCCAGTACATTATAACAAATAACCAGATTTAAAATAAAACATGTACAGTACAGTATAACTATATATATATATCGTTCGGTCTAGGTTCGAAGAATGCCTCTGCCATATTTGGTTAAAATTGGTCCACGAATTTGTCAGTTATTGTGGAACAAACATCTTGACAGGTATACAAAATGTCAAATGGTCAAGTTAAATAGCACCTCGCTACGCTCGGTCAATTGTTAGTGAAATTTTAGAGGTATTTATTTCAACTTTCAAAAGTTGCATATACATATTACATGACTTGAAGTATGAATATGTAGATCTAGTAGTTTTTTTCTGTTCGTCATATACGTCCGTTCTTAATAAAATTGGAGTGAACATAATTATTTTTATTTTATTTTTAAGGTCACTAATCCTTTTTTTTTTGTGTGTGTTTTCTTGGAATATACAACTTTAAAACTGAATCCAACTAAGGCATTTATATTTGTTCTTTGTGATGTATCGTAGTTTCTTGTCTTGTCAAAGGAAATGCACAACGGGTTTGAAATATTTTGTTCCCGTCAAGAGAGACAAATAAAACGAAAGGTAGGGATTGAAATTGAATTCCCTTACAGTTCTGAAAGGTTCTTTGAACCCTCGCTAGAGAGGAAAGAAGACAAAGGCGTTCTTCTCTCTTTGTTTGGTTCACTGTGATTGGATTTGAAATACCACTTACCAGATGTGTGTCACCCTGGCCACCCGACTTTTAGCCACCCGGTTTTTGAAAGTGCCCATCGTTTGTGCTAGGTTAGTGCTGGTTAGTGCTCGATTTTCATCGTTTGTGCTGAAAATTTGAGCCACTAATTCACGATTTCTTATGGGTGGCTAGGGAGATATCTCCCTGGCCACCCGGTATAAGAAATAATAGAGATATCTCTTTTCTGAAAACGCCCAACGTTTATGCTACGTTAGTGCTGGTTAGTGCTCGATTTTCATCTTTAGTGCTCTAAATCTGAGGCACTAATACATTATTTCTTATGGGTGGCTAGGGAGATATCTCCCTGGCCACCCAGTATAAGAAATAATAGAGATAACTCTTTTCTGAAAACGCCCATCGTTTATGCTACGTTAGTGCTGGTTAGTGCTCGAGTTTCATCGTTAGTGCTCTAAATCTGAGGCACTAACTCACGATTTCTTATGGGTGGCTAGGGAGATATCTCCCTGGCCACCCGGTATAAGAAATGATAAACATAACTCTTTTATGAAAACGCCCAACGTTTATGCTACGTTAGTGCTGGTTAGTGCTCGATTTTCATCGTTAGTGCTCTAAATCTGAGGCACTAACTACAGATTTCTTATGGGTGGCTAGGGAGATATCTCCCTGACTACCCGGTATAAGAAATAATAGAGATATCTTTTTTCTGAAAACGCCCAACGTTTATGCTACGTTAGTGCTGGTTAGTGCTCGATTTTCATCGTTAGTGCTCTAAATCTTAGGCACTAACTACCGATTTCTTATGGGTGGCTAGGGAGATATCTCCCTGGCCACCCGGTATAAAAAATAATAGAGACAACCCTTTTTCGAAGACGCCCATCGTTTGTGCTACGTTAGTGCTGGTTAGTGCTCGATTTTCTTCACATAGAATATATAATAACTTTTCTATTTTTTGATGTATTAACTTATAATTATATTTATTTAACATTATAATTTATTTCGTATCATTATGTTTAAGAGAAGTATTTTTAAATCCTACGCAACCACTCTTGTCTACGTTTATACTGAACTCCTATGCTATAGGCTAATATTCCTTAGTCTTATCACTTTATTACTTTTAAAAATTAATTATTGTATACATTCTCACCTACTATCTTTTAAATGACAACTTTTTTTCCCTCGTATGAATAATACTGTTAACTGTAGTGCTATTTTTCAAAGATTTATTTGAAAAGCAACTATAGCTTAAACTCCAAAGTTGTTTTAGCAGATCAGTTTTTTCAACCCTATATTTAATGAGAAATTAAATTAACATTATATATATATATATATATATATATATATACTAGCGGACCCGACAAACGTTGTCCTGCCCGAACGTTGGCTTTTCGTTTGGGTGGCATAATTGATTTCGAATACTATGTGATCATCACAATTACAAATTCACAATGAACTCCAATTAGTGAGTAACACAAATATTACAAATTCAGTGTTTGTCAAGACAACATACAAAATAAAACATCTTTTCATTTTTTGGCATTTCGCCCCCAACTCCACAAATATCAGCTGTATCCAAAAACAAACATAACTATGAATTATTCTCAGAAGTTCAATTATTCATGAACTTTTCAGAAGGTTTTAACGGTCAATTATTAATATTATATTAATTATTTTAAATACTGAGGTGTGTGGGGAGGGGGGGTGAAATTTTGAGTTTACATGTTCTAATATGCAAAAAATCTTTAAAAAAAATTTTCCCCCCCAAAAAATCCCTAAAAATAAAAAAAATCCTAGAACCTGATTGCAGCGCCACCTACCGGGTCCAATTGTGAATCTAAACCATCCACTGACCCACTCAAACACACACACAAAATTTCATCAAAATCGGTCCAGCCGTTTAGGAGGATTTCAGTGACATACACACGTACAGAAGAATTATATATATTAAGATATATTTGACTATTCATTTTATAGAATAAATTGATGGAAAGAAAAAGTTTTATTTTAGTCCTCGCTATCGCACCGATACATAATTATTGTAAATGCCACATTTATTAAATGTTAGTTTAAAATAAATATAATCAATAACAGATCTACATTAAAACTATTGTTTAACTAGCTGTTACCCATCGCGGCTTCGCCCGACGAAGAGTTTAAACATTAGTATTGTAAAATTAATGTAAAATCAAAGGTTGGGAATAGTCCTATATGTTGTTCCAGGACATACTCTACCTACGTACCAAGTTTCATTCGAATCTGTTCAGCAGTTTTAGCGTGATTGAATAACAAACATCCAAACATCCAAACATCCAAACACACAAACTGTTGCATTTATAGTATTAGTAAGATTATTGAAGATTAAATTTATTTTGCAATGTGAATGATTGAAGAAAGAATTCCCTTTTACGTGTGCTTGACACTTTCTGACCACAACTTAAAAGTTTTTGACAAACATTTTGAACAATCTGTCACTTTTCCGACAAAAATCAGTGTATACAGTATTTATCTTCAGGTATGCTGTCCTCTCCCCAATTCAACCCTACTTATCTAATCCCTCCCTCTCATTATTCTTTCTTTGACAACTAATTTGCAGCGTGTACTTGGAATTTCCAATCTAATAGTTTCAAGATGAAAGATTTTGTTTTTCCTAATCTCAAGGACTTATCCCTTCCATCACTCTCCCCATACTCCACTAATACTTACTATTTCCTTTATCAATATCTTGTCTTGGATCTACCCAACTTTCTTACTTGATCAATACACAGCATAGCTAAGTATTTTTGTATACCTACTAAAACACCAAAATGGTGAGACTGAGATAATTTTTTCGAGGTCAAATATATAAGACAACCAGAACCATCCCTCGCTATATTGTTGAGTTAATATCACAAATTTAACTGATCTTAAACTGCTGGCATTTGTTGCTTTTTCCAAAATTATTAAAATATTTTCACGTACCCCCAAAGGTCCTGGCACGTATGCCTGGAGGTACGTGTACCAGGTTGGGAACCACTGGTATAATGCATAACTGTTGTGTTAAACTGGCCTGCTGATGACTGGGAGATCGGAGTTCATTCATGGTCGGGTCTACTGAGGGTGTTTTTTCCAAAATGGTTTCCCACTCTTTCTCCCCACGTAAGTGTGGGTGCACTTCCTCTAAATTCAACGTCCCTCATCCCTAACCTATTAGCGTAATTATTACATATCCTTAAAACCTAACAATACAATGAAAGCTTTATTTTAGTTAACACTTTGTCAATTTTAAAATGAATTGCACTTCACAACAAAATTAATACTACAATATTAGTCAAACAAGAAACACAATTAAAATAATATGACAACATCAACATCAAATAGAAGCTTATATTAATGTTAATACCAGAACAGGTGTTCCGGAAGCTCTTTGTATATGTTTGGCGGGCGTTGGGGCGATGAAAATCGAGCACTAACCAGCACTAACGTAGCATAAACGATGGGCTTTTTAGAAAAGATTTATCTCTATTATTTCTTATACCGGGTGGCCAGGGAGATATCTCCCTTGCCACCCATAAGAAATTGTGAGTTAGTACCTCAGATTTAGAGCACTAACGATGAAAATCGAGCACTAACCAGCACTAACGTAGCATAAACTTTGGGCGTTTTCAGAAAAAGTTATCTCTATTATTTCTTATACCGGGTGGCCAGGGAGATATCTCCCTAGCCACCCATAAGAAATAGTGAGTTAGTGCCTCAGATTTAGAGCACTAACTATGAACATAGAGCACTAACCAGCACTAACGTAGCATAAACGATGGGCGTTTTCAGAAAAGAGCTATCTCTATTATTTCTTATACCAGGTGGCCATGCAGATATCTCCCTAGCCACCCATAAGAAATCGTGAGTTAGTGCCTAAGATTTAGAGCACTAACGATGAAAATCGAGCACTAACCAGCACTAACGTAGCATAAACGATGGGCGTTTTCAGAAAAGAGTTATCTCTATTATTTCTTATACTGGGTGGCCAGGGAGATATCTCCCTAGCCACTCATAAGAAATCGTGAGTTAGTGTCTCAGATTTAGAGCACTAACGATGAAAATCGAGCACTAACCAGCACTAACGTAGCACAAACGATGGGCACTTTCAAAAACCGGGTGGCTAAAAGTCGGGTGGCCAGGGTGACACACATACTTACCAGCTAAGTATGCTAAGGCAGCGGTTCTTAACCTTTTATTACTCACTGCCCCCTAAATATCCTAACGTAGTCTCACGGCTCCATAGTTTTTACTAACATATTAATCATTAAGATGTATTCTAAAATAGTGGCTTTATTTACTGAATATAACAACCAACAAATAAAAAAACAGAAATTAACTTACCTAAATTTATTTAATGGGACCTCTGCTGTTGAACATTTTCCACTAATTTGTCTGTTCTTTTTTCGATTGTGTTACTTAATGCTATTCCCTTGCAGGAGTTTATTCGGAGTCGATTTAGCGTCTTCTTTTTATTATTTACCATTGTGGAAAATCCCTTTTCAGATAAATAAGTGTATAAACAAAGAGCAACAAATTTTGAATGGTAAACAGACGGAGATTATTTGTACAATCCGTGCTTCCCCTCACCTCCATTACCCCGGAAAATCGAGAGTCTACTGTACTTACATGCTTCCTATCATCGAATTCTTTCTTCTAAAACGTAAAATTTAAGATAATTGGCTTCAGAAATAACATTTTACATTTTTTTGAGCTCCCCCCTCAAAAAAAAAACCTTTCGTGGCCCCCTAAAGGGCTGCGGTCCCCCAATTAATAATCGCTGTACTAAGGTGTTTTAACATTTAATATATTCCCATTCTTTCTCTCCAAGTGAATGCAGGTACTTTTCCTTTAAATTATATTTAACTCATTACTAACAATTAGTGTGAATGGACATCCCGAACAGGTAATAAAATGTGGATCATGGGGAAAATTAGATCGAAACAAACCTTTCTATACGTGTCATTTTATTAATGCAATACTAACAAGGCCGTAGTCGGGGGGGGGGGGTTTCGAGGTTCAACCCACCCCCCACCCCCAAAATTTTATGAACAAAATATATATTGCTTTATTTATGGTTCAAACAATATCAAAATTAAGGTACAAGTACAAATTAGGGGGCTGTGTTACCATAAAAAACACTTTAGAGAGCTTCTAGAACAGTTTAATAATTAGAATTTGTCCTAGCCTCCGATAGTTAGGGGGCTGTGTTACCATAAAAAACACTTTAGAGAGCTTCTAGAACAGTTTAATAATTAGAATTTGTCCTAGCCTCCAATAGTTAGGGGGCTGTGTTACCATAAAAAACACTTTAGAGAGCTTCTAGAACAGTTTAATAATTAGAATTGGTCCTAGCCTTCAATAGTTAGGGGGCTGTGTTACCATAAAAAACACTTTAGAGAGCTTCTAGAGCCGTTTAATAATTAGAATTTGTCCTAGCCTCCGATAGTTAGGGGGCTGTGTTACCATAAAAAACACTTTAGAGAGCTTCTAGAACAGTTTTTATTTAGAATTTTTTTTAGCCTCCGTCAATTGGAGGATGGGCCCACCAAACCCCCCCTGAAATTATTGGCTGGCTACGGCCTTGAATACTAATAGTAAATCTAATAACCGGTAGAAATCGTACTTTCGCTAAGAACCTGTGTATTTATTAAAATATTTATCTAATTTTTTAAATTGTAAGTAATAAATACAAGCTAAGAAATATTTAAATCACATTTTGGTTGATCAGTAGACTTATGAAAAATTATGTATGCCACATATTATCTTCTAAGTTTAGTAATGCTACTTTAGTTAGTCAAATATGCCTCTTTCTTATTTAACAGTATTATTTAAATATTAGTACGAAATTGTAGATCTCAGAGAAATAAAGAATAATCTGAGAAACAAGGATTTCAACCAACACAAGGTAATAAAAGACATGATACCACTAAAATGTCGCCTAAGAAAGAAAATTGTATGAAAGGAGTTAGCGAGTAAATTGAAAAAGAAGTAATAGACGGAAAACTGGACAAAGCATATTTGAAGATAAAAAACATTACAGTACAAGCAAATCTCTTCAGGCAATATAGTCAAGAATAAATAAAGAAAAATTATATTTGAAAATGATATATTGAAGACCTGTATAGTGCACAGGAAGTAGAAAATACAGAGGATTATATTATAAATGAAAATTTGATTAAGGAAGACAAAAGATACCCACCAAATTACAAAATCAGAGTTATACGCCACACTAGCTAAATTTAAGCGACGCGACGGGTGTAGAGCTTCTAAAAAATAGTGGGTTTTTTCATACATTTTTTATTTATTTGAGGTATTTAACGTGCACTTACTGAACCGACTGATTATATCAGCACACTACTTATGAACTAACTTAAATCTAGTACAGACACAACATCCAGCCCCCGGCTGTTAATTCATCACTGTGAAAGGGGAAACCCACATTTCACCAACTAAAAAAAAATTAGGCCATGCAGGGAACCAAACCCGGGACCTTTAGCTCAGTATATAGACACGCTATCGACTGAGCTAAAGGTGTTGGACTAAACAAAATAGTGGTAACATGATGAAAAACAGCCTGTTGTGGCCAAGAAATGTTATGAAGAAAGGAACCATACCACCTGATTTTATGAAAATCAGAAGATTAACACTGCCTAAAAAATTTAAATGCTTGTTGAACTATAGAACATTAGCTCTTCTGTCCCATGCAGCGACGATTTTATTGGTCATAGTTAAGGACAGAATTAAAAGTAAAATAAATCAGAATTTAGATAATGACTTATATGGCTTTAGAGTGGTAAAAGTAACCTGGGAAACGATACTGGAACGGCATCAAATTCTAGAACGAAGATTAGAAGTCAACAGGAAATCTTATGTAGCATACATTGATTTGGATTGGAAGCTTTTGTTTCAAACAATGAGCAAGATGGAATTTGATTAGAAAGACAAGCTTCTGATTCTGAGCCTATTTAAGTCCCAAAACACATAAATGGAAGTAAACAGAATCAGGAGAAAGGCAAAAATAAGAAAAGGAGTGTAAACAGTGCTGCCCTCTGTCGCTTATTTAACCTGTTCGTAGAAGTTGCAATAACAATAATGAAAGAGAAAACAAAAATGATCAAAGTTAATGGGAAAATAGGTTGTTCAAAGTATCCGCTTTGCAGACGACATTGCAATATTAGCAGATTCAGAACGCGAGATGAACAGATTGCTTTTTAATACTAAACAAAACCTTAGAAAAGGTTAAACAAAAAATAGACACAAAGAAGACAAATTCTTGATAGTAGACCAAAGAAATACGGAATGAAGGCTGATATAAGAATAGTTGAAACAAGATTAGGACAAGTGAGTGAATTCTGGTATCTGGGTAGTATGTTTCACACAGAAAATAGATGCCTTACCTAGGTTAAAAATTGATAGTGATGGCAAAGCAAGCTTACAAAAAAAATAGGAATCTATTATTAAATAGACACATCAGTACAGAAAAGAAGAGGAAGTTTGCTAAAAACGTTTGTATGAAATGTGTTGACATATGGACGTGAAGTCTGGACCTTAGGTAAACAGAAAAAACAAGACTTGAAACCGCAGAAATGTGGTTTTGGAGAAGGCTAACAAGAACAAGATGAACAGACAGGAAGAGTAATGAACAAATCCTAAAAGAAATAAACGAGAAAAGGAAATTATTGAAGACAATAAGAAAGAAGAAACGATGTTCCTAGGGCACATAATGAGACATGACAACTTCCAGAACATTTATGAAGGCAAGATGTTAGGGGATAAAATTGAGGGGGGAAGACGAAGGATGTCCTACTGAAGAACACGATCAGTGATATGGGAGGCCTTTCGTATATTGACAAAAGAGAACCGCAGAGGTCTTAGAGATAGGACGGCAGAGACAAGGCTTGGGCTTTAGAAAATGATGATGATTAGGAGTACAAATAATTTACAAATGATTAATTTATTTTTTTATTTAGTACCGCGTCTTACTGCCCGTTCGGGCTATACGCATATGTACTAATTACCGTGATGTGTTAGGGTTCAGAAAAGTAGAATTTATAGGAAGTTTACCCACATTTGTGGGGAGAGAGGTTGAAAACCGCTTAGGGGAAAAAAAACCATCCTCAGTATACCCGACCAGGATCGAACTCCGATCTCCCCATGGATTGATATTGAATGGTCAGATGGAGAAGAGCCGCATTGTCAGTCAAATGGTCTAACGTGCTACTCTCGCAGTAGACTAAGACTGCCGATGACGGAGAGAACGAGGTTTGAATCTCGGTCGGGTGTACAGAGGGTGGTTTTCCTTAAATGGTTTTACATTCTCTCTCCGTGCAAGTGCGGGTACACTTTCTATAAATTTAGCCTCCTTAATCCCTAATTCCACTAGTATGATTAGTATATGAGCGTATAACCTGAACGGGTAGTAAGACGCGGTGATAAAAACAAAAACTAGCAACAACTGACGTGTTAAGGTTCTCATCTGCATCTTCTGTGTGCGCCTACAAGCGCAACATTTCAGCGCCGTTCAGCACTGGCTTCAGAAAGCTGGTTACCTGCTTTCTTTCTGTAAGCACCTTTAGATTATATTGCTGGTCATGGGGAGATCAAGGTTTGAATCCCAGGCGAGTGTGCTAATAGGGGTGTTACATAAATGGTTTGCCAATCTCCCTCCTTGTAAACGTGGGTACATTTCCTCTCAGATCCTACCTTATTAATTCCTATTTCATTAGCATAAATTTATGTATATGACCCGAATGGGTACTAAGACGCGTTATAAGTAGCTGAGCTAGTTTAGTCAATATTGGGTGAAGTTAGGTTAAGATTACAATGGTGTATAGTAGGATCACTTTAGTAAAAAAAGTATATAAAAGTTCATTAAATCTACTTTCATGTACTTATAAACCTTGCTACTTGTTCTGATAAAGGTTTTGTAGATAGACCTTTGATAATACAACTTTTCATTTGTGTTTGTACGTGTTTGGCTCCCCTTAAAAACAAATATTAATAAATAAACTAAATGAATATGTAAAAATTTTATCCCCTAAAAGAACTATGGGTTTGATAAGTTTTGTCAAAATGGTGCTAGAAATAAATATATTTCAAGACTTAAGCTTACATTGGTTGCATTTTAAATTATCCTTTTGTAATTTCAACTTTTTATTTGTACAGTGTCAAATTTCATTTATTATTTTGACAAGTTTTATACTTTTTCTCATCTTTTGAGCTACAGACAAAATTCTCACTTTTATACCCTTGTTGATAGTTTTAGTCCACCTATACAACGTTTGATCGAAAAAGTATGAATTTGGTATTTTGATTTTACCAGAATTAAAATTTACTTTACCAGAAGTCGGGAACAGCTTTGGAGTATTTCCCGAGACCGGGAATTTCTGAAAAAAAAAAAGCATTTTTTAATCGCCACCGTAATATTTAAGGTGTATAAAATAATTAATTTGACGCTTAAAAAATACAATTTATTTAATCATAAATATGTTTTATTCCTAAATATATCAGAATTACCAAAATAATGTTTTTTTATTCATAAAAACATTTTTGGATAAATTCACAAACTTGGAAATTTATTTTAACATTATTGTTTATAAAATATATATTCATTAATACTTTGGAATTTATAAATTTATTTTAAAGTCATATACATTTTTGCTAAAATAACATTCTAGTTAATGGAAAAATCCTTTTAATTTCAGTCAGAGTAGATTTTATGTTAATATTGCTTCAAAAAGGAGATAAGCTTAGCAGTTCCTTTCTCGTTGGTGTCAAAAATTTGAAATTATTTATTTGGTGTTTTATATGTGTGTTTTAATGTATTTAATTACATGATTTCTATCAATAAACATATTTTCAAAATTTCTTAGGTCCCGCTCATTTTCTCTCGAAATTTGATATACAGAAAATTTCAAAAAATTCTGGAAATTCCCGAAACCAAAAACCCTAGTTTGAATCCATTTATTTTGCATGCATTTTCAGTTAACTTAAGAAATAATTTAATTTTTTATATTATTTAAAAATATTTAGTACAGATTTATTCTTCAAGTTTTTTTTTTGTCTAGTTGTTCCAATAAAAGCAAGATTACAAAACTTTTTGCTAGTATTTCAAAGCCATGCTATATATAAATATTTATTTAATTTTGATTCTCCTTGCTCTGAATATATTAGGCTGAAATTAAAAAATTATCCTGGAGGTATCCTTTTGAGTGATTGTTCAATTTTGGAAGAAAGCCATCGATTGAATTAAAAACCCGCACCAGTGGAAGCTTGGACTAAAATAAAGGTGATTATCAAGGCCCAGATTTTGATGACATGTCTTCTTTTTTTTTTGTGGTCCATCAGAGACAATGCTCAGTTGTACATAATCTCTGTTCATGAGTCTCTGGTTGTAGAAATGTATATTTATAGGTCTTTTTTGCTCATTTTTTGCCATTTTAGATGTTTAGGTCATTTTTCTTGCTTTTTACTGTTTAATAAATCCTTTTTTAAGCGTTGTTTTTTTAAAATAAATTTTAAGATTGTTTGAAAATGACTTTATAAAGGTTATATATATATATATATATACATTATCGGTGCTTTGATAAAACGTGAATATTCAAACATCAGATATTTACCACACACTTGTTGACTGAAGAATATAATGTTATGAGTCCAAATAACTTTGTACCCCTTTGCTTATAAAATCCACATTCCTGGTGAGACCTTCACTACACTAAGTTGGAAAGGGTTGCAGGGGAAGGGGAGAGCAATTTTTAGAGTTCAACTGAACTTTGTACCGTCTTTACATTCCTGGTGAGTTATTCACTCAATCATGTCTGGAAAGGGCTGAGAGGGGATGGGGAACTATCGCTTTTAAAGCAGGTATTTCTATTCCAATGTTAAGTAGAACACATGATTTTAACCGTCAAAAGATGTATAATGCATAGTTTTCATTTATAAAGTGCACATTATATTTTATTTGTTTGCAAATCATTTTATGTGTATTTAGAATGCCTTGAACCAAACCATCTAAAGCGAGTCATTTGAGGCAAATTATTACTGAAATTCGGAGAGGATATTTTTTATACAGAGAGTAAAATACTTTTCTATAAATATGTGAAGTGAAAGTGGCTGGTATCAGATAAAATATTTAACCATTCAACGGCATATCAGTGCAACAAACATGTCCGTGGTATACAGAATATCTATAAAAGGAAACCTTCAATTATTACTTGCACAAAATGCATTCACGAATCAAGAAATATCCTCAACATTTTATTAAGATTTGTGTGACGTTCTGTATCTGCGAACATTCCTCTGTGGAAACTGAGCAATGTTAAACTAAAGGCTTTCCTGGGACTATAAACGGTTCATTCTATTCCAGACGAGTCCACATCGAGAAAAAACTGGAAATGGACAGACCAGGAGAGATATTTTTGCTTATGTGTATAATGTAAATCCTAACTCTTGTAATAAATACATCATATTATGGAATTTCAATCAAACTTTTTAGGTCATTTTTCTGCAAATTTAAAGTCATTATATATTTTTGGTAATTTTAAGGTCATAAAAATCTGGGCCCTGGTGATTATATAGTCTGATTTCTCAGTGACTAAGAGTTGGTTCAATTACCAGTTAGAAGGATGTTTTCCACTCTCCATCTCTGTATACGCGGATTCATATCCTCTAAACTCTACCTACCAGCGTAATAGGCCCAAATAGATGGTTAGAAGTGGTGGAGGAAAATAAATTACAAAAACAATGTTTGAGGTAGCACAGAAAATACACAGACGTCGTCGTCCCATTTGTACTTTAGAAAGAGAAAAAGAAATAAAACCTAAAATGTTGTTTATATGAGTTTAAATGTCGCACATGCCTTCCTTTACACCGTAAAAAAAAATTAGGTTGACTTCTTGTCTCCAAGCAACAAAAGTGAATTTCATATTAAGACAAACCAAAATAAGACAAAACTCATTATGTGTATAAAACGAGATACGAGGCAGAGTATAATAGAACTACGAGTAAGACAACATCAAATAGCAGAACTTTGCTATATAGGAAGTAAGAAAATAGAAGCAAGAAATATATAGGAAGTACAGGGTGGCCATAAAGTCTAGACGTATAGGCATATACACAGATACACAAATACAGGCAAATATACGTGGCTAGATGTGTTTTAATACATAAAAATACTTTAAAAATATGGTTAGGACATTAAAATACATTACATTGCATATTCAATGTGTTGTCCAATTTTACTTGGTGTGCTTTTTTTGGCCTTGGCCCATGCGTCTGGACGTTATGGCCACCCTGTGGAATAACGCAGGGTAAAATAATTTTTCAAAGGAAAAATATATTATTAACCTCAAAGAGCATAGGTCTAGAAATCAAGAAATAATTCTTCACGCCTACGTTATCTTATACGTAAGTGAAACATAGACCATCGGTAGAACCAAAAACCACATTTTTCAGCACCGCGTCTTACCACCTATTCAGGTTATTCGCCTATGTACTAATTACTCTCATGTGTTATGAATTAGGAAGGTTGGATTTAGAGGAAGTGTACCCGTATTTGCTTGGAGGGAGAGTATAAAACCATTTTGGGGAAAACCACCCTCAATACCCCCAACCAGGATTGAACCCCGTTCTCCTCGTCATCGACAGTATAGTCTATTGCATGAGTGAAGCATAATACCATGTGGCCACCGAAGCGGGTAAGAAAATATTCAAAGCACTAAAAATGTGGTGACCAGCTTCGGTGGCCGCATGATCTAAGGCAGGGATGAGGAACCTGAGGCTTTTTTAGGTGTTTGGTGCAAACTTTACCTATTTTTTAAAATCAATTATGTGTCATAATGTTAAAAAAAAGAACCAATCTCGTCTATCTTACCTATGACTAGTGTACTATCATATTTTGACCAGGTTTACTGTGCATGAAGTGTGCGGCCTTATGAGAAATCCGTTTCATGACACGTGGCCTTACAATACCAAAAGCTTCCTCACCCCTGGTTTAAGGTGTCACTCTCCCAATAGACTGGGCTGCCGATGACGGGGAAATCGGGGTTCGAATCCCGGCTGGGTGTACTGAGGGTTATTTTTTTCTTAAATGGATTTTCACTCTCACTTTTCACAAATTTGGGTACACTTCCTTTAAATTGACCTTCCTCATACTTAACATATTATCGTAATTAGTATATATGCATATAGCCCGGACGGATAGTAAGACGGGGTTCTAGAAAAATGTCGTGCTTCAAAAGAATAATTAAGTGAATATATCATGGATAAAGACAGCATCATGGAGATAAAAAAATCACCAAGATAAATAACACGTGTAAATACCCTCTCATGGGCACCTTACCTACATTTGAACCCCGACCTTCTCCATTACCAGCAGTAGAGTCTATTACGATATTTACGTCTGAGACCATGTAACCACCAGACTTTGTACGACCCCTAAGAACAGAAATCAGTTATTTAGTACTTTTGTGTTTATTTGGTTTTCTCTTTTAGGAAGTTGCGTTGCTCATTGCATACTTCCTCGTGATGAGTTCCGATGGAATGAAACCTAGGTCGGGGGATTGGGCGTTGACGATCGATTTTCTTCAAGAGGCAGCCATTACTTTTTTTTTTTTGTCCAATGGCAGCGATGTTTTAGTGTGAAATGTGTTCTTCTTTTCTTTGTAAAAGCCGTATTGTATTTGTTCCTTTATGTGTTTCTATCCACACTTTACCGTACCTTCGTCCGAATTCAATACAACTACCTCATACCATGGTGTAGTGGTCATTGCACCCGGCTACAAACCTGAGGGTCCCGGGTTCAATTCCCGGCTGGTACCTTGGGTATTTTCCCGGAAGGGATATTACCCCAACTGTCACCAGGGTTTGTTTAGTTAGGTGTAAGTTAGGTTGTAAGTTTTTCCACTGGTTCCACACCATCATACTTACTATCACCATCACCATCACCTCATCTCATCAGGACATGGAAAGAGCTTCCAAGGAAAGGATGTACAATTACCACGTTTGGGCGTTCCCTGGGCAACGAACGGTGCTTAGTATGGATAATCTTTCCATTACTGGGCTACAATTGGTGTAGTCTAAACGCACATCATTATTATTATTATACTTCACAAAGCGAAAAGCTGTTTTCCTTATATAGTAACATCTCAATTGTTATTTTTTAATGAGGTATCGATTCAAAAGTGGCAATCAGCGATCCTAAATACAAATACAAACCTGAAACTAACAAAACAATGAAGTGACACGAGTCAGTTTCAAGTCAGAAATTAGCTATTAATAATAATAATAATAATAATATTAGCACCGCGTCTTACTACCCGCTCGGGTTATACGCTTAAGTACTAATTACGCTAATGGATTAGGAATTGGGAGGGTTGAATTTAGAGGAAGTGAACCCGCATTTGCGTGGAGGGAGAGTGGAAAACCATTTAGGAAAAACCACCCCCAGTTCACCCGACCGAGATTCGAACCTCGATCTCCCCGTCCTCGGCGGTCGAGCTCAACACGACTAGCGCGTTAACCAACTACGCCACCGAGGCGGGTAATTAGCTATTAAATTAAGACCTAAATTGAATAAAAGTAAACTAAATGGCATCCAGTCAAAATGAGTTCTCCCACAATCCACGCAGGCCTAGTTGATAGTCCACTGTTTATCTTTACATAAGGGCATCCTCAGGCAGCAATTATAATCCTGGTCCTCGATCTTTGCGCACCAAACGCTCTACTACTGAGCTATCCAGGTTTTCATCCTAGTCAAATGTTTGAGGTGTCTGTTTTTCTATATTAGACGTTCCTTAACTGTTCTGTCTAGGTTTGTCCTAGAGTTCAGTTGACTTTCAGACCATGTGAGGATTTAACCCTGCGAGTATGTGTATATTCATGTTTGTGTGTGGGTGTTTGTGTGTATGTTTATGTTTATGTGTGAATATGTATGTTTGTTGTAGAGTATGACGTCACTCTACCGGCACCGCGCGCTCTTGAACTCTGGGCACGCCGTGTGTGGTGCTAGAGAGCAGGTCTCTGGCGGGACCACAGTTCAACTCTCACTCACTTTTACACACTCACTTTACTAGCTTACTTTGGGTCAGTCGAACTGATAGTGCTTGACTTGCTTGCACATCAAACGAAACAGTTGTATCAGACATTGTTCTTTATTGATCAGCTGTAATTGTAACACTACACGAACCTGTAAACCTTAAATGTTTAACAAAGGCTTTCAGCTATTGCCACTTAAGAAAACGTTCAATAATCTGGCATCAGACATTGTTTTTTATTTGGATCACTTGTGGTTATAACCAAAATTAGCACGCTTCCAGTAACTAAGTGGTTAAAAAGATTTAATGAACGACAAACTAACAAGAAGGTTCCAAGAAAATATTTAATTGTGTTTGTGTGTGTGTATATGTGTATGTGTGTGTAGATGGGTGTGTGTTATTTTGTATGTAGGCCTATGTGTGTAGTATATGTGTATGTTTGTGCATTCTTTTGAGTTTGTGAATGTGTATGTTTGTGTGTAATATATTTGTTTATGTGTGTTTTAGTGTGTGCGTGTATGTGTATTTATTTATATAGTCTATATATATATATATATGGTGTTCCGATTTATGTGGTAAGTAACTGGAGGGTGTGGCTAGCAGACCTCAAAACAACACAATAAGTCCTTGTGAGTTATGAGCATATCTCCTATGCGCAATGGCTCCCATTATGAGGCCTTCCAAGTTTCTGCTGGAATCGCTGATAGCGCTACTTGATACACCCCTGTTCATGTAACTGCATCCCTGCCTGTATACAAGCAGTGATAACATATGTCACTTACAAGAGGTGTTCTGAATGTTCTCCTTGCACCTGAATACACAACGCATCATTGATTGTCTAAAACACGTTCAAACACCACATGTGTGCAACATCCGTAATGTGTGCTACGTGAATGATGGCCTTGATATTTCCCCACAGGTAATAATCTAATGCTGGGGTCTCCAAACTACGGCCCGTGGGCCACATTCACCCCGCCACAAGATTGTATCAAAAAAACAATTAATTGTTTCTCTTCGTTATTTATTAAGCACACAGTTTATTTGACATGTCCGATTTCTGTCCGCACGCGTGCTTCCCCCATGAGACCAAGCCAGAGTGCTGTCGGAATTGCAAACCCTCATTTTCAGTCACAGGCGCCATTCCTTATAACGACAACAGAACGACTTGACTGTGACGATTTTTAGGTAGATCCAAGTTTCCCGGCAGAGGGTTATCAAAGGAAAGTTTCGAAAGATGTTATCTAATTAAAAAACAAGTAATTATATTGACTAATTATTATAAATATAATTTATTACATATAAATTGATTCATATCTCACAGAGAATAATCAACGTCAATCACTTTTATCAAACACTGACTGGCCTCGGGAGGTGGAATTTTTTTATAGACGTGACTGGTCATATTACTTGAATCTAAATTTGCATGTTGAAACAAATTTGATTTATGATCTATTTACGCATGTCAAGGCATTCAGGGCAATAATAATGCTACTTGAAGAACAGGTGAACGTTACCTTGGCCCGCAAAAATGTATAAAATATATTATGTGGCCCGCATAGTAAAAAGTTTGGTGACCCCTGATCTAATGGATTGAGTTTAGGGGAGCGTGTAGGTCGGGCGACGAGTCTTGTATGGCCTATCAACTTTTGCGTGAACTGCTCATGGCCCGTCTACAACCAAACGCACCCGCTTGTCGGACTTGCAACTACGCAATAACGTAATTTTGTCTGTCTACAATAGTTTACGCAAACACAATCGTATGTCGGAACTGTCGGACCCGCTTGTCGGGAGGAGATGAACATTATCCATCTCTTGCGTTTACATAGTTGCGGGTGACCTGGCGGTCTAGGGGTAAGGTGTCAGACTTCTGTGCTGGAGTCCGGGGTTCAATCCTCGGTCCCGGCAAAGATTTATCTGAATGCCAAACCCTTCCTTCACCTCTGACAAGATGTGTATTAATCACAACTTGTGAATGTGAGGAATGCCAGGCCTCCACCGTGGTTCGGATTCCACGTTAAACTGTAGGTCCTCCATTTCATCTCATAATCACCCTTCCATTACACATTAGCGTAAGTGCGTATAACCCGAACGGGTAGTAAGACGTGGTGCTAATAATAATAATAATAATAATAATAATAATAATAATACAAATAATAATAATAATAATACAAATAATAATACAAATAATAATACAAATAATACAAATAATAATACAAATAATACAAATAATAATACAAATAATACAAATAATAATACAAATAATACAAATAATACAAATAATAATACAAATAATACAAATAATAATACAAATAATAATAATACTAATAATAATAATAATAATAATACAAATACAAATAATAATAATAATAATAATAATACAAATATTAATAATACATAGTTGCGTTGGTTTGCGTTCAGCCAATAAAAAACAAATATGGATGGACTACTAGAATCAAATAATATGAAGTTATTTGGTCTACGACAACAGCTCTTGGAAATGTATAGTTAAGAATACAGGATTTTCAATTATTATTATTATTATTATTACTACTACTACTACTATTAGCACTGCGTCTTACTACCCGTTCGGGTTATACGCACTTACGCTAATGTGTAGTGGTAGGGTGATATGAGATGAAATGGAGAAACTACAGTTTAACGTGGGATCCGAACCACGGTGGAGGCCTGGCATTCCACACATTCACAAGTCTTGTCAGAGGTGAAGGAAGGGTTTGGAAATCAGATAAATCCGTGCCGGGACCAAGGATTTAACCCCGGACCCTCAGCACAGAAGTATGACACCTTACCCTTAGACCACCAGGTAACCGATTTTCAATTAAAATCATATATATTTAACTATTTAAATATTTTTAAAATATTTATTTCTTTTTTGAAAACATTAATATGAATCTGACTTTTATAGTCATATTTGCTGTTTGTTTCTCTTGGTTGAAATTACGTCTTGCTACTTTTCATTGTAAACAGTCTATTTTGTATTTGATAAAAGCGTAATTACAAGTGCGTTTGCGATTGCGTGATTGCGAGTCCGACAAGCGAGTGTGTCAGTTGTAAACGGGACATCACCCAGATATATTCTGGCCACTCTACTTAAATATGGTGGCACCCCATCATGTATGAACCACATATGTCGTACCATATACAACGGGGCATCCTCGAATAGCAAATTTAACAGGGTTTTGTTTTAGCACCGTGTCTTACTACACGTTCGGGTTTTACGTATATGTACCAATTAAGCTTATTAGTTTTAGGTATTAGGGAAGGAAGTGTACCCGAATTTTCATGGAGTGAAAGTGGAAAGCCATTTTGTAAAAAAAAAAAAAAAATCTTCAGTACACCCGAACGAGATTTAAACCAAAATCTTTCCGTCATCGGCATTCTTGTCTACTGCGAGAGTAGTGCGTTAGAACATGTGGGTGTATTGACCACAACTTGTGAATGTGAGGAATGCCAGGCCTCTACCGTGGTTCGGATCCCACGCTAAACTGTAGGTCCTCCATTTCATCCCATAATCACCCTACCATTACACATTAGCGTAAGTGCGTATAACCCGAACGGGTAGTAAGACGCGGTGCTAATAATAATAATAATAATAATAATAATAATAATAATAATAATAGAACATGTGGCCACCGAAGCGGGACGTGTCCGCCATTTCGCGATTGGAATAAGCTTCCATGATTACAGTGCCTTGTGAAGACACACACTGGACCGGCTTCAGTTAGTGGTGTCCATAGCGTTTGGTATATCAGACGTGCGTTGGAAACTCAATGGTGAAACGGGCTCAGCAACACACACTCCACGCTCGTATTTACCACATTATGTACACAAAGAGGGGTGTGCCACCCACCAACAGTGGACACAATGAGGCCAGTAACTCGTGAACGAGCCAACTTTTTATTTTATTTTTTAGCCTATATCATTACTGACCGGGAGGGACATTATATCCTGTTCGGTCACCTGTATGTAGACAATTTTCCGCTCTGATGGTACATATCATTTCCCAGGGTACACCTATGGAGGTCGTCAACACGTCGTACCCACTATGAGATGATGTGATGATAGTTATTATGAAGGTGTGGAGCAGGTGGAAGTCTTAAACCTAACCTAAAGCTGGGGTTTCCTCGGGTAGCGGTGCCGCAATCTAGCGGCCGTAATATGACGTTGAATGACATCACAAAAACGTTGTCCGTACAAACAATCGAGCGTGGTTTCCTAGATAGCGTTGACTGCCACCGTCATGCCAAATAGCGGTGCCGCCATTTGTATCACGGCCGTCATTACGGCCACAAACAATTTGGTACCGTTTTTTGAAGTCATGCGGTGAACTTTTCCCTAAAAATGAGTCAAAATTGGAGTAACTGCGGATATTGGCTTCTTGTTTCTGTTGCATGGCTTTGAAGTTATGTCTTCTCTTATGTAATTCAGTACATAATCAAACAACACTGGTGTTAAATTAAAATATTCCCTGAATTTTTCTTGATTGCAGTGCAGATGACGATGCATTAAAATTTCATATGCACCTTCTGTAGCACGGCTTTTATAAATTTTACTTTCCTCCGAACGTTTCTTGTTGTCGTCTTCTGATGACTCTTCATTTTTCAAAAATACTAGTAATGCCAAATCAAGATCATCCATTTTCAAATTACAAATTCATACTTTTCACACCGTCACGACGACATACAAGGGCTAGGTTTACATAAACTCGCCACAGTCACGGAACGGCCGCCACACAGAAGACGGCTAACGCTATATTACGGTCGCTAAATTACCGCACCGCTACCCGAGGAAACCCCAGCTTAAGCCTAACTATCTAAACCCTGGTGACTGTTGGGGTAATTCCTCTTAAAAGAAAAATAACCAGGGTACTGGTCAGGAATCAAACGTGCGAACCCTAGGTTCTTAGCCAGGTGTACTGACCACTTCACAGGGTTGGATTTTGAACACAGGACATATGTTCATAAGGACTTTTTAAGTTAGTTTTGAGGTCTGCTATCCACACCACAGTTACTTCCCACATAAATCGGAACACCCTCTGTGTGTGTGTGTTTTTTTGCATATATGTATGTCTATGTGTGTATATATGTATGTATAAGTATGTGTGTTTATATATATATATATATACACAGTCAACTCTGGTTTTAGTCACCTGTAAAGGAAGACAGTCTTCTAAGTTGTATCTATACGACAGGAGTTACAATACGGGGAATGACAGAATGTGGCCATTTAGTAATTGTTTTCAATAGTCCCTTTCTTCCAGAGGGTATATGAAACTCAAAAAAATTTGACTTTTCTACTTAGTTTAGTTTTTGAATGCATGGATAGTGTGAAATCAAGTGTGGAAAAAGCACAGACTACAGAGAAGGATCTGGAAAAAAAATATTGACTATAACAGTATACAGTAAACAACAGCATATAGCAGAATTTTTATGATTAATTAATAGATTTCAATAAATAGCGATTGTATTTGAACTCTTATTTTGTTTGTCACTAATCCACTATTTTAAGATAGTAAAAAAAAATCTGTTTTAGTGAACTTCGGACATAGTGAACAAAATATCCGAGTCCATAGAGGCTTATTATAACCAGAGTTGACTATGTTTATGTGTGTGTATATATGTATATTTATGTATGTGTGTGTGTGTGTGTATGTATACAAGTGTGTTTATGTGTGTAGATATGTATGTACATATATATGTTTATGAGTGTGTGTGTATGTATGTAAATGTATGTGTGTATATATATATATATATATGAATGTTTATGTGTGTATATGTGTGTGTTTATATATAGGCCTATATATATATATGTTTATGAGTTTTTATATATATATATGGTTATGTGTGTAGATGTGTGTGTATTTATGTGTGTGTATATGTATATATATGTGTGTATACGTGTGTATTTGTATATATGCATATTTATGTGTGTTTGTGTATATATATGTAGGCCCTATGTTTATGTGTGTGTATATGTGTGTTTGTAATTTGTATATATGTATGTTTATGTGTGTATATGTGTTTGTGTGTATATATATATATATGTTTATGTGTGTGTATATGTGTGTTTGTAATTTGTATATATGTATGTTTATGTGTGTATATGTGTGTTTGTAATTTGTATATATATGTTTATGTGTGTGTATATGTGTGTTTTTAATTTGTATATATGTATGTTTATGTGTGTATATGTGTGTTTGTAATTTGTATATATGTATGTTTATGTGTGTATATGTGTTTTTGTGTATATATATATATATATATGTTTATGTGTGTGTATATGTGTGTTTTTAATTTGTATATATGTATGTTTATGTGTGTGTATATGTGTGTATATGTGTTTGTGTGTGTTATATATATATATGTTTATGTGTGTGTATATGTGTGTTTGTAATTTGTATATATGTATGTTTATGTGTGTATATGTGTGTTTGTAATTTGTATATATATGTTTATGTGTGTGTATATGTGTGTTTGTAATTTGTATATATGTATATTTATGTGTGTTTGTGTATATATATATATGTGTATGTGTGTTTATATATGTTTATGTGTATATATGTATGTATATGGTAGTGTTTGTATGTATGTATATTTATGTGTGTTTGTGTGTGTTTGTGTGTGTATATATATATGTATGTTTATATGTATGTATATGTGTGTTGCAGGTCCATGAAAGTTTACCCTGCCAGTCTGTTACTCGACGTGTCGACTCCATGCCCGTCAGTCCGTCCCGGCGATGATAACCGCGGCTCGCTCCGCCATGGCTACCAGCACCGAGTTTGGATGTCCGGAGACAGGGGTGGGCAAGACGCTGGCGTCCATCACGCGGAGACCTGCCACCCCGACAACCCTGAAACAAGAGACACGTCATTAGTAGGGACGCCGAAATATCGCGATACGTGTTTTTATTAACTTTTACTCAACAAATTTAAAATAATATCAAAATATGTTTTAATGTTCATTGAACCATTTTTAAATTTGTTTTACACGCGGGAAATAAAACGATATTGGATACTTTTTCACGAAATTGACTACTTGGTATTTTATGTACGAAAAATCGTCATTTGGGTCGATTTTAATTAGAATTAATGATAAAAAACTATACATATTTGTATTAAATAAGAGATGTCATCTTTTAACCTATTTTTTGCTTTAAATTATCAGTAAAAAGAGCACCAAATGCACTATTACAATGTCGTCTTAATATTCATATAACCAATCAAAGTTCCCACTCTAAAAATTATTCCTCTGAAACAAAGGCCATTTTAAAAGAAGTAAAATATGTATTTTATCTGGCTTTTATGACAGTAATATCGTGACCCAAGGCAAATATTTTAAATATAAGAGAGAGAATATCAGCCTTAATTTTTGTATCAATAGCACATACAACTTAAATTTTAATTTGATTATTTTTTTACCAATTTTAGCACAAAAAAAACATTTCATTTACTGACGTTTAATACCGAACACAGTTTTTTATTTAGCGAATTCCAATCATTTTAGTCACCAAAAATCAGGGTATATACTCATTAGTGATTGAAAGAGTACACTTTGGTGGCGCGCGCTCTCCACTCCACCCTTCCCCCAACCCGCCCCCAGTTACCATCCCCTCGAGTGGTGAGGATGTGGGGTTCACGAGAAGAGGTCAGTGTTTTTGCAGCTTTTATATCATAACTCTTTTCGGTTTAAATAAATCAAATATTGCTTCAGTACAAACATATAGTCTCATTTTCTTCGAAAGATCTTGAATATATGACTAAGGTGTCTTGGAATATATTGACATAATGCAATGGGTCAGTTTCATTTTCAGACCTAGTACGCCTCTAGTGAGGCGCTATACTAAATACAAGACGACATCTACCTAGACCAGAATGTAATGGGCCAGTTTCATAATCAGATTTAGTACGTCTCTGGTACTATACTAAATACAAGATGACACCTACCTGGACCAGAATGGAACGGTCCTATTACAATGGCAGAATGGACGTGGAGAGGAGTTACACTCGATCTACTGACCTGAGTTGAGGGTCCAGCACAGTGGTAGCATCCCGAGGACGCCCATCCTGCAAGTTCCCCCGGGATGGTAGCCTGTAATGGCCACAGTCCGAACCACGCACTCCAGGAATCCGCTGTCGTGAGGGTCCGGGATTAAATCCTCGCACTCCTCCAGTCTAGGAAGCATCAGTCGAGCCCCCAGACGCCGGAAGGGTGGGCTGGACACAACTCTAGCGGCCACCTGCGCAGCTGGTAATGAGAAGTGTCAAGTTACGTTATCTTTTCTCGTTAGCTGTTAAAATATTAATAACAATTAAATCCTAGACCTTTTTATGTCCAAGGGCCAAAGTCTGTGTCTCTTGTTGGCTCGCGTGTCGCAATACTGTACCAATAATATTTGGATTGGATGAATTTAAAATATTTGTATTAGTTTATTCTTATACACTTATACTCAAATTAAGGATTAGGATAGCTTGTGAAGTATGTTCTCTAATGTTTTATCTTATCTTAGATTTTTCATAGCAGGAGGTAACGGGATTTGCCTTATCTACTAGAGTTGTCATTTGCCGGTTCGAAGTACATTAATTGTATTAAAACTCAATATTTTTCTTCGTTCAAAAAATAAAAATAGTTTTTAAAATAACGTAAAATACGTAAGTAAAATGCTTATTTATTTTATTATGTAAAATATGTATCTGTATCTGTCATTTATTTTTTCAAATAATGTTATAATTTTTATAGCCAGTGGGCCGAAAAAAATGTAACCACGGGCCGCAACTAGCCCGCGGGCCGTGGATTGGAGATCCCTGCCCTAAACAGTGGCCGAGATAGCTCAAGTATTGAACTTGGTCGCCGACATAAAATATGAGATCAAAGGTTTTCCAAGGAAAGGTTTCGTTTAATTTCTTCCGATATATTTTCCAACTATTTCAATGAAACTAATGTGACCGAGATTTCCTAAGTTTTTAAGTTTACATTTTAGTTTATTTCATCATATAATAGACATTAACGCCAGAGACATTTTCATATGAGTTAAAATAAAGCATTAACAGCTATATCAATTCACTTCTCACATTCATGTATAGACTACAGCGCTTTGTGGTTGAATGTGTCACTTACGTTGGGTCTGTTGTACACAAATAATCAAATCCTTTCACAAAAGCATCTTTTTACCCTGGGATTCAATTGATCTGTAATTTTTACCGGAAAATGTTACGATTAAACATTTGCTCGAAGATATTTGATGTTTATTTCTAGCGGCCTTTGACAGTGAGGTATCTATCTATCTACCTTCTCCAGAGCGTTGACGACTGTTGAGGCGGGGGTGAGGAACAGTAGGAACTCAAATATCCTTAAGGTGAGAGTGCAGGGAACGCGTGTTCAGGTCAGTATGTTTGTAGTTTTTATGTCAAATCATTTTTTTGGTCAAAATAAATCAAATAATTTTCCAGTAGAAAAATAGAGTTGAAATTTCTTTAAAAGGTAACCTCATCCGTTCTTTAACATCTAGCAAGGGTGTCCTGGAATTTAATGACAACTTTTTCTCTTCGTTTGAAAATGTTGTCATCTATTTTGCGTTATGTTTCATAAAAGATGTTCACTAACTATTGATATCACCACGTGAAGAAAATGAAACTCTTACCTTTTGGAGCAATAATGTACTTATTTTGCCATAAAAACTTGATAAATACTTACCTTCATTTGCGTTCCCTAAATTCCCACCTTAAGAGCCCACATCATCTTCGATAACTGGGAATAAAGATACAATATTACGCTCGAATCATAAAAGTATCGAATTAAGGTTTTATACATTATTCATTTGACAACAGCGAAAATGGAATCAGTTTTATAGTTTATTTTTATTTTAAAACAACGATTTTTCCCTGTTGATTAGTTTTAAATGTGGTAATACTGTTTCACTACTCCAATTCCTTTTTTTAAAGGTAGACTAGGTACAAGTTACAGCGCCACCAATGCAACGTTTGGTTCGAGCTGAATTACCTAAGTTAGATGTTGTCCGAGTGGTAAGACGGGATTCTTAATGAAACGTTATGATAGTACTATTTACCTTCCACCAAACAGGCGACATCTTGTGGTTGTTGGAGGTAGCGTGGGTCTATCCTTGGAGGAGTGAAGGGGTGTCGGCTGGCAAGACTCACTGTACCCCTACTGAGGGGTTGTAGACAAGATGCCAACATCACAAACCCTTCTTTACTCGTTTCATTGCTGCCATTGAAGTGGAACAATCCACTGAAAGTCTTCAAGGAAAAATGAAAATATGCTATGAATATTATATGTATATTAATAAAACTTAGAAAATTAGTGTAGAGTAAAGGCTTATAATATTTATGCATTTACTAGGATGATTTTTCAAATCCTCGAATAATTTAACCATTAAAAATTTTTAATAATACCTACTGTTTTTATAGTACACAAAAATTTTGGTGAAAATAAATCAAACATTTTTTCATTTATATGAGGTATTAAACGTGCGCTTTCTAAACCAACTAATTAAACCACACGTCTTATGAATTAACATAAATCTTTAACAGATACAACATTCAGCGCTCCGGCCGTTAATTTATCACTGAGAAATGGGGAAACCCACATTTCACCAATGATAATTTTTTTCGGTTATGCTAAGAATCGAGCTCGGGAACCATAGCTCAGTCGACAAACACGCTACCGACTGAGATAAGGTGTCGGACAAAATCGAACATTGATTATTAAGTCAATCATTGACTAAGTAGATGTGTTTATCTTATTTTCAACACATGGTAATATCATCAGTTATTGAATATCTGTCATAGTCATTGAGGTATTTGACCTGGAATTTTTCTCTTACTTTAAACAATTTCTGTTCATATTTCGTGATTCTGAAGAAATATTTTATACGTTTTGACCAGAACGATTTATTCATAAAAAAAAACTAAAAATATGAAGCCTTACTTGAGTTCCCTTCTATTCCAACTTGACAATAAGAATTATTAATATATCTAACCCGTAGGCTCCGAAAGTTCGAATAAAAGTGGTGTGTAAGAGCTCTCGACCGGAAAAAATTGTATTTCTTCAAATACTCTAGAATGGGGTCACCAAATCATCGATTGTCAGCTACCGACAGCCACTGAACAATTTTCGGTACACCCAATATCATTGCTGAGGGAACTTCAGATCTTATGGAGAACATATTTGTCTTCACGCTCTATCTCTTTTTCCCTCTCTCCCTCTATCTCAGTCTACTGTTGCCAAACTCCTCGCTTTCAGTTATGTCTGAAGGTGATGTGCTGGGGTAAGAAGGAGCTATTGGCCACTCGAATAACCAGCGTTGCGAAACTTGTCTTACATCAGAGGGACGTTAGGCCACAAGAAAAAGAGAATGACAACGCTGTTTCCGATAGTAACCATGCAGTTCCCTCAGCGGTGATATTCAGTATAACTCGATCGGGAATATTTGTTGTGGAACAGTAACATCTACTCCGTCTACCATGAAAGATGGCAGTCTTACCTTGACCCACCGTACTATGACTCTATCTTATAAATTATATCATAGTCACAGGGATCTTTAACCTGTTTAAGGTACAAGGGCCGATGTTTCTGTCTCTTGTTGGCTCGTGGGTCGCAATATTGTACTGACAATTTTAGAATTGAATATTGCTTAATATATTACTTTTCTTTTGGCATCCCGAATGTCTCATAGTACTCTCTCTCTCTCTCTTGTCCATTAGACTACTATAGTATCCATTTGCAGGTTCATGGTAAATTTGTACAAAATTGTAATATCTTTCTTCGCGTGCAGAACAAAAATAGCTTATAATATAACTTAAAATAAATATTTATTATATTATTCAACTAGGTCAAATATATTTTTTTTTCATTTTTTCTTTTGAAACAATGTTATATTTTTCATGACCCGCAAAAAAATAATGTTACGGTGGGCTGTAAGTGGTCCGTGGGCTAAGTGTTGAAGACCCCCATTGCCATAGTGTATCAATGCAAAGTAAGCTTTCTACCTTTCAGGGTGAATGAAGGGCACATCACAATATCGGAGCCCGAGGTTGGATGGTCACACTTACACTGCACGCACAACCATGGAGGACCGCCAAATGGAAGCTATACGCACTGAGGGGCCACCAAATGGAAGTTATACGCACTGAGGGGCCACCAAATGGAAGTTATACGCATTGAGGGGTCACCAAATGGAATTTATACGCATTGAGGGGCCAACAAATGGAATTTATGCGCACTTAGGGCCCACCTGAACCTTGAGATAAACGGGTGGTAAAGGGAAGAAGAGGTTGAAAATTATAAAGAAAAAGCATCATTTAAAAGCAATTTCATTTTAGGACTATATATATAAACACACAAGACTAGGTTAAAAATATTGAGGGGTTTGAAATAGTCCCAGATCTTCCCCCTCCCTAAAAAAAACATGGGGGGTTCAAGCATACCCAAGCATTTAATTCAAGAACAATCATATCAAAGTTTACCAATTTTCAATAGCAAAGCCGCAAATTATTTATAATTTACTTTTGTTGATGACTGTATGGACGCTATAAATACAGGGTTTCTGATGTCATAAAAGGTTGTTGAGGTTTCAAAGGAAATATAACACTTTAAACTGTTGATTTGCACAAAAATTATAAAATAGGTAAACAGAGTATACAAGCAGTTACTATTGAATTGATGGTATTTAATAGAAACTCACTTGAGGTTTCATGTTAGCAATGTCTCTCATGACCTTCTCGTCTGGTGACCCCATTCCAAACAACACCAGGCTGATGTTACGATGGGCTGAACCCACCCCCATCACACCTGAGGAAGCCAACAGCCCTGGTAACAACATACACGCAGAGGTTTACTGGAGGTTCCATTTAACAACCCATTTAATCCCAAGGATAGCACTCAGCTTAGGTAGATAATACATCTCAAGCCAGACGTTCTAAGATTCTATATAACTCCCGGGATAACACCTGGTTTAGGTGAGTAATACAGCTCTATCCAGATGTCTAAAGAGCCCATATAAATCCCGGGATAACATCTGGTTTAGTTGAGTAATACAGCTGTATCCAGATATCTTAAGAGCCCATATAACCCTCTGGATAACAACTGGTTTAGGTGAGTAATACAGCTCAATCCAGATGTCTCAAGAGCCCATATAACCCTCGGGATAACACCTGGTTTAGGTGAGTAGTACAGCTCAAACCAGATGTCTCAAGAGCCCATATAACCCCAGGATAACACCTGGTTTAGGTGAATAATACAGCTCAATCCAGATGTCTCAAGAGCCCATATAACCCTCGGGATAACACCTGGTTTAGGTGAGTAATACAGTTCAAGCCAGATGTCTCAAGAGCCTATATAACCCTCGGGATAACACCTGGTTTAGGTGAGTAATACAGTTCAAGCCAGATGTCTCAAGAGCCCATATAACTCTCGGGATAACACCTGGTTTAGGTGAGTAATACAGTTAAAGCCAGACGTCACATTTTGGTTATATTTTCATTATTCTTCTTTAGAAAACAATGGAATTGAAGATTAGTGAAATCATTTTACCACATTTTACTAAACAAAAATGTATAAAATCCACTTCATTAAGCCTTATGATTCAAGATTAATCACGCATATAATATCCCAGTTAATCGAGTGTGATACGGGCTCCTAAGACAATATTGAAAAGGTTAAAACAAAATACCCTCAATCATTCGGGTTAGTGGAAGGGAGTAGCTTAACGGATATTAGAAAATATGGATAGTCAAATTTTATCTCACCATTGCATCTCAAATTATTACTTCCTCCTTAACAAACAAGTTTGTTTATAAAATAATATTTGATGCTTGTATGATAAGACTACAAGGTCAACAGCGATCCTTAGTAATTTTGCAAGTTGCTTGAAAGCCAAGTTCACAAGTAATCGAAAAATGAGAGTAAAATAAAATAAAAATGGATAAGCTTCAAACCGGATAATCCACGAGAATATAATCTGGGTTTTACTCTTCATAAATAAGTAAGCACCTGCTTCGTTGACCGCGTGGTCAAGGCGTTACTCTCACAATAGACTAGTCACTAGACTCTCGATGACAGGAATATCGGGGTTCAAATGCCGGTTGGGTGTACTGAGGGTGATTTTGCCTAAATGGTTTTCCACTCTCCCTCCACGCAAATTCGGGTAAACTTCCTCTAATTCAATCTTCTTCATCCTTAACTTATTAGCGTAGTTATTACATATGCGTAAAACCCAGTGGCGTGTCATGAATTGTTGCCAGGGTAGGCAACATTAGTTTTAAACTGTACCTGTGAATTGTTCACACCCCTCAGTAGAACACTCATTGGTGAGGGGAATATAGTCCCGTGTGAGGCATGCAGAACAGATCAGATGTATGATTGGTCAAATAGGGACCAAGGGGGCGAGAACATATCACAGGTAGTTTTAACTATGTCTGTTTACCTCGCAACACTCCACGACACGCCACTGGCTATAACCTGAACAGGTAGTGATAAATAGAAGTATAAAAGTTTTGTTTACTAAAAATGGTTTTACCTTCCCCGGAGAGGAAGAACTTCCTCAGCTGTCTGAAAGTGAGCACCTTGTCCGTTGTGACACTGACTGGGAGTTCCAAAGTCACGTACAAAGGCATGTTGAGATGGTCGTGAAGATTCTCACCCACTGGTAGGTCCACTACCACAGGGATCTACAAACAAATATATATTAATAACCCAACCAGAAATAGGTTCATCGGTGCTCATTTAGTTATAATTATTTATTACCATACATTAATGAAGAATAACATTAGGAATACATTATCTACTACATCTCTTTAAGGTTTTGGTGTGGTTATAACTGTAATTTACAAATATAATATCTAGGCTATTTAATCCATCGTGGTATGCGCGCGGCTGGTCCCACGACGGACAAGACGATATAGGAGAGGAGGTGACTGCCCCTACAATGTATGCAACTCTGTGTGATTCACCCCAAGACGTCGCAAGTGCGCGGCTGGTCCCACGCCAGACAGCATGAGGATCTGTGGGGTGTTGACGGCCCCTGCGCTAAGGACGGTGTCTCTGGAACTGTGGACCAGCCAGGACTCACCTTCTGGACCTCTCAGTTCCACCCCTACGGCCTTCAACCTTTTTCCAGGCTCCTGCGAGAAAACCACCTGAAATAGACGGACGCGCTTGTTAGGTGTGTTTAAAAAACCTTCCTATCAATTAATGGTTAAAACCAGTGACATTTATTTACACAATATGAATGCACAGCTCTCTGTCTCCTTCCTATTCCTTCATTTTTTTTAGTATTTTTTTATCCACAGTATCACCATTCACTCGAAGTCAAGCCACCAGGAGACAGTGGTTCAAACCCACCCACATAAATTGGGCGTGTTTTTTTTTTCTCCATTTGTTTTGGCCTTTTCTTTTCATTCTTTCTCAAGTTGAATGCCAATGCATTTCCTTAAACTTCATTTAAATCATCTGGTTTTTTATATTTTTATAATTATATTGTGTAGGCTGAGGACACCCTGAAAGACTGGTGATTTGAGAAGAAAAAGAAAAAACCTAACTCTCTGAAAAAAAAAATTCAGAGCTAGAGACTGACGCCTCAGCCCTTTTGGTTACGACAGAGCTAGTAAATACACTTGGATCGCAATTAGAAGAATCTTATCGGAGAATTCAAACAACTAATTAATCTTCTTTCATACATTCAGACGCCAAGCCATTTGATGCTTGAATTTCATTTTTGACAAAAAAAAATACAGTAAAATAGATATCGTGACCTTATGTTATCGTAGGATACTCTACAAATGATTTGTAAATACTTTTAAAAATGTGTTTTTATGATTTGACAATAGCTTATATGTATTGTTTGTAGCTTATTGTGATTACTTACTTATATTTCGTGATAGCTATATCGTAAGTGGCGTGGCGTGGGGTGTTGCCAGGGTGTGCAGATTTAGTTTAAACTGTATTTATTAAATGTTTTACCCACTTCAGTGGTTGAATGGTCTAAGAAGGCGTCACCCTCACAATAGACTGCACTGCCGATGACAGACAGACCGGGGCTCAAAACCTCGTTTGAATGTACTGAGGATGTCCATAAATGGTAGTCACATTTCCTCCACGCGAATGCTGGTATACTTCCTCTCAACTTAACCTTTCTCACCCCTAATACGTTAAAATAATTAGAGGATATGCGTGTAGCCCGAATTAGTAGTGAGAAGCAATGACCAAAAAAAAAGTCATCACTCGGTAGAACATTCATTGATGAGGTGTCAACGAAAATACATTCCCCCGTGAGGAACGGAGAGCAGAGTTTTTGCATGATTAGTCAAATGGCTGTCTAGAAGATGACAATTAACTAATTCTGATGATTGTGCATTCACACGTTCGCCGAAAAACAAGCGTTGAATGAAAACGTGGTCACGTGACGAGCTATAAACCAATCACAAGATCTCCGCCTCGTCAGCGCGAGCTGTTACGCTAAGGTTTAACTTATCTCGACTTCATCCGCTCTGCGTGAGAGCTTCGGCACGGGACAACCAATCAAACCGCAAAACCAACCCTTTCAAATAAGTGCGCACCGCATTTGAAAGCGTATGTGAGCTAGAAGCTAGCAGACGTTTTCGTTGGTTGTTTGTGATAAGATTAGAAATAACCCGTTAATGGAAATCGTGTGTATCGGTGTATTAGATTTTGCCACGACACAGTGCTATAATTTGAAAACATTCATCGGAAGAATGATCTAAAATATATGTTTACTCAATAGAAAATTAAATATGTTGATGGTCAGTTGTTTTAAGTTTGCGTTCCAATGTATCTTGGGTCAACAAACATCGTGTGAATTTCTGCACCCCTCAAGCAGATCCCACTATATGTTTTTGGCGAACGTGTGAATGAAGATTTACCTTGGAAACACAAGACGACAAGCCACTCCATACCTTGGTTGCGTGGGTCGCCAGCAAGACATGCAGATTCTTACGTTTCCCTAGCACAGGTCTCAGATATCCTTCCAGTGTACCCCATCTCTGTCCTCTGAAGACGGTGCTCTGGGTGAGACGGAAACGCAAGCCAAGGAGTCTACCTGCTTCGACAAATGCTCGACCTAAGGCCGATTGTTCAAGGTCAACTGTACTGATGTGCATTGGTCCACTTTCCGACTGAAAACAGATTCACATACTTATTAAACTGGAGGTGAAATCTTATTAACCTGTTCAAAAAAAGAATATTTAAACTGTTTAAAAGGAAACAATGAACTCAACCATGGTGGTAGAGAACATCAATGGCGGACACAAGGAAGGGCAATAAATGGCATTACTACCATATCTCCCCTTCTGTTTTCATCCAGCCAGTTACTGGTAGTTACATCAAGAAATACATTTTTTTAATTAGAGGGGAAAATAGTGCTACTTTTGATAAAGCACCAAATAGGGGATGTTTTGTTCCAGTCTCAAGTTGGAGTGCTCTTTTTCTTGGTACTCAGCACACCTCCGCCACAAGTTTTGAAAATTTTACAATACAATTGTACCGTCCTTGAATTTATGCGTAAAAGGAAAACAATTTTTTTAAAAGGTTGATAATAAGACAATGTAGTCTGTTAATAAATGGTGAGTAAAGGAAAGAACTAATAATTAATAAAAATGTGATAATATGATGAAAAAATAGATTAATATTAACGAAGTTATACCATAATGATACTCCATAAAAGGGTGTAGTATAAATGTTACACTATAGTAACAATAAATTGTACACTAATTCAACATAATAAAATATTACTAAACATTAATATACAAAAATTACTTAAACTGTATTATTTAAAATGTTTGGCATTAAAGTAAAATATTTACTGGTTGATTAATTGATTTAAATAAATTAGGTATATTATGCCCAGATAAAGAGTGAGGGAAAAGAAAAACAATCTAGGAGGTAAATTTGAAATGAATTTAAAATATTAATAATGTAAGTTAAATAAATGTTTTAAATATACTAGCTGTTTCCCTTTCTCCTTGAAGTCCTGTGGCTGCAGTCTGCTGCCAAAACAGTTGACAACTACGTTCGATGCTTGTCTAGCTAAAAAAAATTAATAAGGAGAAAAACCTTAGTTTACTAACCATCCCTCAGAACAAAAAGTTGTTAGTTTGAGAACCACTGACCTAGAGTTAATGCCTACGTTCTTTATCCCCTTCCCCTTTACTCTCCAGCGCTTTTCTTCTCAACCATGCATAAACAATTTACGCTTGAATGTGGGCAATGGCTCCCGGGGCAAAGCGCTTTAGTTAGGCTTTCCAAAAAGAGTTCACAGCAAGAAGGAAATCCGACGAGATTTTGATGATTATTCATTTAACGATGATATAATGGGTTTAACGAAGTGAATAATTCCTTTATCTTACTCTGATTTTAATTTCCATTTATCGCATTGGTGGGCACAATTTCTAAATGTTTGGATCATTTAGTCTATGTTTTTCGGTAACCGGAAGGTCGGGAATAGAATTTCAACCGGGTGTCTTGAGGGGCAGTTTCCATCCTTCTAAATTATACCTTACTCATCCCTACAAAATCAGCTTAAATTCCTCACTCGTTTGACAAGGTTTTTTTTGCTGTGTCTTACCATCTTTGTTCACGTATTTAAACTAATCGGGTGGAAATGAGTAACGTAGAGTTTATAAGGAAATTACCAATACTTTAGCATAAGAGCATTTAGGGGGAAAAGCAGCCTTAGTACACCCAGGCAAGATTCGAATCCCGACCTCCCTGTCACCTACAAACTAGACCAGATGATATCATATTCTGAAAATTGAAAAATGACACCTGGACACGGGAATCGAACCCGCGACCTCTGGCTTAGTACGCCAATGCTCTAACCACTGAGCTATCCAGGATTCGTCCCGTGCCCAGGGTTATTCTTCACTCATATTTTAAGGCAGAGTCTATGATGGACTTAGCGGAAATCGTCGGCTACAAATATGTGATTATATTAATATCACAAATCCTGGATAGCTCAATGGTTAGAGCATTGGCGTACTAAGCCAGAGGTCCCGGGTTCGATTCCCGTGTCCAGGTGTCATTTTTCAATTTTCAGAATATGATATCTAGATAGAGTAATTCCCACTAATAAGCATAAATAATAGCTCTGGCTATTAATTCTTAGACCAGATGAGTTTAACAGCTCATACCACGTACCCACCAATGTGGATAAAACTTAAATAAAGTGTAGTCCTATAAGTAGAAAATAAAGGGCTGCTACCTTACTTGACTGAGGAAGAACCACTACCTTGATTGCCTGAGAATGAACCACTACCTTGATTGCCTGAGAATGGACCACTACCTTGATTGCCTGATAATGGACCACTACCTTGATTGCCTGAGAATGAACCACTAACTTGATTGCCTGAGATTGGACCACTACCTTGATTGCCTGAGATTGGACCACTACCTTGATTGCCTGAGAATGAACCACTACCTTGATTGCCTGAGAATGGACCACTACCTAGATTGCCTGATAATGAACCACTACCTTGATTGCCTGAGAATGAACCACTACCTTGATTGCCTGAGATTGGACCACTACCTTGATTGCCTGAGAATGGACCACTACCTTGATTGCCTGAGATTGAACCACTACCTTGATTGCCTGAGAATGGACCACTACCTTGATTGCCTGAGAATGAACCACTACCTTGATTGCGTGAGAATGGACCACTACCTTGATTGCCTGAGATTTAACCACTACCTTGATTGCCTGAGAATGGACCACTACCTTGATTGCCTGAGAATGAACCACTACCTTGATTGCCTGAGAATGGACCACTACCTTGATTGCCTGAGAATGGACCACAACCTTGATTGCCTGAGAATGGACCACTACCTTGATTGCCTGAGAATGGACCACTACCTTGATTGCCTGAGAATGGACCACTACCTTGATTGCCTGAGAATGGACCACTACCTTGATTGCCTGAGAATGGACCACTACCTTGATTGCCTGAGAATGGACCACTACCTTGATTGCCTGAGATTGAACCACTACCTTGATTGTCTGAGATTGAACCACTACCTTGATTGCCTGAGAATGGACCACTACCTTGATTGCCTGAGAATGGACCACTACCTTGATTGCCTGAGAATGAACCACTACCTTGATTGCCTGAGATTGAACCACTACCTTGATTGCCTGAGATTGAACCACTACCTTGATTGCCTGAGAATGGACCACTACCTTGATTGCCTGAGAATGGACCACTACCTTGATTGCCTGAGAATGGACCACTACCTTGATTGCCTGAGAATGGACCACTACCTTGATTGCCTGAGAATGGACCACTACCTTGATTGCCTGAGAATGGACCACTACCTTGATTGCCTGAGAATGGACCACTACCTTGATTGCCTGAGAATAGCCATACCTTGATTGCCTGAGAATGGACCACTACCTTGATTGCCTGAGAATGACCACTACCTTGATTGCCTGAGAATGGACCACTACCTTGATTGCCTGAGAATGAACCACTACCTTGATTGCCTGAGAATGGACCACTACCTTGATTGCCTGAGAATGAACCACTACCTTGATTGCCTGAGAATGAGACCACTACCTTGATTGCCTGAGAATGAACCACTACCTTGATTGCCTGAGAATGGACCACTACCTTGATTGCCTGAGAATGGACCACTACCTTGATTGCCTGAGAATGAACCACTACCTTGATTGCCTGAGATTGAACCACTACCTTGATTGCCTGAGATTGAACCACTACCTTGATTGCCTGAGATTGAACCACTACCTTGATTGCCTGAGATATGGACCACTACCTTGATTGCCTGATAATGGACCACTACCTTGATTGCCTGAGAATGAACCACTACCTTGATTGCCTGATAATGGAACCACTACCTTGATTGCCTGAGAATGGACCACTACCTTGATTGCCTGAGAATGAACCACTACCTTGATTGCCTGAGAATGGACCACTACCTTGATTGCCTGAGAATGGACCACTACCTTGATTGCCTGATGAGAATGGACCACTACCTTGATTGCCTGAGAATGAACCATCTGAATGCAATTGCTGAGATACATACCTGATTGCTGAGAGACACTTGATGCTGAGATGACATCTTGCTGAATGACATATGATTGTAGATGACACTCTTGTGCTGGATGACCACTGATTGCTGAGATGGACCATACTGATTGCCGAGATGATATTGATGCTGAGATGACCATCCTATGCTGAGCATCGCTGAGAGGACATACTGTGCTGAGTACATCTATGCGAGAATGACATCTTGATGCTGAGATGACACTACTTGATTGCTGAGTGGCCTACTTGATTGCTGAGATGACACTTGATGCTGAATGCCATACTATGCTGAGATGACAACCTGTTGCTGAGAATGACATACTATTGCGAATGGACACTCTGATTGCTGAGATGACATACTTGATTGCGGATGACACTATTGATTCGATGACATCTGATTGTGAATGACTACTATTGCTGAGAAGACATACTGATTGCTGAATGGACCCTTGATGTGAGAATGACATACCTTGCGATGACCTACTGATTGCGATGAACACCTGATTGCTGAGATGCTCTTGATTGCTATGAACCTACTTATGCTGAAGACCTACTGTGTGAGATGAACACTACTTGATGCTGAATGACACACTCTTGATTGCTGAAATGACCACTACTTGATTGCTGAATGACATACTGATTGCTGAAAGACCACTACTTATGCTGAGAATGACCATACTTGTGCTGAAATGACACTACTTGATTGCTGAGATGGACATACCTTATTGCCTGAAATGACACTACTTGATTGCTGAGAATGGACCTACTGATTGCTGAATGACAACTGATTGCCTGAGAATGGACCCTACCTGTGATGACTGATTGCCTGAGAATGGACCACTACCTTGATTGCCTGAGAATGACCACTACTTGATGCCTGAAATGGACCACTACTTGATTGCCTGAGAATGGACCACTACCTTGATTGCCTGAGAATGGACCACTACCTTGATTGCCTGAGAATGAACCACTACCTTGATTGCCTGAGAATGAACCACTACCTTGATTGCCTGAGAATGGACCACTACCTTGATTGCCTGAGAATGAACCACTACCTTGATTGCCTGAGAATGGACCACTACCTTGATTGCCTGAGAATGAACCACTACCTTGATTGCCTGAGAATGGACCACTACCTTGATTGCCTGAGAATGGACCACTACCTTGATTGCCTGAGATTGAACCACTACCTTGATTGCCTGAGATTGAACCACTACCTTGATTGCCTGAGATTGAACCACTACCTTGATTGCCTGATAATGGACCACTACCTTGATTGCCTGAGAATGAACCACTACCTTGATTGCCTGATAATGGACCACTACCTTGATTGCCTGAGAATGAACCACTACCTTGATTGCCTGATAATGAACCACTACCTTGATTGCCTGATAATGAACCACTACCTTGATTGCCTGAGAATGGACCACTACCTTGATTGCCTGATAATGGACCACTACCTTGATTGCCTGATAATGAACCACTACCTTGATTGCCTGAGATTGAACCACTACCTTGATTGCCTGAGAATGGACCACTACCTTGATTGCCTGAGAATGAACCACTACCTTGATTGCCTGAGAATGGACTACTACCTTGATTGCCTGAGAATGGACCACTACCTTGATTGCCTGAGAATGGACCACTACCTTGATTGCCTGAGAATGGACCACTACATTGATTGCCTGAGAATGGACCACTACCTTGATTGCCTGAGAATGGACCACTACCTTGATTGCCTGAGAATGGACCACTACCTTGATTGCCTGAGATTGAACCACTACCTTGATTGCCTGAGAATGGACCACTACCTTGATTGCCTGAGAATGGACCACTACCTTGATTGCCTGAGAATGGACCACTACCTTGATTGCCTGAGAATGGACCACTACCTTGATTGCCTGAGATTGGACCACTACTTTGATTGCCTGAGATTGGACCACTACCTTGATTGCCTGAGAATGGACCACTACCTTGATTGCCTGAGAATGGACCACTACCTTGATTGCCTGAGAATAGACCACTACCTTGATTGCCTGAGAATGGACCACTACCTTGATTGCCTGAGAATGAACCACTACCTTGATTGCCTGAGAATGAACCACTACCTTGATTGCCTGAGAATGAACCACTACCTTGATTGCCTGAGAATGAACCACTACCTTGATTGCCTGAGAATGGACCACTACCTTGATTGCCTGAGAATGAACCACTACCTTGATTGCCTGAGAATGGACCACTACCTTGATTGCCTGAGAATGAACCACTACCTTGATTGCCTGAGAATGGACCACTACCTTGATTGCCTGAGAATGAACCACTACCTTGATTGCCTGAGATTGAACCACTACCTTGATTGCCTGAGATTGAACCACTACCTTGATTGCCTGAGATTTAACCACTACCTTGATTGCCTGAGATTGAACCACTACCTTGATTGCCTGATAATGGACCACTACCTTGATTGCCTGAGAATGGACCACTCCCTTGATCGCCTGATAATGGACCACTACCTTGATTGCCTGAGAATGAACCACTACCTTGATTGCCTGATAATGAACCACTACCTTGATTGCCTGATAATGAACCACTACCTTGATTGCCTGATAATGAACCACTACCTTGATTGCCTGAGAATGGACCACTACCTTGATTGCCTGAGAATGGACCACTACCTTGATTGCCTGAGAATGGACCACTACCTTGATTGCCTGAGAATGAACCACTACCTTGATTGCCTGAGAATGGACCACTACCTTGATTGCCTGAGAATGAACCACTACCTTGATTGCCTGAGATTGAACCACTACCTTGATTGCCTGAGATTGAACCACTACCTTGATTGCCTGAGATTGAACCACTACCTTGATTGCCTGAGATTGAACCACTACCTTGATTGCCTGATAATGGACCACTACCTTGATTGCCTGAGAATGAACCACTCCCTTGATTGCCTGATAATGGACCACTACCTTGATTGCCTGAGAATGAACCACTACCTTGATTGCCTGATAATGAACCACTACCTTGATTGCCTGATAATGAACCACTACCTTGATTGCCTGATAATGAACCACTACCTTGATTGCCTGAGAATGGACCACTACCTTGATTGCCTGAGAATGGACCACTACCTTGATTGCCTGAGAATGGACCACTACCTTGATTGCCTGATAATGAACCACTACCTTGATTGCCTGAGAATGAACCACTACCTTGATTGCCTGAGAATGAACCACTACCTTGATTGCCTGAGATTGAACCACTACCTTGATTGCCTGATAATGAACCACTACCTTGATTGCCTGACAATGAACCACTACCTTGATTGCCTGATAATGAACCACTACCTTGATTGCCTGATCACAATGCTGCTGGTCCAGACGACATTGCGAGGGTAACAAGTTACCAAGCAGCAGCTCCTTGTAGTCCAGGGTGCAATGTGGGTGGTGTCCACAGGGGGTAGCTCCGAACATCTTGTCCAAGTGAGGCAGCATGTCCTGGTACCCCCAACCCTCAGCTCCGGATCTCACCCAACCATCGAAGTCAGCCCTACTGCCGCCGAAATGGATGAGGTAGTTGAGCTGACCACTGCCACCCAGACCTTTACCGCGCGGCCAAGCTGAGCTCTAGGGGCAGATACAGACAAGAGTCAGAGGAGGAGTGAGTAGATGACTATCCAACAGTTAGGGTGGTATGTAAGAACGAGGATTGTTGTTGAATTTAGTGTGCAGGGCGAGGGAATACCATGATTTTGAAAGGAATCCCATTCTGGAAGGTCCTATTTTGTTACATAATCCTGTTTGGTAACATAAAAGGTCTTAAAGAACGGAACTCCTACTTTCATTTTAAAAAGTCTTCATCCTACCCAAATACTAATATACAGTAGGTTTATGCACTAAATAAGTCCTCCTACTAAATTAATGGATACAGTTCCAGAGGCGAAATTTGCCTGTTAAGAGGTAATTTGACCAATAAATGATGTCAGATCATGAGTAATAGTTTAGATGCCGAGCAGGGATTGACAATAAAACCACACAAACATTATACTATCATTAAAATTACACTAACACTACGCACTTAAACAACGCTCAGCCTGACCTTACCGGTGGGCATGCGGTTTAAATGTCAGACTTATTTAATATGTTGTGTTGGTGATGGGGAGGTCAGGATTCAAGTCCTATTCGGGTGTACTGAGGGGTTTTTTCCTAAATGATTATCTGACCCACATCAGTAGTATAATGGTCTAAGGCAGAGGTCAGCAACCTATGGCCCGCGGGCTGGATCCAGCCCACCGACCGATTTTATCTGGCCCGCCAGAGATTTAGCAAACAGACAAATTGTGATCATAAAATTAGATTAACAATTAATTACTATAGAAAAATATAGATTTGAAAATATTTGTTCAATTTTTTTTTTCAAACCGGTTCACCAAAACTTTACTTGAACCATACGGACCGCGATACCGAAAAAGGTGCTGATCCCTGGTCTATGGCATCACTCTCGTCATTGATGGGAATATCAAAGCTCTAATCCCTTGGGTGTATTGAGGGTGTTTATTCCTAAATAGTTTTTCACTCTTCCTCGCACAAATATGGATTCATTTCCTATATCCTCAATATTATTTATTTATTTCAGGTATTTAACGTGCACTCTCTGAACTGACTGATTATGTCGAGAATTTCTATGAGTGAGAGTGAAAGGACCTGCCAATGCTGCCGGTAATTTCCACATACATTTCAGAGTTATGTTACATCCACATTTGGCATGGGACCAACGCGACGGCTTTACTTCCTTTCCACTTCTGATTTTTATCGCTCAAGAAAAATCCATCGACCCCCGGCTGTGTTTGAACCCACGAACATCGGATCCTGAGGCGAGCACTTTACCCCCAAGACCACTGAGGTTGACATATCCTCCATCTTCCTCGTCCCTACAACATTAGCGTAACTATTACATATGCGTATAACCCAAAACGAATAACAAAGCACGGTGAATAGGGATAGAAAAAACGCTCTGCTTATTCTAGCAACACTCCACGCCACGCTACTGTAACAAAGGCGAGCTAAATCACCCCCTGTGATGGTAAACTTGAGAAATGGTGATACTACCCCGTCTGGCAAGAAAGCGGCAACAGTTGATTTATCACTGCTCTTATCTTAATAGGGGAAAGGGGTTGACTTGGTTCACTTGTTTCTGCGAAGTTTCCTACAAAGTGTGTCTTGTCGCTCCAGGGGTGTCCGGAAAATAAGGAAATAATTATTGTAGGAGTCTACATATAAACTATATTACTTGAACTCCGCTTAACATAACAACCCGCTTCGGTGGGCACGTGTTATAAGGTGTCACTTCCCGCGATAGGCTAGACTACAGATGACGAGGATTTTGGGGTTCGAATCCCGGTTGGGTGTATTAATGGTTGTTTTTCTTAGATGGTTTTTCCCTCCCCCTCCATGCAAATATAGGTATATTTCTTCTGAATTCAACCTTCCTCTTCCCTAATATATTATCGTAGTTAGTAGAGGAAGGAGTGTTAATTGGGATCCCCCTTTTGTTTTCAGCTAATAACATTGGACATTACCATTTTTTTTCATCCATTATTGGTTTGGATGTATTCAGTAGCATGTCACTTTTATTTTCTGAAGTGATGAGTTGTTTGATATAACCTGGATAAGCATAATAACGAGTTTTTCATGAAATGTGAAAATACCCTCTGATGGAAACATGCGGGTAATATGGACACCCTCAATGGTTTCAATGAAAAGGAAATGTACTCATATAAAATGAAATAATTTATTGTTATAACAGCAATAAACATTAAGATTTTATTATAAAGAGAATTTAAAAGGACAAAATAGTGTACAAAGCTATCATAAAAAGGCGATATAATCAGAAAAAAAATTAAAATGTGTGAAAGAATCATAATAAGAATCTTTTTAAACCATTAGCGACAAAAGTCGCAAACGTAAACATCCGTCTCTGCCCCAGCGCACTCCGTGTGATACATATTTCACACATTATGCACATGACCCACTGTTCCCCTTTGCAGTCAATCTTTGAACGCTCCTTCACAGAACGTGCAGACATCATCCTCTTGCTTGGTGCCTTCATCTTACGGTGGAAGTCGGAACGGTGAACCGTTGGATGATCTGCTTGAAGGTAGCGAGCCATATTCATCAGTGTCATTTTCCAATTTCAAGGAGTTTACGTTTGACACCACGCTTTAACCCGTTGCTAGTGGTAGGAGGGAGCCTGGATGTTGGAGTTGGAACTCTTGAGTCTTAAGTCACCTCTTTCACGTCATCTTCCATGACATCTCCCACTTTGAGCCAGTTTGGTCTGTTCAGCTGAGTTCTCGAGGGAAGCTTTGTATGGAGAACTAGTTATGTGTTGTGCTAAAGCAGGTTTTCTTACTCTGTTGGATTGGGGGGGGAGGCAAAATGTCTCGAGGTTAAACTGGTGAACACAACATGTTGGCAGGCAGTGCTGAAGTTGAGGCTGGAGTAGAAGTAACCTCATCATTACCATTGGCATTTTCGTTTTGGTTTGTGAATCATGTTCTGTGGATATGAAATCCAAGTCTGGGAAAATATTTATGTTGCAAGGCCAGATGCCTGTGGCTCTAAATCCGTTGACAGCTATAGATCCCTTTGTGGTTTCCAAGTAAGGCTGACCAAACAAACCAGCAATATCATAAGGAGAAAGTCGTTTATCTTCATTAAGCATGTACTGCAAAATGTACTCACTGTAGTGTATTTTCAATGGTCCCATGAAAGATTTATCAAGGGGTTGCAAAGTATCGTAGTGTGTGCAGGTAGTGAAATGATGTGAACGTGGTTTTTTCTGGCTACTTCTAACACATCGATGTTCTTTGTATGGGAATAATGCCCATCTAAGATTAGCAGGATTGGAAAAGCTTCAGTCAGTTTTGTTTTTGCCACGAAGTGTTCAAGCCATTGGGTGAACAGATACCCCTGCACCCAATCAGAAGGGTGAGCCCTCCCAATACAGCCTGGAGGAGCTCTCTTCATGGGTGTATTAGTCATTTTTTACGTGGAAAGATCATTATGGGTGACACAAAGGAACCACTTGCACTCATTCTGCAGATGACTGTCACAAGGGAGCCTCGTTCAGCAGCTGTGAGAGCGCCAACTAAGCACCTCCCTTTCAAACCTACCACTTGAGGGACCTTGCTCTGAACCACATAGAGGCCTGTTTCATCCACGTTCCACACATTTTCAGGTTGGAATTTGTATTTTGCGTAGCGCAACTCAAGCAAATCAAAGAAAGACGCCACTTATTCCCGATTGAAAACCTCGGCTCTAGCATAAGAAGTTCCTGTGGGTGACCTTAGGGAAAGTTTATTTTTATGAAGCCTGAAAAAGTGGTCGAGCCATGCTCTCCCCGGACACCCATTTCCGAAATTGTGTTTTATACCATTTTGTTCAGTCAGCTGAAAAGTCATTATCCTGACATTCTTCCTTGTAAGACCAAACAATTTTGATTCCATGAGGAGTAAGTAGTCAACAATTTGTGTCTCCAGATGATCTGGTAATGTGGGTTTCCTCCCTAATATTTTGTACAACTTCTGCTGCAACATCAATTTGAGAAACTAACCTTTTCATTGTAGTTTTAGGAACCTCAAACAATTTTACAACTTTTTTTTGTTCTCATCTTCTCGTTTCGTACCATCTTTACTGCTTCTGCCATTTTCACCTTATCCCAAACTTTCCATCTTGGCTTGGGCTTTGGGTTGAGAGTACGTCTTGGCCTCTTGAAAATAAAAATCATTGAATTAGGCCTAAAAATAATTAAAAATAGTCTTTATTTATATGATAAGATGTTGTTTTTGCTCAGAAGAAAACTAATCGAGCAATGTATACGTAATATGCTACCTTCTTCAAAGAAACACAGAAAAAAGAGCGGTAAAACACTTCAGAAATTCAATTAGTTTAATAAAATACAAACTTACGGGTAATATGGGCCTCGGGTCTATATTATCCTCACTTAAAGGGGTCCATATAATCGGGGTGGTGCAATCATCCGCGTGGTATCGAGTTGTGAGCTCCTTACATTCATTCACACAAATCGGGGCGGTGCAATCGTCCACGTGGTATCGAGTTATGAGCTCCTTACATTCATTCACACAAATCGGGGCGGTGCAATCATCCACGTGGTATCGAGTTGTGAGCTCCTTACATTCATTCACACGAATCGGGGCGGTGCAATCGTCCACGTGGTATCGAGTTGTGAGCTCCTTACATTCATTCACACAAATCGGGGCGGTGCAATCGTCCACGTGGTATCGAGTTATGAGCTCCTTACATTCATTCACACAAATCGGGGCGGTGCAATCATCCACGTGGTATCGAGTTATGAGCTCCTTACATTCATTCACACAAATCGGGGCGGTGCAATCGTCTGCGTGGTATCGAGTTGTGAGCTCCTTACATTCATTCACACAAATCGGGGCGGTGCAATCATCCACGTGGTATCGAGTTATGAGCTCCTTACATTCATTCACACAAATCGGGCGGTGCAATCATCCACGTGGTATCGAGTTATGAGCTCCTTACATTCATTCACACAAATCGGGGCGGTGCAATCGTCCACGTGGTATCGAGTTATGAGCTCCTTACATTCATTCACACAAATCGGGGCGGTGCAATCATCCACGTGGTATCGAGTTGTGAGCTCCTTACATTCATTCACACGAATCGGGGCGGTGCAATCGTCCACGTGGTATCGAGTTATGAGCTCCTTACATTCATTCACACAAATCGGGGCGGTGCAATCATCCACGTGGTATCGAGTTATGAGCTCCTTACATTCATTCACACAAATCGGGGCGGTGCAATCGTCCACGTGGTATCGAGTTGTGAGCTCCTTACATTCATTCACACAAATCGGGGCGGTGCAATCATCCACGTGGTATCGAGTTGTGAGCTCCTTACATTCATTCACACAAATCGGGGCGGTGCAATCATCCACGCAGTCTCCGCCGACCAACCGCAAAAAAATCTATCCCGCGCTGCTCGAGTTCTATGAATTAACTAAAGGTATTTCAGTTGGCGCGTGGATTCCATGTGTTTTGGACGTGGACAGAGGCGTGAATGGTGGAGCGTTTAGATATCGAACTTTTTATTGACGAGGTAACCGTCCCCGTGGTGTAGTGGTCATTGCACCTGGCTACGAGCTTAGGGATACCGGACTCGATTCCGGGCTTGTACCTTGGGTATTTTTCCCGAAAGAAGGACTACCCTTATGGTCACCAGGGTTTAGTTGATTAGGATTAAGTTAGTTTTAAGTGTTTCCACTGGTTCCACATACTCATACTAGCTATCACCCTCATCTCATCTCATCGGTACATGGAAAGAGCCTCCATGGAAAGGATGTACGATTAGTACATTCGGGAATCCCCCGGGTAACGGTACATTAGTACAGGCTAATTTTCCCGCAAATTGAGCTAAGAATTATGTATACCCGACGTGTATTATTGTTATTATTATTATTATTATTATTATTATTATTATTATTATTATTATTATTATTATTATTATTATTATTATTATTATTATTATTATTATTATTATTATTATTGACGAGGCTGAGAAAAAGCTTGCCTTATGAGACATGAAGTGTCAAATTTATTCCCCCAAAGGTGACCTGGCGGTCTAGGGGTGTCAGACTTTTGTGCTGGGGGTCCGGGGTTCAATCCTCGGTCCCGGCACAGATCTATCTGATTGCCAAACCCTTCCTTCACCTCTGACAAGACGTGTATTAATCACAACTGGTGAATGTGTGGAATGCCAGGCCTCCCCCGTAGTTCGGATCCCACGTTAAACTGTAGGTCCTCCATTTCATCTCACAATCACCCTACATTAGCGTAAGTGCGTATAACCCGAATGGGTAGTAAGACGCGGTGCTAATAATAATATTCCAACAAGATAATGAAAACCAACGGGACTTTCAGGAATTGGTGGAAATTCTTTTAAAGGCTAGCGATTTGGCCATACGTAAGCCTGTCCTTTAATATTGGATACACCAAATATTTCCTCTTTTTCAATTTTTTCAATAGTTTGTAGAAAAGCCTAAAAACACATTGCTTCTTCAACCTTCATATTTGAACTTATACTGCAGTCGTGCGCATCATTGAATCCGCACAGATTCCGCGACCAATGAACAGCTGCCAATTTCCATGCGGATCAAACCGCGCGGACGAATCCGCCCCATCTGACCGTAGCCTTAAACAATTATTTTGACCCACTGCAGTGGTCGCGTGACCTAATACGTCCTTTTCTGTTGGACAGGCCTGTCCGTGATGGGGAGATTGTGGTTCGAATCCCGGTTGGGCGTAATAAAGGTGTTTTCTTCCTAAATTATTTCCAATCTCACTCAACTAAAATTTAGGTACATTTCTTCTAAAACTCTTCATTTCCCAACCCTATTCCAGCATCATAATTAATGTTTGCTTACAAACCTGACAGGTACCAAGACATGATGAAGTAAAAAAAATAGACTCTGCTTATCTTGTAAACACTTCAAGAAACGTTCATTGATGGAACTTTCTTGAATTTATAAAAGCTACTACTACAATTTTCACATATTCATATGTTAAATCATGGGATCAGCAGCTGTCACTTTTGATATATAGTACTAATACTATCTATGAAAAAGGACTGATTATAAGTAATTAAAATGTTATCAATTTTAACCGTGAAATATCTGGAGGATATTTGTAAAAGTTATTTCCTAGTCTGTGTTCCTGCCTCCTATTGGTCCAGTCTCAGGCACCTTCCTTGTCCTACAGTCTATTCTAGTCTGTGTTCCTGCCTCCTATTGGTCCAGTCTCAGGCACCTTCTTTGTCCTACAGTCTAATCTAGTCTGTGTTCCTGCCTCCTATTGATCCAGTATTAGGCACGTTTCTTGTCCTACAGTATATTCTAGTCTGTATTCCTGTCTCCTATTGGTCCAGTCTAGAGCACCTACCTGGTTCCACAGACCCCAAGAGGAGTGTGCCTGAGACACGGTGAGGTACGACCAGTCAGCTACAGAGCCTTGCAGGAGTGGAGCGGTTATCGGCACCGTGGACAACCAGCCGAAGTGCCGACCTGCCTCGACCAAGAGCACGGAGATGTTGGGGTCGTCACTCAGCCTGTTCGCCAAGACGCAACCGGCTGTGCCACCTCCAACTGTCATCCCCCAACATCCATTACAATTAATGGCAGGAAAGACACCGCTGAGTTTTATTTTTATTTAGTTTCTAGTACCACATCTTACTATCCTCTCGGGTCACATGCACACGTAATAATAACTTTAATGTGTTGGAGGGGTTTGCAACATTTTAGTAGTGTTGTGCCGAAGTAATATTGTAAAGTCACTCAGCGTGCCAACCAACCCAAGCTCACCCACCGTTTATATTTTTATACTAGTAAGCTAGTACAACTATTAAAACAAATTTAAGTTGAGTTTGTAAAATGTAAATGTAACAACATGTTTCCAAATCGAATACATTAATTAACTACTGTTTGTTAAATATTTAACATTTTAATATAAATCAGATAAATCAGAATAAATACAAAAGCTATAAAGTTGTTTTGCAAAATTTAAGTTCTGAAGACATTAATTTGAAATTTTGAAACAAAACAATTGAATCATTGAAACATAAAACACGCTGTTATTAAAATTATTACGCACATCAATGGTTTTAATTAAAAATAAAGGTTTTATATTTTATTTAGTCAAATCGTTCCGCGTGCCACTCTTGGCACGTGTGCCGTAGATTGCCGACCCCTGTAGGCCCTAATGAATCACTCTCGCACTATATTAGACTGCCGATGATGGGGTTATCGGGGTTCGAATCCCGGTTGGGTGAACTGAGGGTGATTTTTCTTAAATGGTTTTCCACTCTCCATCCTTGCAAATTTGGGTACACTTCCTCTAAATTCAACCTTCCTAATCCCTAACACATTAGAGTGATTAATACATAGAGGTATAACCTGAACGAGTACTAGCACACGGTGTTAAAGTCATCTTAACTCTGTAATAGACTCTGAATATGAATTTCTCACAGTGATGTGGTAAGTGCCAATATTCCCAATTATACAGTTTTCATCCATATTGGGAATCGATCTAAGGACTCTTAAGTTCAGTATAAATACGTTCCACGACTGAGATCAGCGGTCTTTATTAACGTTATCGAGTTCAAGAAGATAAAAATGTCATCTTAGGATAAAGTGAAAATTTATTCACGCCCACAACGCCCCACAAAGGAAGTAATAAAAAAGTTAATATAAACTTTAAACTTTTTTTTTTAAGTTTCATAAATTTGATGTTTTGTTTTCTCTAGAGGTAGCAAAATTAGTTTTCCAGCTATTTCCAATAAATTGTGAAACATTTCATCTAAGTTTCTAAAACAAAACTAATTCAAGAATATCTTGAGCTAATGAATAGTTGTAGTATTGAAGAGAGTATTATAATAATAGATGCTAAATTATGTGTATACACATTTTTATATTGTTTCATATTACCTACTTTTATTTTATTTAGATTTTCCCAACTCACTTTTAAGGGTGTAAAAAAACGAGAGCTTTTCAAATTCGTGTTGTATTTCAAACAACTACACGGATTTTTTTTTCTAGCTTGATGGTTGTTTAAAAGTTTGTAATAAAGTATTATTAGGGAAATATTAATTACAAAATATGTATCAATGGAATTTTTGAAATTGCATTCCTAGTGACTAATTTAAAGAGTAGAATTATTCATGAGGAATATTATAAATAAACGAGTTGTATGAAGGGGTGAGACAATTATTTTTATCATTAGATTAGAATTGGTAGTGGACATTTTTTGTTCTATCGTTTTCACTATCGGGGCAATGTCTCACTAACATACCATTTATTTTTCAACGTAATCGAACTCGCATTTGTGGACATGTGGAGTAATTGTCAGGCTCGTCTAGTCCGGTTTGCTGGTGACTGAGAGATCGGGGTTCTAAATAAGGCCACGCGTACTTATGGCTGTAGTTGGTCCATTTACTTGTAATACAGTTCCGAAACAATTAGAAGATTAGTAACACTAGAATTAACACTTTAAAAGAAACGTAAATATTCACTAACTTAATAAAAGCAAACTACATACTACAATTTTTCTCTTTTTGAAGAAAATATCACTCAGGTGAAATCCACCGGACGTCAGGTAAACCTCAGCAAGTTGTCCATCACTTTCCTCAGCATGGATTGTCTAATTGTTTCCATCTCACCCTAGAATATTTTTAAAAAATCCCACGATCACCTTAAGAATGTACTTTGGGCCTTTGTGTAAAAATTGACACTCAAATGTAATGTTTCTCAATTTAACTTGAGTGGCAGAAGTTCGCTATGTGCAGTCCGCCGGCCATCTGCAGCCATCGAGCTTCTAGTTTGTGGTGCCAGAGTTTGTTTTTTTTTGTTTTGTAATTAATACTTAATTAAGATACAAAAATGTGGTTTACTATTAATATTTTACAGCCCAGGTATTTTATCTCAAATTAAAGATTACAGTAATTATGAACTTAAAAATTACGAAAGGTTTGACTTATTGTACAGTGTTTGTTTGGATAGATACAATTATTCAACCCTTTAAATAAAAAAAATATTGTAAATTTATATTTTTGGTTATTGATACCTAAATATATATACTTAAACCCAAAACCATGTTTGTGTGGTATATGACCTGTCAGCCATATTTATTTTCATAATTGGCATTTTGACCAAAAGCTTTGGGGAAGTAAATAGGCCTATATGAAATCTATCTAGTCTAATTTCTACGTCAATTAAGACCTCCATATTCGTATCACCTTTATAGATGCATACCTATGATGTAGTCGTAACTGGAATCAGGGGCATTGATGATGCCTTGCCTTGACCTCAGCCAAGAGTTGCAAACCATCAGCCCCAGCATGGTAAACATCATCAATACTGTAATGGTGGAGAACACGGACACGACACGACCTTGTCAACAAACACAACATGGTACTTGCCATCAACACTGTCATGATGGATAATATGGACACAACATGACCTTGTCAACAAACATAACATTGTACTTGCCATTAACACTGTAATGATGGAGAACACGGACACGACACGACCTTGTCAACAAACACAACATGGTACTTGCCACCAAACACTGTCATGATGGATAATATGGACACATGACCTTGTCAACAAACACAACATGGTACTTTCCATCAAAACTGTAATGGTGGAGACCACAACATGACCTTTTCAACAAACACAACATGGTACTTTCCATCAAAACTGTAATGGTGAAGATCACGACATGACCTTGTCAACAAACACAACATGGTACTTTCCATCAAAACTGTAATGGTGAAGATCACGACATGACCTTGTCAACAAACATAACATAATACTTTGCATTAACCCTGTAATAAAATCAGAAAAATTGACTATAACTATGCAGACGTGCTTAGAATAGTTTTATTTACAAGCAGTGGCTTAGGAAAATTATGCATTATACCCACCTAAATTCTAAGATAAAATTATTACTATTCACAGTTTAGCAAGTAAATTATTTTATAGTGCGTTTTTGTTAAAGTGTTTTGTTAACTGTAACAAAAAAACTGAGAAAATGCTTCTAATTACCATGAAGACAACGTACACCAAATAACACAGATGCTGAATTTCTGGCATATATGAACACAAACGATTGTAGGAATTTTAAATTATTTGGAGAATGTAGTGGGCCAACTTGATGTACTTTGAAGACATTCTTTAAATAGCTTTCAGAGACACCCAATGTTCAAAAATGTTCTGAGGATAGGCCTTCGTACTCCTCTCTTTCTCCGATCCCGCGGCCTCCTCACCCCCTTCCCTCCACCCATCCACTCTAGTAACTCCCACCAAACAAATAATCTGCTTGCTCCTCTGTCTACAAGTATAATATTATAAAAATAAAACAAAATATCAAGAATATATTTTAAAAATAAAATAATTGAGCTCGGTAACCATACCATGCATATAGCCAAAACGGGTAGTAAAACGTGTTGCTAAATAAATTAATTAAATTAAAAAAACTATATCATGGACCGGGATGATATACAGAGTGAGCCAAAAATCACTGTGCCCCTGCCGATGCCAATAAAATACAGAATATCCTCTTCATTGAGAGTAGTAAATTAATTTAAGAATCAATCAATGTATTATAAAAAGATATAAACATTATATAATATATCAAAAATGGTTGTATTAAACACTAAATAATCTTGGAAAATATACATGAAACATGATTTATTAATTTTATATCAAAAATAATGAGAGCAGTTGATCAGCCACGCCTTTCCACATCATGTATTTTTTTTCTTCAAATCATTCATTCACGACCATTTAGTGAGGAACAACACTTTCCTCTCTGAACTCTGGTAAATATGCCTCTTTGTTAGCAATTTCTTCATCCTCAACTTTATTTTTCTAAATTATACTTGTTAAATATTGATTTTTCATTTTTATACATATTTTACTTTCTCTCAACACCTTGGAGAGAAAGTATTGTGATCGTCAAAAAAATACACTCAAGATTTTGATAAATGTTGACGTTTCATAACCGCCTGAAACCAGGAAAGTTATTTTTGCAATGCCGTCTGTCTGTCTGTTTGTACCTTAAACTAGAGCTGAAACTATTTTACCGATTGGGCTAAAACTTGGTGTCTGGAGTTTACAGAAGTTTCCCTCAAGTCGTTGTTGGAATTAAATATCTAATCCTAAATTTAAGGGTAGTTTACTGAGGAGCAAAAAGAAAGAAAATCGATTTTCTCAAAACTAGCTCTAATGATTTTGATTAAACTTTATATCTAGACACTGTTTATTATTATAAACAAGATGGCAACTTTTATTTACTCATGAATATCACTTCGAGGGTAATTTACACTAGGGAAATTTTCCAATTTTCATCATATCCCTGCAACTATTTGAGATACGAAATAAGATATCATTTCTAAAGTTGTAGTACTATTAAAGATAACAACAATATTTTATTTGAAATATTTTTTTATAAAACCCATGGTACCAGCTGGAAATCGAACCCAGGACCCCTATGTTCGTAGCTAGGTGAACTGACCACTACGCCACATGGCCGGTTATTATATTGTATTAATAAAGGACATCGATTTTCTAGAGCTAGTTTCAATTTAAGTTTGTATTAAATAGAGTGTTAAAATAGATACCGCCCACTGAAGTCCACCCTTATAGTAAAAAATGTTAATGTAGCGTGTGGTAAGTTCCAACGTTTGTAGAGCGTTGGACTGGTAACGTGATAATTCATTACCAGAATTTTTCCTCTCTCTGGATTCAAAGGAAATTACATTCATATACTGCATTCACGGTAGGAATTACTCTCTGAAAGGTCTTTTTTCCTACCAATATCCTACTATATAATAGATTTCTAGTAGGGAAAAAGGCCTTTCAGAAAACAATTCCCACGCTGAACAGACTTTACATAGCTTACTTCCAGTCAGTGATTTCGAGTAGGTTTTTATTCACAACTGACCCACAACTTTACAAGGGAAAACTGAAATATGTGGAAGTTTCGACATATTTATAATAGAATGCAGTCTCGTTAAGGAAATGAAGGTCGTCTCTTTAAATCAGTCGCGTTGTGTCTATTCCGGTAAAAGGGATATGTGTGTTGATAAATAAGAAAATATCTTAGTTTTAATTTTTATTTATTTTATAGGCAATCGTTTGAGCTATCAGCATTTTTTCACCAATAGGGTAGGGATGAGGATTGCAGGGTGGGAAACCAATTAGGAAAAACCACCCACAGTACATCTTATAATTATTCTAACTCTGATATTCTTGTCACTGGCAAACCAGTCTAATGCGAGAGTGACGCGTTAGGCCGCGTGACCACCGATGCAAGTTATTTCCTTTTAGAAATATAAACAGTGCTATTCTTAGGACGTATAAATCCATTTTATAGGCATATATTAGACAGTGAATATTTTATTTTAATAAACAGTATTTTTGGTAATAATATGATATGTCATTACTGTAAAACTCTCAAAAAAATATTGTTTACATCATTATAGCAGCTATTAACTCAACGTCCAAACTGCACATATAATTTGTTTGAACCAAAAGTAATTCAAAATCCCTATACACTTACTTACGGCAAACTATGCTAATATCATTAAATTGTTTTCAAAGTTTCGGCGTACGGTGCTGGGAGAGCAAAGCTGTGCAATCATGCGTGTATAACAGGTTGCATAGTAGTTAGGTGCAGGGCATCTTAAAGCACGGCAGCAGAACATACCCCAATTAATAATAAACAGCACACCAGTTCATCTAGAAATGGGAATACGTTATGAGGGTCATCATTAACGGTCTTACATAACAGAAAGTGCTTGCCATTATTAGATGTGCAGTGCCGCGCACATAGCTATATATTTCGTAGGAATGTATACCACTTCGGTGGTAGAGTGATCTAAGGCTCTCACAATAGATTTGATTGCCGATGACGTTGAGATATGGGTTCTAGTTCAGCTCGGGTTTACTGAGGGTGGTTTATCCTAAATGGTTTTACCCTTTCTCTCTACGCAAATGTGGGTACTCTTCCTCTAAATTCAACCTTTATCATCCCTAACATATTAGCGTAGTTAGTATATATGCGTATAGCCCCAACGGGTAATAAAACGTGGTGCTAAATATCAATATATAATATTTACCTATAGTATCTATACAATATTTTATTCTTTCAAATATATTTGATTAAATCAGTGTGACAATAATATGAATACTAAATAACGGTGCAATAACCCATTGGGTAGTAATAACATTTTCAAGAGGCTCTCAATTTTTCACGTTAAAAATTAAAACACTTCTAATATTTAAATTCAAAGAAAGAATTGTGTTTTGCTTCTTTCCATACCTTTCCCCTTTTAAATATATCTCAATATTATTATTTCCTTCCATTTTGTGAAGCTGCTTTGAGAGTTGGCTACTCATTTTTTTACGTCTCTGATTTTATCACTAGTTAATATTGCAAGAAGCAGAATTTATTGAAGGTTTTGATTATTTTAGATTAATACTTGATTCCTCTTTAAATAATATCTACCATTATCATGAAAAAAATATATCTGCTTTATTCTCTATGGAATTTATTAGAGCCTATATACTTTTAAAAATTGTGATTATTTAATTTACAAATATAAAATATCATCAAAATATTCCTCGTTTTCGACATTTCCATCCATTTTATTAATTATAAGATAAATCTATAAATTTAGCACATTTTTGTAGGATTGTTTTATTTCGGCATGCCTAAAACATGTAATATACCTATATTATTTATAACTTTGATCCTAGCTATTGTTTAAAAAAAATCAAATCGCTTCTGTAGAGGAATTTTATATTAATAAATGTTGTTCGCCTCCTGCATTGAAGAAAACCCTATCCCTCTACCCCTTTTTCACCCCACACAAACATACATACAAAATTAATTAATGTAAAAAAAGCCTATCAAATTTCAAACACAATAGTTACTGCAGTTCTTTAAAATATGTAAAATCTCAAGGCTATAGCTAAATCCCATTTAAGGTAGCGTTGATGGTAGTTTACAGCTAGCAGAAGATTTTCATTGCAAACATTGTTTTTAAAGTCACTAATGTTAACTAACCTAAGTGGAAATATTTATTATTTTCTTAGTAATACTAAATTATCAATAATAAGTGTTATAATCGTTTCTAATAAAAATTCCCTAAGGATTACTGTATAATTGGTTTGTTCGGGTTTTTTTTATTTAGCACCGTGTCTTACTACCAGTTTTGGTTGGTTATACGCTTGAGTACTAATTACGCTAGTGGATTAGGAAATGGGAAGATTTAATTTAGAGGAAGTGAGCCCGCATTTGCATAGAGGGAGAATGGAAAACCATTTAGTGAAAAAGTTCACCCGACCGAGATTTGAACCTCGATCTCCCCGTCCTCAGCAGTCTAACTTAACACGACTAGCGCGTTAGCTAACTCCACCATCGAGGCGGGTCGTAGTTTATTGAAAAGACAAAAAATTTAATAAAGTTATTTTGTTTAGCGGTTATGAAAACAAGAAATTTTCTAGTGTGTAAAATAATAATTTTTAAAAAAAAATTTATTTTTATTTTTATTTTTTTGTTTGAGGTATTTAACGTGAAATTTCTTAACCGACTGATTATATCTGCACATTAGAATTTCTATGAGCGAGAACGAAAGGGCCTACCAGTTTTGCTGGGAAAGGTATTTTCACATACCTTCTAGGGTTATTACAAATGCCACAATCGGCATGGAACCGACGGCTTCCCTTCCCCTCCGAAGGAAATTGTGTTACGGATTTTTATCGCTCAAGAAAAATCCGTCGACCTCAGCTGTGTTTGAACCCACGAAAATCGGGTCTTAAGGTGAGCGCTTTACCCCAAGACCACCGAGGTCGGTACTCACTTAGGTGGTTGGAAAATTCGCATCCCTGGCGAGTCACTACAACTAATCTGGAAAAGGTTTGCGGTGAAGAGAGGGTAGTTTTGGCTATTCTGGAGCAGGTATTTGTAAATCCTCTGGTGGAGGAACGCAGGAATGTATCCGTTTGGGTGCGATGGAAGGGCTGATAAAAGGAAGGGTGCGATGGAAGGGCTGCAAAATCACTTCCCTTTTCATCATGTGGCTACAGTTAAATTTATTTATAAAGGGCCTTTCTTATCGGACAGCTAAAAAAAGGTCACTAAATTTACTTTCACTTATTCGCACGTTGAGTCATATTACCTGCAGCTGTCACTTTTGATAAGTAATATCAATACCTATGAAATAACAATAATTATATAATATATTTAAATTTAAAAATGACACCTGAACACGGGAAATCGAACCCGAGACCTTTATCTCAAACGCCAATGCTCTTACCACTGAGCCATCATGGAGTCACCCTTGTTCCAGGGTCGTTCTTCACAGACATATTTTAAGGCAAAGTCTGTGATAGACGTGAGGAAATCGTCAGCTAAATATGAGTGACCAATTAAGATCGCGAGCTATAAGATAACACAGCCATCTTAGACTCTGGAGGTCTTATGCTGCTATAGTACGACAGCTGTAAGAATATGCATATCATGGTGAATAAATATATATATATATATATATATAATAGTTTTTATATGCAATCCATCATAATAATATAATAATGTCACGTTCCCAGTATTAAAATGCCCCTTTTGACACAGTGTTATAGCCCTACCGTTACAACCCCACGTGAGGGATTTATGAGAATGCATTTTTCGATGTGATTTAATGAAAAATACTAGAATTCTACAATATTATTATTATTATTATTATTATTATTATCACCGCGTCTTACTACCCGTTCGGATTATACGCACTTACGCTAATGTGTAATGGTAGGGTGATTGTGAGACGAAATGGAGGACCTACAGTTTAACGTGGAATCCGAACCACGGTGGAGGCCTGGCATTCCTCACATTCACAATTTGTGATTAATACACAATTCTACAATAAATGTGATGGTTGGTATGTTAACAAGTAGTAGATGTAATACTTGAAGACTACCTTGTCAGTATCCCTTGTTCTGTCTTCCTAGTCCTTGGTTCGACACTCGTGAGACCCATCGGTCTTTGACGCACACCGCGCGTGACTTTTACGTAAACTCTGTCGGGATTGAAAGGTAGTAACTTATTGGCTCAGCCCTCGCGGTATGCTATACCGCCACACATGACTGCAAGATAGTTTGCATAACTACGCCCAAGGCCGGAATTAGAGAAAGCATTAAGTCTTAAACTTATTTCTTGATTGTTGGGAAGGAGTGATTGGGAAGGGGTTTTGTCTTTTTGCGATGTCAAAATGGTTTGATCTACTAAATTAATTATAAATTTTTGTTCTCTTCTTGATAAAATCAATTATTCGTTACATACTTAGTTAATTAATTATGTTTGCTCTCATAAATATATAGGCTGGCATTTTTTTAACTATTAAATATTTAACCACGTCAAACTTTATTTTGTCACTGGTACCCCCATTTATTGATTTTACTTGGTAACATAAAGCAAGTCTCCCCCTTTTCAGAATCTTAATTACTGTGAATAGCTAATTATGAATTTATTAATGATTAATTATTATATTTCACACATGTAACGCAAATAACAAATTAAATCTAAAAGATGTTTCTTTATTTTTAAGAAACTGAGAAACTTACATAATTTAAGGGTCCCAATCCTTATTTAAAATATGTTATATTATTTCCGGGTTGACAAAAAAAAAGATATTTGTTAAAATCTTATTCATTGGACATATTTTAGTTATAAAAGAGAATTTATTTGTTTCTTCAAAGCTATTATGACTGTCTATAACTTTGTGGGACCATAGTTTGATTCCATACTTTATTTGATGTTACCAAAACGGCCGCAATATAACTAATAGTAAAAAGTTTTGGTAAATATTTTGATTGAGAAAATTGTAGTTTATTAAGATTTACGTTGATTATCATTTTCTAATAAATTAAATGTATTATGTTGACTTTTTTTTTGTAAAATATGTTTTTTTTACTAAATCAATTGTGGAAATTCAAACAATAAAACTGGCCATGCCGTCTGCAAGTATTAGTATAATATCACTGGTTCAGCTTGAGCTACATTCAATACAACGCGTAGCCGACCCCGTGGTAAACCAGTCAGCACCCCTTGCCGCCAACCTAAGGACTTTGGATTCGATTCCCGGCTGGTACCATGGGTATATTTCACAAAAGGGGAACCATCCCAATGGTCATCAGGATCTGGTTAAGTTAGGTTAAGAGTATCCACTAGTTCACCACCCTCAAATTCACTAACCCCATTGGGACATGGAAAGAGCCTCCACGGAAAGGATGTACGATTAGTACATTCGGATGTCCCCTGGGCAACGGTACATTAGTACTGGATAATTTTTACAGCAACTGGGCTACGGTTGATGTAGTCCAGATACCTAAATACAACACATGTGAATAGTAATATCTTAGTTCACTAACAATTTAGCACAAATATTGCTTCATTTTTTACATTACACAGCTTTTAACTGTGTCAACGAGAAAATAACCGAAAATCATGAGAGAGTGTTGCAGTAAAATATCATCAATGTTGACCATCAATGTATTTTCTAAAAGCTCCTTTCTGCCAAAATCTCACTATACCCTATCTTCTCTCCACCATTCTGTCGTAAAGCTGTTCACTTTCATTTCCTCTCGCTCACAAAAGGTATGTCGGCACATTCTTAAACCCCACCCACCAAGGCCGTAGCCAGCCAATAATTTCAGAGCGAGGGGGGGTGGGGGTGGGGGTGGGGAGGGGGGTTGATGGGCACATCCCCCACTTTCTGGAAGCTAGAAAAAAGTATAAATGATAAACGGTTCTAGAAGCTATCTGAAGTGTTTTTATGGTACTTTATTTGTACTTGTATCTTAATTTGGATATTGTATCAACCATAAATAAAGCAAATATATATTTTATTCATATAATTTTGGAGGGGGGGCGGGGGGGGGGTTGGTTACGCGTTGTATTGAATGTATTTCAACCCGAGCCAGCTTTCTCTTAAAAGAAGTGATGATTTTTTTTTAGCACTGTGTCTTACTAACCGTTAGGGCTATACGCCCATGTACTAATTACGGTAATGGTTTTAGGGATTAGGGAGGTTATATTTACAGGAAGAGTATCCGCATTTGCGTGGAGGAAGAGTGGAAAACAATTTTTGTAAAAATCATCCTCAGTACACCCGACCGAGATTCGAACCTCGATCTCCCCGTCATTGGCAGGCTTGTTTGTTGCGAGAGTAGCACGTTAGCTCATTCGGGTGAAGATCGTTCCTATTCAGAGGATCGGCTCTTCGCTAATTGGTCATGAGGACCTAACAATTAAGGGGAAGCAGACTCCCTCCAGGTTGGGAAGTAGGATAATATTTGAAAGAAAGTTTATTTTTACCCTCTCTTGATACCTCGGAGAGAAAGTATTGTGATCGTACCAAAAAAAAAGAGAGAACTCGAGCTTTTGATGATTGTCGACGTTTCATGACCCTCGAAACCAAAAACGTGGTTTTCGCAGTACCGTCTGTCTGTACCTCGGGCTATGACCCAAACTATTCTACCGATTGGGCTAAAACCTGGTATCTGGGGTTTTCATAAGGTGCCCCCGAGGGGTTTTTGGAATTAGATATCAAATCCTAAATTCAAGGGTAGCTTACTAAAGGCCGAAAAGAGAAAAAGATCGATTTTTTTCAAAATTTGATCTAACGATATTGATCATATTTTATATCTAGACCATATTTATCACTATAAACAAGATGGCAATTCTCATTTTCTCATTAAAATGACTTTGAAGGTACTTTAAATATAGGAACTTTTCCCATTTTCATAATGCTATGGCCTTGCCACCCACTATAACCCCGCTTTCCGCCCCCTATAACGTTACCTGGATTCGTCTGAATAGAACAGCACTAATAAAAGTAACTTCCCCAGTACCACAAGCAGGTATGTGTTGTGCTGACAGAATTAGGGCTTTCCTATCAGTGATTGTGGACTAAAGACTCTTTGTTATTACTATTTTTTATTATTAGGAGTGTGCAAAGCTCCCTTTTTTTAAATTGAAAGCTGAGTCGAAGCGCAACTTGGAACATGCGAAGTTGAAGTCAACGATAAAAGTTTTTACTGTGGTCATTTTCCATATCTTAATCAAGAGTATCAAGGTGAAGATAAAGGTTTAATCAAAGGGAGAAAACAAGATCATTATATTATTTTATGCTGACACGTCTGAATTTATCTCTTCCCTTTCCCCTCTCACACAAATAAAGTTCCACCACTACTGTATAAAGTAACAATGTTCCTATTTCTTAGGGTTGGATAATAAGTCTTAACATTCTGTCATAAAATCACGATTTTGAAACTTCCCCCCTTAAAATTAAATTCTCCATAAGCCTATGCTTAGAGCTAAAAAAAGACATAAAATAAATAGATGGTCTTGAAAATGACTCAACCTATTTTGATTAAATCCCACTCATTTATTGAGGGCAAAATAAAAAGTTACACTTCATAGTCACAATCAAGGCCGTAGCCAGCCAATAATTTCAGGGGGGTTTGGTGGGCCCATCCTCCAATTGACGGAGGCTAGAAAAAATTTTAAATAAAAAACTGTTCTAGAAGCTATCTGAAGTGTTTTTTATGGCAACACTACCCCCAACTATCGGAGGCTAGAACAAATTCTAATTATTAAACGGCTCTAGAAGCTCTCTGAAGTGCTTTTTATGGTAACATAGCCCCCTAATTTGTATTTGTAGCTTAATTTTGATATTGTTTGAAACATAAATAAAGCCATATATATTTTGTTCATAAAATTTCGGGGGGGGGTTTGAACCCCGAAAACCCCCCCCTGACTACGGCCTTGGTCACAATTACCTAAAATAACACGGCATCAATATTTAAAACGCTCAGATTACAGACTATAATTATCAATTGTCATATTCTTAGTTTTATTTTAACATAAAAGTAACTTAGATATATTTACACATATAAATAAAAAGTCATGGTATTTGACCTTTTTTTTACATACATTACTGTTTCCAGCCTATGGTCTAGGTCAGTTTATTATTCAAGTAATATATTCCACTAGCAGCTGGCTAGGCCTGTCGTAGCATCTGCCTTATAAACTATCTTAAGACTTGGAACAGGCATAACACCCAATCCCCGGACGTTAATTCATCAATTTGAAAGGGTTAACCCATATTTTCATCAACGATAAATTTTCTACCATATCGGGAATCGAGCTCGGGACTCCTAGATCAGTAATCAGACACGCTACCGACTGAGCTAAGGTATCGGACTTATTTAAACTTAATCGAAAATTAAAATAGCAAGTTTGTTTTAAAATGGCCATAAGATTGATTTGTATACACTAATTTTTTGCAAAAGTTCTACCGAATAATAGCGTTCGTTGTGTTTATTATTTCTTTAAACTACAGTGCCGTTACCACTTCTTTGGTTTTACATGACAGCTAGCAGAAGCTATCAGATGCTATCAGTAATGCCAACATTGTCTGAAAGTAACTTTTGTCAACATATTTGGAAATAATTATTATTTACTAAGTATTACTATTAATATTACTAAAAATATTATCAATCACTTTTAGCAATGCTTCCCCAAGGATTACAGTATAATTTTATTTTCCATAATCAAATTTAAGAAAAAAAAGTCTAGTAAATACATTTTAGTTTTTTTTTAACTCTTGTGGCAATTACAGGTTAAAAAGAGCGTGAACTTTTACATTTAATGGTATTATATTCAGTTATTATAATTTTATAGCTGGCCTTGCATATCTTTAACATAAATAAATGGTTTGTGGTAATAAAGAGGGGTAAACATACAAAATGTTGGGGTTTATTTTAGTTTTCCTTCATAAAATAAACAGTCAAGCCGATATTCTTAATTATGTTTCAATATTTAAACAGATTTTAAAATTTGTTTATTTTTGTCATTACTTCACAGTGGCTAATTTACGAGTGTGATAAAATATATGCACTGTTAATTTAATTACTTACTACACATTTGTATTTTCCACTTAGTTTATTTTGCTCCAACCTATTTACTGTGTATAAATAATAGTTCATCAACTTCTTACTTACAACTCGCATACCATCTATATAGCTACTAAATTTATGGCTGGTATTTCATAAATTAAAGGAAAATAAAAGCTAATGTGACTTAAAAATAAATGTAAGCGTTCAAATAACATTGAAAACCCGGTCGTTGACAGTACAAAATAATAGTGTGCTGGATTTTAATCCGGAGTTATTTTGGCTTTATTCTCTGCCCTTCCATCTTACCTTAGTTTTTTATTTTTATTTTTGTAATTGCATGCAGATCTCTCTAAGTTTCCATTTTCAAAGAAAGTGTTGTTTTTCTCTAATCGTATGCATTCTTTCCTAGTTTTCTTTCAAATTATTTGGGTACTTTTTTGTAAATTTAAAGATGGTTATTATAACTTTTGGTGAATTATATTCGTCATTTGTTTACTGTCTTTAGGTCATCAAAAACCTGGTTCCGGTGATGATAATATGCCACGCATCCCCCAACTGTATTTGTAATGTGTATGGTGTGTAATATTATATTGACTTTCTCATTCTACAGTCAGATTTTCAAACGGGTGGGTGAGAACTTTTGTAGATTATGATTTGTATCTGTAGTGGGTCTTATAACTAGATCAGTTCTCACAGTCGCCGCTAGATCTAGCTACGCGATGGGGTCATATCATTGATCTCTATAATATAACTGGATGGACATCTGTAGCTGAAATTTTCGAGCTGTCGTCTGCATACCATTGTGTAAGAGAGAAGGAAACTTTCGGGTATCTCTTTCTCTCTTACACACATACAAGGCAATGTGGCAATTTGACATCGTTCATTAATTTGATTGAGTATATAAGATACATCAATGTGTGAATGGTTAAATTGAATAAATATGTTAATTAAAGCTTTGAAGAGCATATAAAATTTCAAAACTGGTTCATTTGTTCTTTAAATAAGTTGATGTAGCCTAATATATACAATGATTTTTGAAGGAAGCTCGCTTATAAGGCTTTATCTCGTACCAGAATCCTACCCTATAGTAGTATTTAGTTTGTATAAAAGACCTTCCAGAAGAAGATTTCTACTTCCGTTCTAAATTGCCGTCTATCCTACCAAAATATTATATATATGATAGTATTCTCGTACGAAATAAGGCCTTACAGATTGAGATTATTACTAAAATCAGGGTTTAGTAAATACTGTACTTCCTACAAGCCAATAACCTAAATGATCATTTGAACGCAAAACTTCTACACAAAGTGTGTCAGTCAAACAAATGTAATACAGTTTTTAGCTAACTTGTTTCATTATAGTTATCAAACTTTCAACATAATATAGTTTCTGAAAGATTTGAGCCAACCTTATAAAAAAAATGGCATTATAATAATACTTTCCACAAGCCTATAACCTATGTGATAGTTTGAATGTATGGCAACTATACAAAGCCTGTCATTCAAACAAATGTAATCAAGTTTTAAGATACCTCATTCATTATATTTATCGAACTTTTAATATAATATAGTTTCAGAATCCAATATACATGCTAATAACCAACTTTAAATATAAGTGTAGTCTTGGCAGACTGTAACCAAAATAGATGATAACTACATATTTAAATATATTAAAGATTTTATTCGTATTTGTACAGTATTACCTGTAAAACTAGATTGTATATCCTTTAATGTAAATGTTTCTTCAGTAAAGTTTAGTATAATACTTCATTATTTTCAAACAATAACACTTTTATTCATCAGAGACATGTTTTCACATAAGAACATTGAAAAAAACCGTTAAATCTGTCCGTCCCCCCCCCCCCCCCTCAGTGTAGCAGACGATACACTTGAGCGTCACGCCTTTGTCCTTGGAATGTGCGTGTGTATGTCCATCCAGTTATATTATAGAGATCAATGGGTCATATCAAGGTTTGCTTACATCCACAAGGTTAAGCATGCACAAGAAACACTATAGCCATTATGGTTTCGATGTTATATTGCTTGGCCAACTTGGCAAGGGCTAGCCATCTATCATTTTATTTTATATATAACATAATGCAATGTATCTATAACTTATGTGTTTTAATAAAACTTGTCAAGCGTATTCTGATGAAATAGTGAGTTGTCTGCGATATTTAAATACATTTATTTTTGAAATTTCGTAACTTTTTAAATGAGATGATGTGAGAGATTTATATGTAACTTACAGTATATTGTGTTTAGTAATTACTTACTTCCATAAAACATTACTGACGTGTACTAGAGCACATTCCTGACTACAGAATAATATGAAAAATTTGTGAAATGTAAACCATAATGGCTGTAATCAAAGGTGTCTGGTGACCTGGTGTTATCGAAAATAACTTTTTTTCAAATGGTCTCGCAATAATCTAGATTGGAGGGGTTAAGGGGATCGAGCTGGAGAGGGCACATGTGATGTATTATTGCGACTTTACTATCCTCTCCTCCCATTAACGTTGGCACACTTTTTTAAAACTACTTGACCCTTGTCCTTATACCTTAGATAATGACATTAAATGAATTGATCTTCATAAAATAGTGATGGTATCCTAATTAAAATAAATTATGTCCTGATATTTTATATCTTTCATCCTCACACTCACCTTGCGAAATATTTTTTATAAAAGTACCAATGTGAATTAACATGTATTCCTGGCATTTATATCTATCTGAAAGATATTTGATCCTGGATCTTTGATATAATATGCCCTGCCCAAGATTCAACACTGCCTATTACTAGGCTATTGAAACTAAATGATTCCTTATCAGTCACTAACAGACTCAACTGTATTAAAAGAGATCGAGTTTGTGCGTTTGTGAAATATAAACACTAGTTGATGTCCTTGTCACCGAGTTTTTTTTTGTTTTTTTTTATTTAGCACCGCGTCTTACTACCCGTTCGGGTTATACGCTTAAGTACTAATTACCCTAATGGATTAGGAATTGGGAGGGTTGAATTTAGAGGAAGTGAACCCGCATTTGCGTGGAGGGAGAGTGGAAAACCATTTAGGAAAAACCACCCCCAGTTCACCCGACCGAGATTCGAACCTCGATCTCCCCGTCCTCGGCGGTCGAGCTCAACACGACTAACGCGTTAGCCAACTACGCCACCGAGGCGGGTGTCACCGAGTTGAAATACTTGTCACTGACAAGACTTCTGTCCGTCTTGATAATTTGTTTGGCTTTCTTAATTTTAACCTTCATTTTTTTTCTCAGCCATTTAATAAATTTGCTGGGGTAATTTTAACACGAAATCAATCTTATTCTTTTTATTAATTTATTTATCAGAAGTAAACAAAAATAATATTTTAAAAAATAATGTAGTACAAATTTTTAAACCAATCTCACAGATAAAAATATAGCTCCCTATAGGTACACGATGAAAAGGGACTAACCCCAGCTGAGCTGTCTATCCATAGTACGTACACATCTCCACTTGTTAAACGCCATCGCTCGAGGCGACAAAACAAAACAAAAAAACTACCAAGATTCAAGAAAAGAGGTCACAAGGTTGGACTTCTATTCATGCAACACACCGAGAGCCATCATGGATTGATCCATTAGAGAACTGTATACTACATAGGTCTACTTAATGTTAGAAAAATCTAGATCATTTCAAAAGCTCAACACTAATAGATATACCTGCAACCAAGTATTTTAATAATTATTACTACCAACATTTCTTCTCCCACTATAATCAGTAAGTTATTATACACCAAAAGACTATTTTGAATTTTATTTTGAATTATACAAAGCTTAACACGGCAAACTTTTTTTTTTTAATATCTCGAGGGAAAGTGTACAAACCACCAAACACAACTGAGAGAACTCCGTAAATTCTTACATAAAATTTAATATATTGAAATAAAGGTTATTTGTTCAGTTCCTTCATTGGTGGCCATATGAGGACTACGCAAGCCAACCCAGAGCAATGGTAGCTACACATAACAGATTGCACAAATTTTATGAATGTTTCAATTTCTCGAAAAATTTGCTAGCATGCTTATAAGTCCTATTGCTCCCCAAATTTCACTGTAGTGTAATTTATACTAATGAGATAGGGATGGGGAAGATTAGATTTAGAGTAAATGTATCAACATTTTTGTCAAGGAAGGGTTGGAAACTATTTAAGATAAACCACTGGTAGTACTCCATACCAGGATTTTAACCCCTGTCTCCCCATCATTGGCAATTCATTCTAATAAGAAAGTGACATGTTAGACCATGTGATGACCAATGCTAGTCTTGACTAATTGAATTTTTAATTTAATAGAAGGCTATAAGAAGGGACACAGAAATTATTTAATTAAGATTATTTTGGAAAGGAATGAAAAATAAAATATGAAACGATGCTAAAAACAACTATCCCACTTAATTTCACTTGAAAAACTAGCGTGTCAAATACATTAATTCAATGAAATTTATGATAAGTGGATCAGTTATTAAAACTTCCAGAAAAACCACATGCCCACCCTGAAAAAATAAAAAAATATTGCTTTGGTTGGAAATGTGTGTTACACAAATCTTGCTAAAAGAAACTTTTTATGTCAAAAACGACTTAATCTTGTTGTGTGTACATTTGATTATTTGGTGTTACCCCGTGATACTGAAAATGTTCTGTTAAGGCAGCCTCCTTGGTCAGCAATAAAATATCAATTCCTGTCAGACCACACTGCCTAAAATAGAACGGTCTGTGTCATTTTCAGGAACTATTTCTCTATTCTAAGCTTATAATCCGTTTCACTCTTCACCTATAATCACCCTTTGTCATGTCAATAGGAGGGGAAAGAAAACTACAAACCTATTTCATGGTAACGAGGAAAGCTCGCTGCTAGTTCTCAAATATATTTAAATTTTCTGTTGCGAGTCTATAAAAAATTACTATATTTGTCAAAGGAAGGCTAAATCTAGAGCCCTTTTTCATCATTCATGCTTATAAAATCTTTGAAAATGAGCTAATGTCACATTTTCACACTTTTTTTTTTCTATTAATACAACTCAAGCTATAGGGTTCTTGAGTAAAAAGAACCCTGTTAAAATATTTTAACTTTATTTTGCTATGAAACATATTTTTAAATAACGCAGCATAAAATATACTATAATAATGTGTTAAGAACTGAAAATCTGCGCGGCAATTTCTCGCTTACAGAATCGGCTGCTTTAAGTGTGTGCAGGTTTATGCCGGGATCACGATCAACTTAATGTTAACTAAAAGTTAACTTAACGTAACTTAACTAATGGATCTCCTAATGTTTTTAAATGGAAGCGATCACGATGCAGTTAACTTAACGTTGACTTACAGTTAACTTAAGGTAATTGATGTCCTGGGAGGTCTTTCACGTTAAGTGAACGTTACATGAAGGATATCAAGTGATCTAGCCAGCCAATCATTATGCGAGTAACGTCTACAGGGCTATTTAGTAATTCATTTGTTGGTTTTATGACCAAGGTTTACTTTTTAGTTTTGAGTTCTAGTGATCAGACATTGAAACAAAATAATTAAACCAAAATAGGAAAGCTAAATTTATCAAAAAAGTTTATTAATATATGTTCATTATATAGATTGAAAACTGTAAACCTTCACAGATCATCACTCTACAAATAGTACAAATCACAGATCATCCTCAAGAATGCAGATGTTTGGCTCGAGATGTTACGTTAAGTTAAGTGAATCTTGATCGCACATCTGTTTACTTAAGTCATGTTAACTTTAAGTGAATGTTACGTTAAGTTAAAGTTAAGTTGATCGTGATCCTGGCATTACAGAGTGAGAAATAAACCACCTACCTATTCTCCTTGCCACACCTAATGCTTGCTTACCCCATTAAATTTGCATGGCATAAGTGAGAGATTAGTGCAGCAAGGAGATAGTTACGATTTATTTCTACCACTATTCATCTTCCTATCAATTCCCTGCATCACCCATACAGCTGCTACTTACCTCCATGTGAGTGAATGTTACTTAGCACCATGTCTCAATATCACCCTACCACCACCGACTAGTAGTAGCTCATATGTTTTATGTCCTAAACTGCAGCGAGTGTGGGGCTTCACATGTTAACAGGATCAGCTGCTCTCTGATCGTTACTACATCCTCACCTTCCGATACATTTACTAGTCTTAAAATTATATATCTAGACTGTTTATGACATTGCTGACTATAGTAGTATTGAAATTGAACACAATAAACTTTAAAATGCTTTGTTAGCTGCATGTAATGAGTAGAAAGAAAGGTTTGTAGTAGAAATAATTCTAAGAACAATAAACTTGGTTCAGACAAAGAGAAATGAAGCAAATTAAGATCCTCAATGCAAGACCATTCTATATCCAGAATTTTTTTAAATTAAATTAGTTTTTAACATGGATTTGGATATACAGTAAGCCCTTGATTTATATGGTAATTAGATTACTACACCCTTAAAAAGCTACAAATTAGCTCAAGTTGAAGTAATATTATTTAAAATGGGACCCTTGAGATCTATAGTAATTGAGAGATTTGATGTTCAAAAAATATTCCAAATTTGAATGTCTTTAACTAAAACAACGATTTTGTGAAATTGGTTGAATAAATAAGAATAGTATATGGAATTGTAAAATTGGGAAATCATCAAATTTTATTTTCCTTTTAACAAAATAAGTATAAAATTGTTTATGTTCCTATATATGTGTGCTATGTATGTCTCTCTTATATGAAAAAAGGAATATTTCTGATAATTTAAAAACAATGTGTGAATGTTAAAGTGTAAAGAATTTGGAAGTGTGAAACGTATAGAAAGAAATTAAGAGAAGAGTGCCCCTAGGCCTAATTTAAATATCCTATCAGGTTGGCTTCCTTCATTATTACTTTACATTACTATATATCTCTATAAGGAAAACCTCTCATCGCTTTACGAGGTAATTGTATAATATTTGGAAGAAGGTACAGGAAAGGTGAATGGGAACATATAAAAGGGACGAACACAATATGGCTTTTACATTAATATAGTGTTTCTACACTGTCTTATTATACATTTCCAAGCCATAATCAATAGGCAATCATAAATAGGTTAAGAAGTGAACAATGAAAAGAGTAAGTATATGATCACACAGAGATACAAATCAGGGTCAATAATTTAGAGATTACTGCAAACAATATATCATTTGTCGGGGTTAATGAGTTTAAATATTTAAGAACAATTTTAAATAGCAATATCAATATTAGATTGAAAATTTGTAAAATAGTACACACAAGCAATGCATGCTATTATTCGACCAGTAAGTTGTTGACATCTCGCCTGCTTTAAAGGGACGTAACTCTCAGAATATACAAAATAATAAAATGTACAGGTTGTTCTCAATGGATGTGAAACGTGGTCTCTTAATTTGAAGGAAAAAAAATTTAGGGTGTTTGAAAACAAGATGCTTAGGAAAATGTTTGGTCTAAAAAAGGGTTAGGCCCCTGGGGAGTGGAGAAGGTTACACAATGATAAGTTACATACCCTGTGATCATCACAAGACATTGTTAGGATAATCAAGTCTTGTAGATTAAGGTGGGCAGGACATGCAGCGTGAATGGGGGATTCTAGAACCGTGTTTAGGGTATTGAATGGTAAGCCCAATGGGGAAAAAAACCATTGGAAAGACTTAGACACATATGAGAGGATAACATTAAAATAAACTTGAAAAAGATAGAGTGTAATGAGGTGGACTGAATAGAACTAGCTCAAGATAAGGATAGATGGCATAATTTTGTAAGTGTGTCAATGAACTTTGGAGTTCCTAATGACATAGAATAAGTAAGTTAGGCCAAATTTTTCATTTTATTATAAATCATTTAGAAGTAAGAATTAACTACCTTAAAACCCGCCTCGGTGGCGTAGTTGACTAACGCGCTAGTCGTGTTGAGCTCGACCGCTGAGGACGGGGAGATCGAGGTTCGAATCTCGGTCGGGTGAACTGGGGGTGGTTTTTCCTAAAATGGTTTTCCACTCTCCCTCCACGCAAATGCGGGTTCACTTCCTCTAAATTCAACCATCCCAATTCCTAATCCATTAGTGTAATTAGTACTTAAGCGTATAACCCGAACGGGTAGTAAGACGCGGTGCTAAATAAAAAAAAAACTACCTTAAAGTGTAATCTTATTCTTTGTAATATGATAAATGAAAATAAAACATTGAATAAATAAATAAATATTTGTGTTGCTAAGACTTTATCAAGAAATTTGTTTTGTACAAGATGCTTTTATAGATATTGTATATTTTTAAAGATGTGATGATTTAAATCTTAATTCAAGATTCTAAAAAATGTGTAGATTTAAAATTTGAGAAAAATAGATTTAGTCCAATATTTTATTTTTAATTTGTATATTTCGTGTTCTTCTAACAATTCAAGAGTTTTAAACACATGTAAATAGTTAATGATTACAGAGTAAAATAAAACAATAAGTATGAACTCAATCAAATAAATGTGAATAACGAGCAAATATATTACATCCAAGAGAACACACATGAGCCAAACAATATATTTTGAGCTTAAAACTAAACAAAATGTGTCGCCAAGGTAACATTTACAGCACAATCTCTTCCGGCTCAACCTCCATCTTGAGCTCTTCTGTGTCAGACTCCACCTCGATAACAACTGCCGCCTCCTCCAACCTCTTCCTCTCCTTGAGTCCGGCCGCCGGGGACCGGATAAGGGACAAGTCTCGCTGGACCTCCTTGATGTCGCGTTGCGTCTCCAGCTCCCGACCCTTACGGAGTCGCTGCATGATGTAATGGTTAGAGCGCCGCTGACGTATTAGCTCCACGCGCTTCATGGCCTCCACTGCAACAGAAATTTATAAGGTTTAGTTCAAATTGTCATATGGCTTATAAATGTTACATATAGAGCCGAGACAATGACCTTGAGAAAAGAGGAGAAGAAATATTTTGAGAGCAAAATAGAGGATAAAGTGGACAGATTAGGAAATTAATGAAGAAGTTCTAAGAAGAGTCAATTAAAAGATGATAGCCACCACTGTATAGATAACTACCAAAAAAAATGCCAACTGTATGGATAACATTATGGGAAGAAATGTCTTAATGAGTGATGTTATAGAAGGCAAAGTGGAAGAAAGGAAAAGGGAACCAAGAAGACGATGGATGCAACAAGGAAAGAAGACTGAATTTCAGAATCTATAAAAGGAAACTGCTGATAGGACATTCTAAAGAGCTTAATTTGAAAAGGGCAATGTACCTGTCAAAAGATAAAACACCTAATAAATAAGAATATAGCTAAACATCTTAATAAATTAAAGTGAGCATACTATTGCTTACCGGCAAACCTAACATTAATAAAGGCAGGATTTAATGTCTACATCCAGTTCTATTGTCTAGCATGGTTATTCTAGAACCAATGATACTTCAGTTTAAATCTCACGCAGTCGCTGTGACATAACTCAAAGTTTGTTTTAAATAGAGAGGAAAATTGTCTGCAGTAGTGTATTGTGGCCCACCATGAGGATGAATGGAGTGAGTTGGAGGAACAGGGAATATTGAGTTAGTACAGTTGGGCAACCATGAGGATGAATGGAGTGAGTTGGAGGAACAGGGAATGTTGAGTTAGTACAATTTGGCCCACCATGAGGATGAATGGAGTGAGTTGGAGGAGCAGGGAATGTTGAGTTAGTACAATTTGGCCCAACATGAGGATGAATGGACTGAGTTGGAGGAGCAGGGAATGTTGAGTTAGTACAATTTGGCCCACCATGAGGATGAATGGAGTGAGTTGGAGGAGCAGGGAATATTGAGACTTAATACAATTATTACAATTTGTTTTTTAATCAGGGTGTCTAACAAGTTGGAGAAACAAAAATTAGCGACTTTTTGGTGACCTTTTTGACCACAAAATTCCTTCGGTAAATGGTTGAACATGATATAGGCCTAATGTATATATCAGCATAATGCACTCACATGCAACATTATACTTTAAATAAATGGCAAACGTTAATTTTGTTCGTGGTATCATGGTAAAAAGAATCAGGCAACTTGTGGCTAGCGCATGGCATCATAGGCAGTGGGTGGTGCGACTTTCGACGTGTTCGCGTTGTTTCACAATAAGATTTAAGATTATTGTTGTTATTGTTGAAATTGTTATTTATTATTATTATTTAGCACCACATTTTACTACCCATTCGGATTGTACACTTAAGTACTAATTATGCTAAAGGTTTAGGAATTGGGAAGGTTGAATTTAGAGGAAGTAAACCCACATTTGCGTGGAGGGAGGGTGGAAAACCACTCTCAGTTTACCCGAACGAGATTCAAACCTCGATCTCCCCGTCCTCAGCAATCTAGCTCACCACGACTAGTGTGTTAGCTAAGTATGCCACCAAGGCGGGTTTCACAATAAGAGCCAATGTTATTTTATCTGGTAAACATAAACCGCCTGTTATAAAGAAGATTCCGCTATCCAAAGGTGTCCGTTAAGGGAGCTTTCACTGCATTAATATTATTTTATAGGTATTAATATCAATTAAAAGCGAAATCTGCAGATCAAATGACTTATGTATGAATACATAAAGGTAGATCTAGTAAGCTACTGAACAGTAGGTGATTCTTCTAGCTGTCAAGTAAGGTTCTCCCTATGAAAATTCAACTGTACAATAAGTGCTCTGTACTATAAATATTCCTAAATCTTTTCTTACAAAGAACTATCGTGAATGCCATTTCTCCTACCATAATGTACTATCTATAGTCATAAGTACTGTAAGGAAAAGGCCTTCCAGAAGGTTCAATGTAATAAAATCAGCTTACACATTTGTGTTGTTACAAACACACAACATATAACTTTGGTAGGTACCATCATTAAAGCAAACCAATAATAACATGAGTAACTGGTATGTTAAAAAAAACTGACCTGATTTTTTCCAAAATTCTCGGTATATTTAACGGAATTCTATCCAAACAAAAATAAAATTAGTCGAAATTATTATGCTTTTTTCATTGAATAAAAGTTCATAATAAACAAACAAAATTAAAAAGGTACTATAATCAAATTGTAATTGTTATGAGCTAAACTATTATACCAACAAATTAGGTGTTTGAATATTTACGATTCAAAAGGTTTAAATTTTTTAAAACAACATAATACAACATTCAATACATAAGAGTTCAAGTATAGACTGATAAATCAAATTAGACTGTTATGTTATCAATTCATTGATTATACTATTATTTTCTTTAAAAAACATACAATTAGTTACTAAATGTCGAGATTAAATAATATATTAATAGCTATATTTTTGTACAACAAATGAATTGCATTTAATTTGATATAATACTAACATAATGTGTTAAAGCAATTACTGTTTACCATAACTGACTAGAGTGTAAGCGCAGTGGTTCATCCTGATAAAGTTCGATTTTAACATAAATAGTGTTGCTTCCTATGTTTCTACATTTCATACATCTGTATTTTGGCCTATTTTACAAAAAGGATTACCAAACGTTCATATATCAAGGTTCTACCTGTATAGTTGTATAAACTTAACAGTCTTTTATGTTTATTATTTTTCGACTTCTTATATTTTCTTAGTTCCTATTGGTTGAAATTGTGTGCTACATTTTATTGTAGACAGTCCATTCTGTAGTAAGGAACTACAATACAACGCCAACTCCCAATATGCGGGTACGACTCTAGATGAGCCATAAAGAGTTAATATTAATACTTAGCACTGCGTCTTAATATCCGTTCGGGCTATACGCTTAAGTACTAACTACGGTAATGGGTTAGGAATTGGGAAGGTTGAATAGAAATAAAGTGAGCCCGCATTTGCGTGGCGGGAGAGGGGAAAACCAAAAGAATTTATTATTAATAATAATATTAATACCGCATCTTACTAGCCGTTCGGGCATAAAGAGTTGAATGAAAACTAATTCACATTTCATGTTAACCTTGTCCACATTTAGTTCAGATAATTAAAATCAACCTTTAGCTTAGTGTCCAATATTTAAGTAGAAAGCTTTGCACTTTGTAGCCACCTCTTCCTCGCTTAGCTATGGAGTTCTAATATAGGCCTACTTGTCAATCAAAATTTAGGTTAGGTAAGCTTAAAAACATATTAGCTGTGAGTAGGCCTATTTTGTTAGGTATAATTGTGAAATAATCTAATTTGTACAAAAATATATTTATACTTTATTACCTTGCAGTCGTTACGAACAAATTGTATGCCGTGTCCAGGATATATCCTAGAAGAACAAAAATAACACGTGTCTATACGCATTTTTATTTACAGATTCACTCTAGAGAAGGAAGAGCGAGTATTTTTAATCAAATATTAGTGTTGGCATTATGTTAGCACAAAAGGCCCCTATATATAAAATTAATGTTACCAATGTGAACGAAATGTCACTAACTATATAGATAAAATAAACATTTTATTAATTTTATTTTGGGTATAAATTTATTATTTTAAATCAAAGTATTGTGAAAAAAATATTTCATAATTTCCTACAACATAAAGCCAACAAGTCTATTCTTACTGTTGGCAATGCTGATATTGTTTACGCTCGCGACATCTAGCAAATGAAACCAAAAGAAAGGTGTATTTAGTTTATCAATAGATCGCTAGGATGCTCTGTTTGTTCAGTAAAGGTAAAAAGCATTTGGTGAAGGGGGAATTCTAAATAGCTTCTAAAAGAAATAACTTTCAAAAATTTGCTTGGGGGAGAACTAATCTAAGTATTTACAAAAGGCATTAGTTAATTTACTTATTTTAAATTCAGGCAAGGATCACTTCAAATAGATTTTAGGACATTGAATTTTCAACCACATATAGATATTTTCAAGAGGGTATCTAATAATCCAAAAAATGTCTGGGGAGGTGAGACTAAAACCTCAAAAGCCCATTATTCTTGTAATATTTGTGATGAATATTAACATTTAAATTAAAACAAATTTTCACGGATCTTTTCTCAAATCAAAGATGATTCTTCTTTCGTTTAAAGTTTTCATAATGGAGTTATGATAGAAAGTTATATTTAGAATATTAATACAAAATACTATTTTTTACGCTTTCATTTTTGACAAAAATGTAACTATTCTTATTGAACTGGTACTGACCCGATCTGCCATAAGTGATAGTTACAGAACAATATTTTAATATACGTTTAAATTATTTTATATTAACACACCACAGCCAATAGTTGTGGAACCTTTTTTTTTTATACGGAGAGGCAATCATCAGTAAATATTATTTATCGCTTTATACATATTTTAAAACAAAGTGGATCGGTTAAAAATAGGGGTGGTAGAACCTTACTTGTGTGTAAGGGGAGGAGAGCAAAAATAATATTCTTAGGGAATTGCCTTCCAGCATCCTGCCCACCCTCACCCCTTCACTCTTACCCCCCCCATTTAACCTTCCCCTCGTAACTCTCCCACCCCCCCCATAAAATGTTTTTATGATTTTTTTGGTAGGGAAGAACTAGTAAAGCTAAGTTACTAGAGTTAACAAAACCATTTTAATAAAATAAGACAAATAATAAAGTAAAATGTTATTAATGTTGGCTGCAAGAAATTATGTTTGAATTTTCTCTACTGTTATTCCAACAAAAATCAGGGTTATTTGGAGTAATCTTCCCCAGAATTTTTTTTTTTAATTCGGATGCCTCTCACATTCTAAAGTCTAGAAGTAAAGCTATTTGAAGTAGTCTTTTTCGGCAAATTTTTGAAAATTGAATGCATCTAGACGTCATTTGGAGTTTTATTTAAGGCCCGCTCTCAGTTTTATATTCGAGATTATTAGAGAATTTAAAATATATTTGGGGGGGAGGAATTTATTCCTGGCTTCCACCACCTCTGGTTAAAAATGTACATTAAATTACGGTACTTTTTATTAATACCATAGTTAATGTATAAATAATTTAAATAAATTGTTACGGGGTATTATTCAAAGAGATGTGTTTATTTGTTCATTTTTTTACCTCTCAATTCTATACACCCTAGAGATCATGGCCTTTTTGTTCTTTAAAAAAAATAAACAAGTTTAGTTACATGTCCTCTATTTTTTGCCCTCACACTTTACATGGTAACCCTGCTCGCAAAACGGATGAAAAGAAATGTAAATCCTTTTAGTAATCTCATAGTAGTTTCTGAGTTATGGGAGGATTCTGTAAAAGAAAACTTTAGAAAATTAAAAAATAATAAATAACGATCAACCTTGATTACTAATATTATTTCATAGATCTTAATAATATCTATCAAAAGTAAAAGCTATGAAACACATTACCTTACATATAAATATATATTAGTGGTTTTAACTTTTGTAATTGTAAAAAAAATCTTCCTTTTAGAATCTGACAAATTATTTCACAAAGGTTGGTATCAGATTGTTAGTACAAGTTTCCCCATCATGGCCGTTTCAGCACTAATATACAATTTATATTAGTTCTTCAAAATATTTGTTGTTTAAAATAAAATAAGAAAAATTGACTACGCAGATATAGATATAGAATCTATAAGTGAAATACTATGAAAGCAGGCACTCAGCAAACGGCTTTAAGGGACAATGTTGGGAGTCAATACACCCACCCAATGCCCCAAAAATGTCTAATTATACTTCATTCGATTAAAATGTGCTTTATTATAAAACAAATTGTATGGTACACCGCACAGACTTCTCGCTCCTTTACCTAAAAATGGAGATATATACTTAAAACTTGTAGTATAATGTAAAATAAAATAATATACAGTGTTGCAGACACATATTCAGGAAAAAGGAACACCACTGTTCACCAAAGATAACAATCAGCTTTCATTTCCCAGACCTCATTTTTTTTTTAAATGTATTTGCTTACAGTTCAGAAACTATAGGTTTTATATAAAAAAAAGCTATTTCAAATAAAAGATTCTTTATTTTTAATAGTTTTACAACTTTTTAATGACACGTTAGTTCGTATAACAAAAGAGTTGCGGGGATATAATCAAAATTGTAGATATCCACACGTGTACAGTATCTTATAATTCAATTTTCCGGAAAAATTAGAGGCGCCATTTTGTATGTAATGTTAAACAGTGCCCAGATACAAATTGTAGGTAATCAAAATAGTTAGCGCCAATTTCTAGAAAATCTACCTCCAGTACACGAAGACATCTTAGGAGGTACATAATATACATATACATTAACCATAAGAGACCGGACGTAAATACTTGCGATTTGGGACCACTATTTATTTATTTTATATGTAAAATATAGAATATATATAATTTTATTATGTACCAACAACTTTAAGGGACCCTCTTCGGTGGTCATGTGATCTAACGCACTACTCTTGTAGTAGACTAGACTGCCGATAACGGAGAGATCGAGGTTCGAATCTCGGTGGATGTACTGAGGGTGGTTTAAAAAAAATAGTTTTCCACTTTCCCTAAATACAAATGCAGGTACATTTCCCTATAAATACAACCTCCTAATCCCTAAAACCATTAGCGTAGTTAGTATATAAGCGTATAACCCGAACGGGTAGTAAGACGCGGTGCTAAAAAAAACTTTGAGGGTACAAAGTTGTAGAGAAATTATATATTGGGGTATGATAACAAAAAAAAAGTTGAATAGGCTCGTCCGCCTTAGACCATTGGTCCATTGGTCCATCGAACCGGGTATTACCAAACCGGATAATGAAACGCCGTGGAGAGAAGACAAAAAATTTAGTTTCAAATATTATTATTATTATTAGCACCGCGTCTTATACCGTTCGGGTTATACGCACTTACGCTAATGTGCAATGGTAGGGTGATTGTGAGATGAAATGGAGGACCTACAGTTTAACGTGGAATCCGAACCACGGTGGAGGCCTGGCATTCCTCACATTCACAAGTGTGATTAATACACATCTTGTCAGAGGTGAAGGAAGGGTTTGGCATTCAGATAAATCTGTGCGGGACCGTAGTTTCAAATAAAATTTAAAACTAAACCAAAATGTGAAAATGACGTCATCTGCTTAAAACGCGTGTTAAGTGTGAGAGGGTATAATGGAGTCTCCCCAGTTGTCCTTCAGACGGCAATCAAAGTCCTCCCCTTCAAACCCCCCTGGTGGATGGAATATCCCGGGACACCTCCAACGCCCCTGTCTCGCAGACTCTTGGCTGCTGTATCTTTCATCCGGGGAAAAGAGAGACAGCAGCACCATATAAGGTCATTCACCTGGGGGAAGTCGCGGCGATCGATCGGTTGACGCAGAGGCGGAAAATGGCGCGTACCCAGGGTGCCATGCGCATCAGATACCCCATTTATACCCCCCCCCCCCACCCCTTTTGTGCCGGTTTGGAGGAGGTAGGGGGAGGTACCAGCACGACACCGGGAACGTGATGGAGTAGTTTTTATTTATTTATTTTCATATTCTGAACTCAAATATTGTCCGGCTGGACCCATCAAAGGGGGGTTTTGTACGCACGGATAGTGTGTCTGACTTTTAGTCCTTGGTTCGATACTGACCGGATGCACTGAGGGCTGTATGCAAGAACTTGACTAAGTGGATGCTGAGTGGAGACTAGCGTGGGTTTGTTTGCGTCATCATTGGTTAGAAGGTGGAGAGATAATGTGCTCGGGACCACACTATCGGTCCACTAAACATTCACTAAGTTCTTGTATACCACCTAGAGGTGTTTCGGTTAGAATTCCCTTACTAAAGAATCGTATTTTCTCTATTCTTTTTGCATCGCGTCTTCTTCTCGTTTGGGATATACGTCTATACAATAGTATCTCTAATGCTTTAAGGTTGAGTAAGGTTGAATTTAAAGGAAGTGTACCCGCATTTGTGTGGAGTGGGGAACCATATATGGAAAAGTCCCACAGTACAATCTACCAGGATCAAACCCTGATCTCCTAGACATTGGAGGTCCAGTTTATTGCGAGAATGACGTTTGTTTATCCTTTCACACCCACATTGTTTGGTGCGTGCGCACACACTAGTCTGGTTTGTAGATGGCAGAGGAGGTCGGGGTTCAAATCCAGAGTGGGTGGTGTACTTTGGATATTTTGTTTTTTTCCTGAATAGGCTTTCCGGTCTACCTTCACGTTTACTTCCCCCATCATATTGTAATTAAAAGCTGACAGCCCGGATGGGTAGTAAGGGCTGTATTACACTGTTGCATTTATTTGATAAAAGAAATATGATCTAACTAGGTGTTCTGTCTTACGACAGGTCCATTCCTTTTATCAATTAACTTAGACCACCGATGCACCCTGTCCTCTGCCACCTTCAGCTCCCAGAATTTTATTCTTTTATTCAAGTCATCCAATAATTGAATCCTCCTTCTTCCTAAGCTCCTCTTTCCCTCAACCTTTCCTTCTATGACGTCGTACAGAAGACAGTTCCTCCTAAGGTTGTGTGTGATCCAGTTTGCTTTATCCACATCCAAAATGGTTCTCTTTCATCCATTCTTCTTAGGACTACTTCAATTTTCAACCTGTTTGTCCACCTGATCTTCTTTCTTTTTAAAAAAATATTATAATTACCTGATAAAATAAGTTCTGCAGCAGTTAAAAAATAAAAGGACACAAGGGAAAAAGGGGAAAAACAATTTTAACACAAATTGTGCTGCCATATGTTAGACCATCCTTAATTCACTTTCTCTGTCATATCAAAATAAATTTAATAAAAAAGTATTTGTTGGTGTCCTTGTGGGGTTTGAGATATAGGTGTTGTTCTGGATAATGTGTGTAGTGTGACTTTCCTCTTTTTCCCCTGTACCCTTCAAATGTAATTGTACAATATGGTGAGACAAACTCCAAGCTTAGTATATAGCATAAGTGTTTTTTCTTTTAATTGCTATAGCAGCTTTGGTGACCAAATTATTTAAACGTTTCATAGTCCATTTGTAAATATATATACAGGGTGTTCAGAAACTCAACGCCCAAACTGCACATATAGTTTGTTTGAACCAAAAGGAAGACAAAATCCCTGTACACCTACATTCAGCAAAGTAAGCTGGTACTGTTATATTGTGCTCAAAATTTCAACATACAGTGCCGGGAGAGCAAATCTGTGCAGACATGCGTGTACAACAGGTTGCATAGGATTTAGGTGCGCGGCACTGAACACCTCGACATCTTGGAGCACGCCAGCAGAACAAGCCACAATTAATATTAAACAACACACCAGTCCATCTAGAAATGGGAATACGTTCTGAGGATCACCATTAACGGTCCTACATCACAGAAAGTGCTCGATATGACCACCCCCGACTTCTCTGCAGAGCCTCATTCTACGCAGCAGTGAATGACGCACCCGCTGGAAGATATCTAGGAGCTCGCACATTTCCTGATGCAATAGCGAGTCTTGCTACCAAATCGTCCTCACTAACAACCGGGTTATCATGCCCTCCATACTACATGTAAATGCTTGCCGTTACTACATGTGCAGTGCCACGTGCCTAGTTCCTATGCAACTTGCTGTACACGCATGCTTGAACAGCTTTGCTCTCCCGGCGCTGTACACCGAAACTTTGAACCAATTTTAGTTGTATTAGCTTACTTTGCTCGTTTGCCGAATGTAAGTGTACGAGTATAGGGACTTAATATTACTTTTGATTCAAATAAGCTATATGTGCAGTTTGGGCGTTGAGTTTCTGAACAACTGAAAATTTTATATATATATATATAAAGAGAGAGAGAGAGAGAGTACAAACTTTTTTAAATTAATGTAATAGTAAACATAATTACATAATTATCAAAGGTGGTGTCTTTCGTCAAATAATTTATAACGCCTAAATATTTTTCTTTTCTAAAAGAAATATGACAGTGTAATTACCACCTTAAGACGCGATGCAAAAAAAAAAGCATTTAAAAGGTCGATCAAGTGAAGTACTTTACTAACTAATTTAAAAAGGGACTTTTTTATTCTTCCTTTTTTTTTTTTGCGTGTGCTGTTAATAAATAACTAGAACAGAGCAAATTACGGTGAGGTTAGTTTCAAACTCTAGCCGGGTGCACTTGAGGGGGGGGGGGGGGGATGGGGCAGGAGTATTATTCCCGGGTGAAATTAGTTATAATATTACGCTCGAACCAGAAAACGTATCTAAATGTGGTTTCCTGCAGTATTTTTTTGACAACAAAGAAATTGTGTTCAATCTGATGGGTTTTTTTTTTTCCTGTCTAGACTAATAATTTTTGAATTTTGTTAGATTTTTCTTTAAATGGTATTGCAACTGTTTTCAATTCCACTGTTTTCTAAATTAAGATACAGTAGACCCTCCCAAATCCAACTTCTGAATATCTTTCTCTTTGCCATATCCCAACGTCCCACTCCAATACTTGCTTATTTGTACTTATCTGTGAGATGATATGGCTTTTCAGTAAAGTACATTAATTCACCACTCGATTTTACTTGGATGACAGCTCAAAAAGCTACTATAAATAGTCACCAATGTATCACTACGCCAACAGCTGACATCTTGTCACTTTGGATAGCTGTAATGAAAACACATGGTATTATATGAATGTGATAGTTAACCACAATAATTTTGGCCAATATTATTTATATTTATTTGAGGGTTGGCCCAAAGCTTAGTTATAGTTTTATTCCACTTACACAAAAGTCTAACAAATATAGCTTCAAAATGGTGACCGACGATTGATTGATCATGATGCAAAAATATATTTACAATGGTGTACCCACGCAGTTGATAAAAATATTTTATTCAGTTAAATATTTCGAAATACAATAAAATAATAATAAAATAATTTACTATAAAAATTACAAGTAGTTTCTCTTTTTCAAGTAAATACGATGCTTGTATTAAAAGGTATTAATGTATGCACTATATTACACATTATAGATAACATTCCAAAACGAGTAATTAGTACTTTTAATTATGTTTAAAATATTGTTTTTGATTAGATCAAAAGTGATTATTGAAATTAATGAATTATAGTGTGACTAAAACTTAAGTTTACGTTATTTTAAATGTAAAATATAACATTTAATTACAAAACTTATCATTTGTATCAAAACAGTGATCTTTTACGAGTGTTAGCAACCCAAAAACTAAACAAACGAATTTTCAACTGTCATTCAGATATAAAGTTATGGTGAATATTATATATTAAGAATATACTGTATATAGAACAGCATCTTACTTCAACGCCTGTGGATATTTTGTGGCTAAAGAAGTGGCAACCCTTAGCAATAAATCTACAGTGTGTTTTCTGATCAAATATTTCGTTTTATTTTGCCTTAGTTAAATTGTAAAATGTATGTAAAAGATAAACACTTAAATGTTTTTTTAGAAAACCATAATATTTCATGTTTTTACTTGCTTTTCGGTAAAGTATTTTTTGTTCCTCTTTACAATCCGGGCCTTTTTTTTTTTTTGTCCCGACTCTGTCCCATTCTTATGAGAGACGGATAATTGGTGGTGGGGGAACACATTGTATCATAACCCTTGTTTTAAACGTAGGCCTACAAATACATTTTTAAAAAAATTCAAATTGTTTATTGAGAAAATTTGTTTATCAATTTTTATTATTTATTTGAAGTGTTTAACGTGCATTTTCTGAACCGACTGATTAAATCAGCACACGAGAATTTCTATGAGCGAGAGTGAAAGGGCCAACCAATTTTGCCGAGTAAGGTATTTTCACATACCTGTCAGGGTTATTTTACATCCCACAGTGCATATAAGACTGACGGCTTTACTTCCCCTCCGAAGGAAGTTGTGCTACTGATTTTATCACTCAAGGAAAATCCATCGACCCCCTAACGCATATTCATACAAGGATAGGGATGAGAAAGTCAGAGTTTAGAAGAAATGTACCAGTGTTTGCGTATGAGAAATAGTTTAGGGAAAACCACACTCAGGCCAGGGTTTGAACCCCAACACACTGATTAAATATAATATAATATTGTCATAATTAGTTATAGCACTTCCCACAAACAGCTTCAGTGGTCGCGTGGTCTAACGCACTGCTCTCGCAGTAGAATAGACTGCCGAAGTGGGGAGATTGAGTTTCCGAGTCTTGGTCAGGTACTGAGAGTTTTTAAAAAAAATTTACTCTCCTCCATGAAAATATGGGTACACTTCCTCTAAATATATCCTTCCTCATTCCTAAAACCATTATCGTAATTAGTACATATACGTATAATCCGAACGGGTAATAAGACGTGGTGATAAAAAAAAAGCACTACCCACAGATTAAAACTAGATTAATTAACCTCAATGCATGCAATGGGGAATAAACCACGGCCTCCAATGTCAGATTCAGGAGTGTCCACCATTACATCGACCCTTCAGGTGTATGTAATATTATTAATAGTAGTTGTAGTACAGCTTTAGAGCCAGTATGGTTTCTGTCACGTGACTTACCAAGATTGCATTCTAGGACAGACCCAAAATCCAAGATTAAGATCACTAATTTGACACTTGGTGAAAAAGGAAGTGCCCCTCACACCTAATTTCGGAATAATAGATGTATTTAGTTTCACTGGAAACGAAACGGACAACCCTTAAATACATCGGTCTTCGTGTTATAAACGGAACTAGGGTTAAAGATCAGAGAAAAATTATTCTCAATCTTGGGAATTTTCCTTTGATTGGTTCTGGAAAACTGTCCACATATTTAATTGTAACAAACGCACTCGGGATATCCAAAGTTTAAAAATGTTCACTCCAAAAAAATATATCCTAAGGACGTTAAGTTAACACGAGAAACATTATCAAACTAGTTACAATAAAGCAATAACAGTTATTCCACTTCTCTTCTCACATTCACGTGTCAACTACAGCGCTTGGTGGTTGAAAGTGTTACTAGCGTCAGGTCTTCTGTTGACTATATATGTTAATTATTAAATATTATAGTCAAAACATTCCCTTCCCTTGGGAATCCATCATTGTTTTTAACTGAAAGCTTTCTGGAAAATTTTGCACTAAATAATTTAAGGATTTTTTTAGTACCGCGTCTTACTACTCGTTTGGGCTATACGCAGGTATACTAACTAATTACGCTAATGGTTTTAGGGATGAGGAAGATTATGTTTAGAGGAAGTGTACCCACATTTTACGTGGAAGGATAGTGGAAAACCAATTTGGAAAAAAACACCTTCAGTACACTCAACCGAGATTCGAACCTCAACCTCCCTGTCATCAGCAGTTTAATCTATAGATATAGTAGCGCGTTAGACCCCGTGGCCACCGAAGCGGGTGCGGAAAATATTCATCTCTAGTTGGGGGTGTGGGGAAAAAACCAAACGTTGGTGGTTGTTCGGATGTTGTTTCCATTAGTTCGTCGAGAGGAAAGAATCCACTTCCCCACAGGATAGAATGTGTTTGTATCGCCCAGTTTGTTGTTTCTAGACGCGCCCTTTCCTGTGCTTGTGCGTGGTGACCTTTGCCCGTGACCTCTGACCCTCGTCCCCAGTACAGTAAAGCTACTACACAACCCGCAGAGGTCACGAGAAGCGCGCGGTATCGATACAGCTCCCTCCAGCTTCCGAGCTCAGCCAATGTAAACAAACATACCGCCACTTGGGTGCGTCATACGAGGGAGGGAATCAAGAGATAAGGGCGGCCTTTACGCTGGTAGAGAGTGCTCAAAGGGAGTTCGGGGATGCTGGTACAGTTTCTAAAAATACTCTCTGAAAACTATGTCCTTAGATCAAAGATCGAAAGAAAAGTATCGATATTTTACAAATGTCTAGTATATGAAGAAATAACCACGCACACGATTTAAATCGATGCTCTTAGTTACTCCAAATAGATTTCAAATCCATTCATAAATAATCTTAGGCTGCAGTGGTCAAGGGGCTTGTGTCTTCCTTCCTGCCCTACCCCTCTGCCCCACCCCCTCCACTCAAAAACCCAATATCTCCCTGGAAATTTCATTCTGACTACTTTCTTGATTGAATACATCCCCCAAAGTAAGTTTCTGTATGCACCACTGCCATTGCAGGAATCGAACTTTAGAAGATATCAAAAGTAGCCAACATTGACAAAAAGTAAATTATATTTTTCATACATCTGTTGAAATTTACACATCTGCCAACAGATGTAAAACGCCTGCGTTACAAAACTAAGATATTTATGATATTAGGTCTGATTACCGAATCATTCCTACGAGAATTAGATAAATTGACTCATATGGATGGCGGCCGTCTCGGTCAGCGAGAAAGTATCAATCGCTGTCAGGCCACTCGGCTTGTTTTCTGGATCTACGTCTCTATTCTTTATAAGCTTGTACTCCCTCTCACCCTTCGCCTACAACCACCCTTTGTCAGATCAATAAGAAAGAGGGGAAATAAAACTACTACATTTATTTCTCAAGGTAAATAGGAAAGCTTTCCGCTAGTTGTCAAATATCTTAACATTTTTTGTCGTGGGCCTATCCAAAAATTACTGTATTTGTTAGAGGAGCCTAGGTCACAGACAAGGTACAGTAGCTCTATGGCTTCTTTGGTGCTGACTGACAGCTCACAGCTGACAGCTGACGGCTTTGAAAAGCTACCGGACCAAATTATGTATCCCTACGCCGAACCCTATGATCTGCAAAAAACATGTGTTTAGCAGCTGTCACTTTTGACAGTCAAAATTTAGGTATATACCTAAATGTTGGCTGTCAGAAGTCAGCTGTGAACTGTCAGTCACCACCAAAGAAGCCATGGGGCTACTGTATACACCAAACACACAGCCTGACGGAAGATTCACCGCGCTCCATGAGCCAGGTTGGGTCTTTGGTCACTGGGGTATGCTAGTTGAAATTATCAGTGATAAGTTGATAGCTGATAACAGCACTTCCAAATGAAACAAAACTCACTTTAAAATTGTTCGTTGTAAACACAATAGTTGTGAACACAATAGTTCAGTTACAATTCATCTCACCTCATCCCCACCTCATCTCACCCCCTTTCAATGAACAAACCTTTTCAGACAAGTAACTCGTTGAAGGTATTTGAAGATTGTTTACAACCAGACAATTTGCAAACATTCACTTGAACCAAAAAAAAATATGGCCATTGTGTTCTCTACGTTTTCTCAGTAATTTATAGTCCGAGTAGGCTCATTGGTTGGTTTATGGATAGGGGGGTGGGGCCGCTACCTGAACCCAGTTTTTTTTAAGGATCGTTTATTGATACTAGAAGGTGATGGTTGTCTTATCTCTAGCTAAAGTGAACCGTTTTTAAAAATACTCGCTTGATAGTGATGTTATCACTAGGGATGGACATCGAGAGAAAAACATCAATGGTTAACATCGGTGCTACCATCGATACTTTAACATCGATGGGAGGAAAACGTCGCTTTCAAAACATCGATTTTCTTAGATAGCCTTTTTTTATTAATACAACAGATGTTTTTAAATTTTTTTTCAAATAAATTAAGTAACTGTATCTGAAGTACATTTATATTCAATAAATCAAAAACTTCAATTAAAATTCAAACTAATTATGAATCCGTCGTCCACTGTTTGTAAAAACATTCATTTCGAAACCATCTTTCTTTCCAAACGGTTTATTGTCTTTGTAAAAGTTTGTCCTACTTCACCCACTAGCAGAACTGGTAGGAATGAACATCGGACATCGATGTTTACCAAACGATATCTAAAGTTCTATCCTCAGGCCATCGATTTATATAGGTTGATAATATTTAGCCATCGATATTTTGCACTGATATCCTAGGTGTGGTGTAATATATATAATATATGTGTAGGTTTTTCGATACTTTGGGTGTCAGCTCTGACCACTCCATCTCATCCTCCGCTTAAATATGATCTTCAGTTACAGTTTAATTGATTTAAAAAAATAAAAAAACGTGTTTTATTTGTTTTATAAAATTGATGTTTTACAAGTTATGATTTTTCTCATTGATGATATCATTTCAGCAGGGACATCGATGTGTGTTTTTTTTTCCATTCGAAATAATTCCTGCCAACAGGTAAGCCAACGAGAACCCTCGTTTCGATATATGCATTCATTGTACATTATAGTTTTAATGTTTGTTGGTCGATGATTTTCAAAAATCGATGTTCTTTAGCGACATCCAAGGCACACACTTCATCGATCAGCAAGCATCAAGGCCGTAGCCAGCCAATAATTTCAGGGGGGGTTTGGTGGGCATATCCCCCAATTGCCGGAAGATAGAAAAAATTCTAAAGGATAAAGAGTTTTAGAAGCTATCTGATGTGTTTTTTATGGCAACATTACCCCCTAACTGCTGAAGGCTTGGACAATTTCTAAATATTAAACACTTCTAGAAGCTCTCCTAAGTGCTTTTTATGGTAACACAGCCCCGTAATTTGTAGTTGTATCTTAATTTTGATATTGTTTGAACCATAAATAGAGCCATATATATTTTGTTCATAGAATTTCGGAGGGGGTTTGAACCCCCAAAACCCTTCCCTGGCTACGGCCTTGGCAAGCATCGATGGTGCGAACATCAAACCGTCAACATAGATGGTTGAAAATCATCGTCCAATAATCATCGATGTTAAAAATATCAAACATCGAACCTTTAACATCGATGTTCGAGGTTCATCCCTCGTTATCACTTGGGACTGCACGTAGCGATCCCCGTGTTGAAGGACTCCGAGCCTTCCCAATGAGTGCAACCATTTTAACTAGTGAGTTGTTAATGAAAAAGAGCCCTACCGGAATATTTCTACTTTATTTTGGCGTGCACAGAAGTTTGAAATAACACATTGCATGAATAAATATTGCGTTAGAGCTGCGCGGCGGTAATTCCTTGCTTACCGAGGCGGCCCCCTGAGCTGAACGTCTGCGCGGCAATTTATCGCCCCCTTTACTTAATTGTATTTTAATCGGTCCTATCCTTTTTTAGCCAATTAATGCTTTTAAGAGCCTCCTCGTTGGTTACTTTATCTAAGACGTCAGGTTCGCAGTATACTGTATTATCTGTGATGGATAGTTCAAAGTCTCGATTTTCAATCGGGTGAACGGGGTTTCAGAGGGGTGATTTGAAGTGGAAGGGTGCTCACATGGGATTTAAAACTGTGGTTTTCTCAACGTCTCATTCACGCTAATACGGGTGCACTTCTTGTTATTTTTAGCCCTAAACTCTAGCTTAAACCATTAATAATATTGCTGTTAAAACTTAGAAATTAAATAATATAATGTTTGTAAATATGATTCGTTTTATATATATATATATTATATATATATAATGTATGTGATAATTTGCCCAGCCACAAGTTTCCACACCTGTCAGTTTTGACAATTGTGAGTTTTTTTAGTGGTTTTTCACTCCGTAACTTACTAACCGTTCAGGTTATACGCACAGGTATGAAACAAATGTGTTAGGGACTATGAAGGTTGAATTTAAAGGAAACGTATCCGCGTTTGCGTGGAGGAAGTGTGGAAAGCTATTTGAGAAAATCCAGCCTCAGTATCCAGCAACCGGGATTCCAGCCCCAATCTCCTCGTCACCAGTAGTCAAGCCTAATACGAGAGTGACGCCTACTTAGACCATCCTACCACCGAAACGGGTAACTGTTAGTAAACTTTTGTCGCAGTTGTCTACTCCTTATTTATTTATTTATTTTTTCATTGGTGACCTGGTGGTCTAGGGGTAAGGTGTCAGACTTCTGTGATGAAGGTCCGGGGTTCAATCCTCGGTCCCGGCACAGATTTATCTGATTGCCAAACCCTTCCTTCACCTCTGACAAGACGTGTATTAATCACAACTTGTGAATGTGAGGAATGACAGACCTCCACCGTGGTTCGGATTCCACGTTAAATTGTAGGTCCTCCATTTTATCTCACTAACACCCAACCATCACACATTAGCGTAAGTGCGTATAACCCGAACGGGTAGTAAGACGCGGTGCTAATAATAATAATAATAATTTATTTTTTATACCCCAAAATGTTCGCACCGAAAAAAAAAAGTCGAATGTAGAAAGAGTCTCAACACGTATCTTAACCCGCTTCGGTGACCACATGGTCTAACGCACTTCTCTTGCAGTAGACTAGACTGCCAATGACAGGGAAGATCGAGGTTCGAATCTCGGTCGGGTGTAGTGGTTTGGTTTTTCCAAAATTGTATTCCACTCTCCATCCACGCAAATGCGGGTATATTTTATATAAATTTAACCTACCTAATCCCTAAAAAATTAGCATAATTAGTACATAAGCTTATAACCCAAACGGGTAGTAAAACGCGGTGATAAAAAAAAACCACGTCGTTTACGACGGTGCTGATTCGTAGGGGTAGGGGGTGCGAGGATCTAGATTAGGGTTCGCCAGAAATACCCCCTAGCTGAACATGAATAAGCTACACCAACACCCCACTAGCAGGCATCTCGCTCGTATCCAGTGGTGACACCGGATAAATATTCCAGGGGGTCGCCTGGGCGACGTCGGTAGACTTGGCAACCTCGCTGGCGCACGCGCGCGGCACGAATATCGATAAAGGAGTGTTTCTCCCTCTCCCTCTCTCTCTCTCTCTCTCTCCCCTCCCCTTCGAGCCTCTTTATTTCCTGTGCCGCACCGCGCCGCGTCCTCGCCCTGTGATTGGCTCCGAGACAAGGTCCCGCGTTTCCCTCCCCCCCCCCACCCTTTTACACCCCGTACACACCGTTCACGTGGAGGACTAGGGGTAGTGTACGAGGCATGGTTTATTGAATTAGCCCCTGTCCGTCCGTCTTCTTGTCTTTCCAATCCTCTCTTTCTCTTTCGGGCTTCTTCTTTCATTATTAAATGTCTTGACGTTTTACCTGATCGAAGGCCGTAATAGTGTACTATAGGCTCGTGGACTGTTGAGGAGGCTTGACGGGACTGTACCGGAAAAAATTCGTTCCCTCTCATTCTGTATCAAACTTTCCCTTTTAAGGCCAAAAAAAAAAAAACTCCTATAAAATTCGTTCATTACATTATTTTGCGTGTGGCTGGTCAAATGGATCATGAAGGGGAGGAAACGGTTCACTAGTACAGTCCCGTCAAGTCTCGCTTACTCTTGGAAACAACCGCGATGGTGAGAAGGGGTCTTCAGAAAAGGCTATTGTTTTTAAGTTTGTATAGCAAAACATATTTTTGGCGCAAATAAATCAAATATTGCTCCAGTAGATAGTTTAATCTTCTTCACCTGATGATATCAACAGTTGTTGAATATCTGTCGAAAGTGTCCTGGAATATAATGACAACTTTTTTATCTTCATTCAAAAAGTGTCTCATCTAGTGCCGCTATGTTCATAACAGGTAGGCCTATTCAACAACTGTTGATATCACCATATCAAGAAAATTAAACTTTATGTTTCTACTGGAGAAATATTTTATTTATTTTGTCCAAAAAAAGTTTTTGTATAAAAACTACAAAAACGCCTGCCTTTTCTCGCGTTCCCTTTAATCCCACCTTTTTTAAAAAATCTAATTTCTCAAAATTTATGCTATGGATTTTTTAATTATAATAATTCGTATCTAGGCATGATTTAACATCACAAACAAAATGGCGCATCTAATATTCCCGTGAAAATGACTTTGAGGGTATTTTACATAAGTGGGAATTTATAATTATTTTGATAATTTCTCCGCAACTCTTTAAGATACGAAATAACTTATCAATGCAAAGTTGTAGTGTTATTAAAATATAAACAACTTTTATTTGAAGCAATATTTTATAAAATCAATACTTTCAGAGTTTTAGGGAAATATATATATATATATATATATATTTAATATAATTTGAATTTGGTAAGTGAAGAGTTGAAAATGCATAGAACAAACAATACGTTTCTGTAACCGTGTTTACTATTTTCACGTATGCTATTTGGTGAAATGCGATCTTTTTTACCATTATGATCCAATAACAATGCATATTATCTCGTTTCAAATATCTTATGAGCTAAAAGTATAGTAATAATAATAATAATAAAAGTTATATATACCCCCGTTGACTGGGGTGACTTTGCCCATTTTTCAACTTTGTGTCCCAAATTCGTGTACTTCTTAAATGAATTTTGAAGAACCGAAAATTGTCACACTTGTGGGAGAGTTCATGGATGCTATTTATTATTTTTTAATTTTCTTTTTGTAAATCATCCTGTTAGAGAAAAATCATAGAGTGAGTGAGTGAGTGGGCAAAGTCACCTACCATAGAGGGGTTACTTTGCCCACCACCGTTCAACTATGTTTTTTAAGCACATAATTCAATCTTTTAGCAATGAAACCCTAACGGGGGTGTTAAATGAGTCAGTTTATTTTTTTCTTTTGTCTTTTTAATATATATTTCTACAAAATTCTGTTTCTACATACATTTGAGGTATTTTGGCTGCACCAACATAAGTACAAACAAGGACACTAAAAAGTACTTGCTCAGACACTGAGACGATAAAACAGCTGTTCTCAAAGATAATCAATTAGTACGTCAACAATAACTCCTAAGTGTCCACCTCAAAGGTATTTAGGCTAACATGGTGGTCTTTAAAGTAACTGCTATTTGAGGAAAACTCTTTTTTTTTCTTTTTTTTTTTTTCAAAAAGGGCAAAGTCAGCCCAGTTGACGGGTATATAATACATATGGTTGCAATGGGGAACAGAACTTATTCAAACTGGGTTATGGTTTAGAACACAGTGTGTTGGATATTAGCTACTTATCCTAATTTAATTCTATGATTAACACAACAACAAGATCAGACCATCAATTTACCATTCAATCGAATGGAGCCAACCCAATTTCACAGTGATAAATTGCCGACCGTAATGGGAATCGAACTCAGCAGTTAGTTCAGAAGGACAGACAGGTCACCGACTGAGCAAACGTCGGTTAACCCACTCTGATGGTCGAATGATCTAAGGTGTCATTCTAGTAATAGAATGGGGAATGTCGATTATGAAGAGTCGGGGTTTGAACACCAGTCGGTTGAACTGAGGGGAATTATCCGAGATGGCTTACCACTTTCCCTCATGCAAATGCGGGTACGCTTGCTACTTTCGACCTTCCTCATCCCTAACACATTAGTGCATCCAATACATACAACTCGAACGGGTAGTAAAACGTGGTGCTAAAATAATGATAATAATATCGGTTAGTCGATTGTGTATTATTATTATTAGTTTGGTGGGGTATTTGACCATTTATATTAGTACACAACTTACAAAAAATTTATTTTAGTCCCCTGACCGTTGATTTATCAGGTGAAAGTGGAAACCCCAGTATCAGCAGATATAAATATTTTCGACTAGCCGGGAATCGATCCATGTCTCGATCTTGGTAGTCAGACATGCTACCAACTAGTCTAAGGTGTTAACATGACTGTCGTATTACCAGGACCCACCATGGGCGTCATGAACTCATTGGGGGAGAGATGGAGGGGAGGGGGGGCAGAAAGAACTTATTTTCACTTTAAATTAGAAAATAAAAATTATTTCGTACCAAATGAATAACTCGTAAGAAATTAATTCCTCCAAGCACGGATTTTAAATTTCTGAAAAAAAAAAATTCACTGTTTCTTTTAAGGTACTAAGAGCGTCCCATTTGACAATTATTGGGGTGACATTTTCCCCGGTGCTTCACACCCTTCGTCTCCCCTTCTCTCACACCATCCACCCCACTATCAGCTAACGACACAAGAACACCGGTCACCTTGTCGACTCTTCTTCAACACCTAAATGAGTATAATTTCCTACAATTACTGTTACGTTTAGTATGTTTGGATGTTGGTTCTTCCCCCTCCCCCTTTCCACCTACTGTCTACGTCACGCAAGCTGTCTGAGTCAAAGTGTAGGTTCACGGGGAACACAGGGTGGCCAACCTTACGGAATAGTTTTTTTTGATTTAAAAAAATTATATTACGTCTTAGTACCCATTCGGGCTTTACGAATAGATAAAATTGAGTGGAAATAAACCGATATTTGCTTGGATAAAGAATAGAAAAATATTTAAGGAAAAAATATCCTTAATACATCCATCTGGGATTTAAGCCCTGACCTCTCCAGCAATGGCAAATCAACTAAGTGAGCTTGGCACTTAGATCACGTGCCCATCATAAAACTTTTTCTGAATAAATGTTTATTTTACAGCCACAACTGAATTTGTAAATTATCCGAAATTGGTCCGCCCTTTTTATTTCGGATAGCTGGGGTTTTGCTGTGTTAAATAATCAAGCTAAGCGTTGAGTCAGGGTGTACTCATTTAGTTAAGCTATTTTGTAACTCATGTTATTGTATGAGCCTGTGTTTATAAATGTTCTATTAAATACTACGATGGACTTATTTATATTAAATTATTCTATTCACAATTACTTATTTTGAATGTTTTATCTTTAGCATTCTATTTTTTTATCGTATGGCATTTATGACCGTGATGGACATGATCAGGTTCGGTCGCCTTAAGTGTAGACTACTAGCCGCTCTGGTGGCACAGAACGTTACCCAGGGTACACCTATGGAGGTTGTCTACACGTCGTACCCGCAATAAGATGATGTGATGATAGTTATTATGAAGGTGTGGAGCCGGTGGGAGTCTTAACCTAACTTAGGCTAATTAACCAAACCCTGGTGTGATCATTGGGATCATTCCCCTTAAGGGAAAAATACCCAAGGTACCAGCCAGGAATTAAACCTGGGACCCCAAAGCTCGTAGCCAGGTGCACTGATCATTACACCACGTGGCCGGTTTTTAGCATCCCAGAAAGATCTCGACCGATTGGTTGGTGGGTAGCGCCTGCCCAAGTGTAGCATACTGTACCGCTCGATGGGACTGTATGGCGCATAGCAAACATGCACGGCGCTATCAAAACTTTACAACTAACTATTCCATCCGCTGTTATAAGCTTTTCTGGAGGCTCAAAATGTTATTTCTATTGGGTTTTAGTGCAAAGAAGCTTTTAGAAGATGTGAACATTTTTTACTGTCAATATTGATAACATTTTACTACATTATTATATAGTGGGGTTCGAAGATTACCTTTTAATTAATGTGAGGTGAAGTTGAAGCGAAGCTTAAAACATGTTAAGAAAATTAGAAGCCGAAGTCTAAGATTTTTTTTTTTGTCAAATAAAACTACTAATAATTTTTAAATTATCCCTTAATGCATCTAGATTCTAGACAGTCATAGTCAATGTAAAGATAAAGTTTTTTGGGGGCGGGAGGGGGGCTATCACACTATATTATTTAATGATGACATCTGAATTTATAATTGCTTTCACGTTATATCATATGCGACCGGCTCTGTGGTCTCATTGTCAGAGTTCCTGGCTAAAGATCTAGAGGTATCGGGTTCGATACCTGGCGCTTCCAGAACCTTTCTGTGAAACAGGTGATCTGGACCGGGGTCAAACCCAGCCTCGTGAGGACAAAAGAGGAGCTACTTGAATAAATAAGTAAGAGCTGCGGTCTATAAAACTAATATTAGCAGCTGTATGGCTCATGGTGCTGACCACATGACACCCTTTATCCAAAAATGTTGGCACTATCTTCGGAGACATATAGTGGCCATTCGTTGGTATAGCACGCTTGCGTGTTGATGCCAGGGATTTTTTTTACGTTACATAGCTATACCATTTAATATTATGGTCGGTTTTAAAATAATATTATGCTGAACCAACTCATACTTAATGAATTATTTAAAATCGTTTTGTTGTATATCAGCTTAACTCTCTTTTTTTTAATCACCGCGTCTTACTACCCATTCGGGTCATACGCTTGTGTACCAATTAAGCTAATTGTTTTAAGGATTAGGAAGGTTATATACTGTATAGAGGTGGTGTACCCGCATTCGCCTGGAGGGAGAGGGAACACCATTTAGGAAAATCACCTTCAGTACAACCGACCAGGATCAACCCCAATCTCCCTGATATCAGCAGTCTAGTATATTGCGAGAGTATCGCCTAAGACCATGCGGCCACCGAAGCGGGTTAGTTTTCTACTAACTATTCTTTCCACCCCCATCTTACTACCCACCCAGGCTATACAAATATAACCATACAAACGGGGTAGGGATGGCAAAGGTAAAATTTAAATGAAATGTACCTGCATTTTCATGAAGGAAACCATTTAGAAAAATTTAAAAAAGCCTTGATACACCAAGGTTAATTGACTTTCCCGTCACTGGCAAACCAGACTAAATGGAATATGACATCTAATCTGCATGCCCACCGATGCAGGGTCCCCGTCATCTAAATAAACCCTATCAACGCGTTTCCTATTTTCACGGAACCCGCCTGGTCCCAGTCTCACTGCAGTGCCCAATTTGGCATCACTGTCGCGTTGTTGGCGGGAGGGGTTGGAAAGACTAGTCCAGCGTTGCCGGTAACCCCCCGCCCCCCGCCCCTCCACTCCCAAAGCACCCTCAGCCTAGACGCCGGCGAGCGTCGAGTAGAGTATCGATCCGATCCTGAACCCCGTTCGCCCGCCCGTCTACAACCACCTAGCAGAGACTGACTGAGGGTGGTTGGATGGGAAGGGATTGTGGGGTTGGGGGAGCATATCTAGGGTGGTTCTCAGAATGAGGCGCGTGAACCTCGGAGGTCCAGGACTGAATATACTGTACATAAATAAATAACGGCGTTTCTGGGCTACATAAATGTGTAGCCCAGTAGTGGAAAGACTAGCCAGTACTAGTGTACCGCTGCCCAGGGGACGTCCGAATTTACTAATCGTAGATCCTTTTCGTGGAGGCTCATTCCCGATGAGATGAAATGAGATGAGATGATGGTGATAGCGAGAATGAGGGTGATAGTATGAGGGTGTGGAACCAGTGGAAACACTTAGACCTAACTTAAGCCCAATTAACCAAACGACCGTCGAGAAAAAAAATCCACCGGTACCAGCTGGGACTGGAACCCGAGACCTCTAAGGCAGCAGTCAGGGGCTATGACCACTATAGCACGAAGCCGGTTATGTATTGTACGCGATCAAAAAGCGCGCTAGGAAATAGATTAAAATCCATACGGCTGGTCAAAATTTAAAAATTAGTTTCGTAACTCACCGCAAGAACGCACTAGTACAATGGTGTGACTTATCAAACGCTTCTAAAGACACTTTCCTAAGATTTACTGTAGAATTTGCGTTGTTATTACTTATTGGAAGAACAAATTATAGTATATTAATAAAACTATTAACTTATGCTGTTTGTTTTACGGTTGTGCCAATAAAAGATATTATTGTACATGAAATAATAAATTAAAAGTTATTATATTCACACTTGTATCTCCTTTTGTCCACCAAAATAATATATTTTTTTATAACTTGGAGGAAAAAACACATCAAATATTAATTTTAAAATAAAACGATTTTACTTTGTAAACAGCGCATGAAACACAACCACTCTAGTTTCGGCTGGCTCGCCATCTTAATTTATGAAGTGAACGCAGCATTTTAGAAGTTTTTGTTTGTGAAGCATTTTTAAGTGAAGTACAAACGCCGCTTCCACAAAAACAAATTTTCAAATAGCTATTTTCATAAGTTCGTGTTTCGATGATGTAAAAACTTTTAAAAAATAATTTTTTTTAAATCGTTTGTTGTAAAAGTTTTGACTGCCAAAAGTAACAACTCAACAACTCAACATATTATGGTCATATGGTTTGACGAGTGTATACATGTAACTTTTCCTAGCGTGTCACTTACAATCTCTGCTAGCGTAGATACTCTATAGTAAGACGCTGATTGTAATAATTAATGTGCGTTTTCCTTCCCTGGTTGCTTGACGCCATAGACCACAGTACCACCGGTGAGGGTCATCCTCATCACAAACAATCCATATTATTGTGAGCTTCACGCCATAGACGCCATGACCACCGATGCGGGTCTCGGAGCAATGAAGCCCCCCTTGCTAACCTGAGCTCGGCGTGATAGGGAAGAGCGATAGGTAGAGGGGGAGACTGGCGTCGGTTCTAGACGCGGTGAGAGGAGGCGTCACTGGGAGCGCCATCTCCAATACTAGAGTAGACCATCCCTCACCCTCCCTCACGCCCTACTTGACCTCCGTCCACGGGTCAAGGTTGATTGTAGAGAGTTGAGGGGTAAGAATATTGTCTTAGCTGGCCGATATAACCCAGTGATTTCAACCTTTTCATTTGTTGGTTCCTGCTTTTTATTGGCGCACTTTGGTGGCGGTGCTGCGGCTGTTAACGACTGCGCCAAGGTTTCATTATGGCGACCAACGAGCGTACCCACGCTGGTATAGTGACTGTAAAAATAAATGGTACAGTGCACCACACAGACTTTCTCTCTCTTTCATCTTTGGTGCGGCTGAAGGGAGCGAAATTATGTTTACAGTTTTTATAGAATTGAAATTTTTTGGTCAAAATAAATCAAATGTTTCTCCAGTAGCAATATAGAGTTTATTTTTCTTCACCTGGTAATATCAACAGATCTTGGATATCTGTAAGGGGTGTCTTGAAGTTTTGTCAAAACTTTTTAAATAAAGAGAAAAAGTATTGACAAAATTCCAGGATACCCTTGACAGATATTCAAGATCTGTTGCTATTAGCATGTGCAGAAAACTAAGATATATGTTGCTACTGGAGAAACATTTGATTTATGTTGGTTAAAAAAATGTAATGCTATAAAAACTGTAAAATTACTCGCACTCCCTTCTGCCGCACCTTAAGGTGGGGATGTAAATGACGCGAGAGAAGGCCAGTAATTTTGCACTTTTTATATCAAAACACTTTTTGGACAAAATAAATAAAATATTTCTCCAGTAGAAATGTAAAGAGTTTAATTTTCTTCACATGTTGATATCAACAATTGTTGAATATCTGTCATGGGCATAGCGGTATAAAATGACAAACTTTTTAAATGAAGGAAAAAAGTTGTCATTAAATTCTAGGATACCCTAGAAAGTTATTCAAGAACTGTTGATATCACCATGTGAAGAAAATTAAACTATAAAATGTTTCTACTGAAGCAAAAAAAAAAAAGTTTTGAGAGCTGAAAAATCATTGTCCTTTTATCGCGTTTCCTTACATTATCCACCTTAATAATTAATATATAGATATTTACTAAAAACTAAAAACTGCAGTGTTGCAGAAACACTCTACTCAAGATCATAAATAAAATAATATACACTATTTTTTTACTAAAACATTTAGAAAAGTAACATCTCTGTTCATTATAAAGCATACATAACAATTTCAAACTCTTTCAAATTGTCAACGAGCGTCATAAACATATAATTATGTTTATATTTCAGAAACTATTAGTTTTATAAAAAATATATTCCAAATAAAAGATTTTAATTTTAAATAGTACTACAACTTTACGATGATAAGTTATTTCGTATTTCAAATAGTTACGGAAATATGATCAAAATTGGAAATTTTTGTCTATGTAAAGTACACTTAAAACATTTTTATGGGAAAATGAGAAAAGTCACTTTATTTGTAATGTTAAACCATACCTAGACACACAAAAAAAGTGTAATCAAAATTGTTAGATTGAATTTGGAGAAAATGGGTACAGGGTTCAGATCCCAGCCTGGTGTACTGAGGATTGTGTTTTTTTACCTAGATGGGTTACCTGTCTTCCTCCACGCAAATGAGGTTACATTTTCTCATAGCTAAAATCATAGGGTGGGAAAGAAGAAAGGAGAATTCTATAAGTAAATGAACCCACATATTCGTGGAATAAAGGTGGTGAAAACAATTTTGGAAAAACAACTTCAAATCACTCGGCTGGAATTTAAACCCCAACCTCCACGCCAATGGCGAAGCAGATTATAAAAAACTGACGCCTTTACCTGCGTGTTCACCGGAGCATAACTTCCGCTGAGTCTAGATAGTTAAATCTTATAGCTATTAGATTACAAAAAAAAATACAGAAAGATTTAGCTAGAAAGGAACATTTTTGACAGTTACTAAATGAACTAAAACCATTTCCATATATTCATACGTCAATTCATATGATCTGCAGCTGTCACTTTATATAGATAATATAAATGGCTATAAAATATTACTAATAATAAAATAAAATTTTATTAATGTTGACAGCAAAAAAAAATATATTTGTATTTTCCAAAAGTGTCTTCCTACCAAACTCCTACGTTAGTATCCTGCGATTCTGAACAGTAGTGCCAACCTTGCATCGCCTGATAGGCGAAGAGCTGCGTGCATCACTCTAGATAATGGAATCATTTTCCACGATATATGACGCATGCGCAAACATCTCCACGCTAACTTTACTGTCACGCAGATCTATAACTTGATAAGGAATAACGTTGAAGTAAGCATGAGATAAACAAAGATGGAGACAAATAAAATATTTGACCATTTTTTATGATAAGCATTAAGGCAGTGGTTTTCTACCTCATATACGCGTACCTCCAGGAGTACATAAAACTTATTTAGTATTGGTAGATTTTGTTTTTTTCGCTCCAAGTTAATCTTATTTGTATTTAAAAAAAAGAGAACACCTCTTGAAATTAAACAACCCTTTAATTTTCATTAGTTATGGTCAGAAATATGTTATACGTATGTTAGTTAAAATTTAAATAGGCACTTTTTTTTAACGTTTAATCTTTCAACTTGGACATAGGGAGGCCGCCACGGTAAGTGGAAAATGTCAGTGCAGACGTTCATTTATAACGCAATATTTAATTCTAGGATGCGTTATTTCAAAATATGGTTCAGGCCAAAATAAAGTTGAAAGATCCCAATAGGGCTCTTTTTCCTTAATCAAACTTATATTTTGAGCTTTATTAATAGAAACAAATGTGTGAAAATGTGACATTGGCTCATTTTTACAATGTTTTGAGCTCACAACAGAAAATATTAAGATATTTGAAAAATAGCGGTGAGTTTTCCTTTTTACCTTGAGATAGGAAGTTTAGTGGTTTTCCTTTCTCCTCATTCTTACTGCCTTGTGAAAAAAATCATTATACGTGAAGAAGCATTTTAATAAAAATACCACACATCCTTTCTAAGTCATAACCCAGTGTTTTTACTAATGGACATATCTGACAGAAAAAGCTACTAGTTCTACTTTTCATCAAGTTATGTGATTTGTAGCTGTTACTTTTTATAGATTATATCTTTAAGGGTCCGTCCTTAAATTACTTAAGGCTTTTTTTTCATTACTTTTGACTCTCCCCATCCCCCTCCCCCTTTCCATACCCCAGCCCCTCTCCAGGCGCGGATTCGGGGGGAGGGGAGTCAAAGGGTCAGTTGACCCCCCGTGAAAGTTAGAAATTTAATACAAAAAAAATGAAAATTCAAGTTTTAGAAAGAAAATACAACACTTAAGCCGGGTCCACACATGCGTTATTCATCCACGTTTATTCAATGTTCGAGATAACTCACGCGATTGTGGAAACAATATTCGTTTTCTTGTACGAATATTTGTCGTGCATAGCGAGTAATGAACAATGTTCCTCATAGAGACGGTAGACTACCACACATCAAAGAAGACTAATAATCGCCTGAGAGCAGTTCATCCACGAATGCCGAATATAGAGTATGTGTGGACAGCAGGAGCGGTGGAGCTGTGGGTGACTCTGCCCCCTGGAAATAATTTGCTCCTTCCTGGAATAATCCCCCTCACCCCCCAGATATATTTCAAATCCTCTGATATTATCGAATATGAAGCTGAAGTATGGCCTTCAATTAAACTCCAAATGACTTATAGATGCATTCTTTTGTCAAAAATTTGCCGGAGAAGACCACTTAAATAACTATTAGACTAGAGACATCTAACTGGCAGAAAAGTCGGAGGAGGAAACCTCTAAATAGCTTTTAAGGTCATACAGATTTCAAAAATGTCTTGGGGGAGGATAATTCCAAATTCTGAATTTTCTGAAATTTCTGAAAGAACTCAATTTTCAAAATTTTATCGGTGAAAGACAACTTCAAAGATTATTTTCTAGAGGTATTTAATTATCGTAAAAAAATTAATGTGAGGATCACTCTCAATAGCTTCGAGGGGTAGCCAAATTTCAGAAATTTCTAGATGAGGAACACTTTAAATGGCCTATAAAAGAATTTAATTGAAAAAATCAAGTAGATGATTATTCAAAGCTTCTAGAGTGAACGAACCATTTTTCAAAAATTGTTGAAGAAGGATCACTCGAGATAGTTTGTAAAAATTATCTGATTTTAAAAAATAGGAGAAGATGACCAAGGCTTAAAACATACACGAGCTCAAATAAGAATGAGAAACTATTAAATGGCTTTAAACAGAAATCTAACATTGTAAGTAACTATTTTATTTATAATTATGACCCCCCCTATGAAAATGATCTGGATCCGCCCCTGCCCCTCTCCCCACGTAAGGGATGGTAAAATTTTCCATCACCACAACCCATCCTCCCTTCTTTACGTAACTTTTTTATAATTTGGTAAATTAGATTATTTTAGTGATTTAATTATTTTTAGAACTGAGGGTGGGTAATAAAGCAAGCGATATAAAATTTTTGAATGCTTTAACTACAGTAAAATTGTAACATTGGTGTAACACATAAATGAAATATAAGTGAAATTTTTATAATTAATCTATTTATTTTCTGACAACAATTTTATTTAGATTTTGTATCACTATAAACATTGATTAAAAAAAACCTTGAGTAAGATGCTCCCCTCTACCCCCCAGACTATTGTCATAAGAAAAAGTAAGAAAATACTGACCCCCTCCTCCACCACCCAAAAAACCAACCAACACCTTACATAATTTAAAGACGGCCCCTAAATTAACACTAATAAAATAGTAAAATGTTATCAATTTTGACTGCAATAAATATGTTTTTTTCTACAAGGTAATCAAAATGTTCGTTCGTAAGTAAAGCATGTTATACAGTCAGATTTAGATAGGAAGGATTTTTTTTTACAGCTAAGAAATTTACTCAAGCAATTTGCATATAGCATCTATACGTTAGTTATTATTATTATTATTATTATTAGCACCGCGTCTTACTACCCGTTCGGGTTATACGCACTTACGCTAATGTGTAATGGTAGGGTGATTGTGAGATGAAATGGAGGACCTACAGTTTAACGTGGAATCCGAACCACGGTGGAGGCCTGGCATTCCTCACATTCACAAGTTGTGATTAATACACATCTTGTCAGAGGTGAAGGAAGAGTTTGGTAATCAGATAAATCTGTGCCGGAACCGAGGATTGAACCCCGGTCGCCAGCTCAGAAGTCCGACACCTTACCCCTAGACCACCAGGTCACCTACTATACGTTAGTTAATTCAATCTGTCACTTATGATTTATAGTATTAATGCCTATAAAATAACTATAATAATAATAAAAATAATGATATATTAAAATACAATGTTGACCAAAAAAAAAGTTTGTACTTTCCAAATATTCCTTTTTACAAGAATCCTTTTTTTTTAGGTACTTAACGTGTACTTTATGAACCTACTAATTATATGAACACACGAGAATTGCCTTGAGCTAGAGCGAAAGGGCCTACCAATTTTGCCGGTAAAGGTATTTTCACAAACCTTCCAGGGTTCTTTTACATATCACAATATTGACAATGGACCGACGGCTCTACTTCCCCTCCGAAGGAAGTTGTGCTACTGATTTTTATCGCTCGAGAGAAATCCGTTGACCTCGGCTGGGTTTGAACCCACAAACAATGGGTCTAGGGGCGAGCACCTTACCCCCAAGAGCACCGAGGTCAACTACAAGAACCCTACTATAAGTAATATGTTTTTAAAAATACCACTAATATTAACTTACAGAGGAAAAGTTTTTTTGCACCGTTTCTTACTATCCGTTTGGGCTATACACAGATATACTAATTACTTAAATGAGTTAAGGATGAGGAGGGATGAGGAAGGATAAATTTAGAGGAAGTGTACTCACATTTTCGTAGAGGGAGAGGGGAAAATAATTTAGGAAAACACTCTTTGGTGGCCGCGTGGTCTAAGCCTCTTGCTGTATACTAACTAGACTGCCGATAATGGAGAAATCAAGGTTCGAATCTCCATCAAGAGAAATAAGGGGCGGGGGCTGTTCCAAAAATTGTTTTCCACGCAAATGCGTGATCACTTCTTCTAAATATAACCTTCCTCGTACTTAAAACTGCTAGCGTAATTAGTACGTAAACGTAAGGGATTCGAACCTTGATCGCCCCGTCATTGGCACTCTAGTCTATTGCAGGGGTTTTAATTATTTTATTTTTTTAAATGTAACACGTGGAGTACTTGAGATAATAATGAGGGAGTGAATTTGGCCTAAGGAGTCACCTTCACAATATACTGGAATGCTTGTGACGTAGAGGTCAGGGTTCGAATCTTGACTAGGTGCGCTGAAGGGAAGTTTTCCACAAAGGATCTATCAATGTGGATTTCTCATCAACCCTTTTTCACGACAATGATCGTGCATTTCCTTATCCCCACCCCTTGGATTAAACTGATATGTATTGTAATATATTTGTTAAATATTATTATTATTATTATTATTATTATTATCACCGCGTCTTACTACCCGTTCGCACTTACGCTAATGTGTAATGGTAGGGTGATTGTGAAATGAAATGGAGGACCTACAGTTTAACGTGGGATCCGAACCACGGTGAAGGCCTCCCATTCCACACATTCACAAGTTGTGATTAATACACGTCTTGTCAGAGGTGAAGGAAGGTTTGGCAATCAGATAAATCTGTGCCGGGACCGAGGATTGAACCCCAGACCCCCAGCACAGAAGTCCGACACCTTACCCTTAGACCGCCAGGTCACCTATATTTGTTAAATAAAACATATGGACTAAAATTGTCTAAGACATCACTCTCGCAATAGATTAGACTTTTAATGACAAAGATTTAGAGGTTCGAATCCCGGTCGGTTGTCCTGAGGGTGGTTATCCCTGAGCGGTTTTCCACTCTCCTTTCCCGCAAATGCGGATACATTTCCTTTGCATTCAACCTTCTTACCCTAACTAATTAGCGTAATTTGTTCACATAAGCGTATAACCCAATACGCAGTGCTAAAAAAATTAACCATAAAAGATAATAAAATTATTTTCGATCAAATCGAATTAATACAAAAACAATGTCGTGATATATTTATTTGTAATCTTCTAAGATTGTCTAAAATTGGTCTGAGCCTTTGAGGGACCACTTCTGCTGGAATGATCTGCAACCCCTCGTTGGTGTGGACACCCAGGGAATATTATTACCCTTCCAACCCTTTGCCAACACAAACACACACACGCTTCAACCCCTATTCTACCCTTCCGCCAGAGAGTCCCGCGAATATCAGAGCCGTGCAGGCGAACACGTTTACAACTCAACTCGCAAGCCCAAGGTATGGAGACGTTCGTTGCGTTTGTTCTGCCTATAGCAGAGGTTCCCGATCTTCAAGGTGCCCTTAGTGTCTTAGTGATTGTTTCAAGGTGTCCTTAGTGTCTTAGTAATTGTTTCAAGGTGTCCTTAGTGTCTTAGTAATTGTTTCAAGGTGTCTTTAGTGTCTTAGTAATTGTTTCAAGGTGTCCTTAGTGTCTCAGTGATTGTTTCAAGGTGTCTTTAGTGTCTTAGTAATGGTTTCAGGGTGTCCTTAGTGTCTTAGTAATTGCTTCAAGGTGTCCTTAGTGTCTTAGTAATTGTTTCAAGGTGCCCTTAGTGTCTCCGTGATTGTTTCAAGGTGCCCTTAGTGTCTTAGTGATTGTTTCAAGGTGTCCTTAGTGTCTTAGTAATGGTTTCAGGGTGTCCTTAGTGTCTTAGTAATTGTTTCAAGGTGTCTTAGTAATTGTTTCAAGGTGCCCTTAGTGTCTCCGTGATTGTTTCAAGGTGTCCTTAGTGTCTTAGTAATTGTTTCAAGGTGTCTTTAGTGTCTTAGTAATTGTTTCAAGGTGCCCTTAGTATCTCCGTGATTGTTTCAAGGTTCCTTAGTGTCTTAGTAATTGTTTCAAGGTGCCCTTAGTAATAATAATAATAATAATAATAATAATAATAATAATAATAATAATAATATTTAGCACCGCGTCTTACTACCCGTTCGGATTATACGCTTAAGTACTAATTAAGCTAGTTGATTAGGAATTGGTAGGGTTGAATCTAGAAGAAGTGAACCCGCATTTGCGTGGAGGGAGAGTGGAAAACCATTTAGGAAAAACCACCCCCAGTTCACCCGACCGAGATTCGAACCTCGATCTCCCCGTCCTCGGCGGTCGAGCTCAACACGACTAGCGCGTTAGCCAACTAAGCCACCGAGGTGGGTCAAGGTGTCCTTTGTGTCTCAGTGATTGTTTCAAGGTGCCCTTAGTGTCTCAGTGATTGTTTCAAGGTGTCCTTAGTGTCTCAGTGATTGTTTCAAGGTGCCCTTAGTGTCTCAGTCATTGTTTCAAGGTGTCCTTAGTGTCTCAGTGATTGTTTCAAGGTGTCCTTAGTGTCTCAGTGATTGTTTCAAGGTGCCCTTAGTGTCTCAGTGATTGTTTCAAGGTGTCCTTAGTGTCTCAGTGATTGTTTCAAGGTGCCCTTAGTGTCTCACTCATTGTTTCAAGGTGCCCTTAGACGTTAAACTGTAGGTTCTCCATTTCATCTCACAATCACCCTACCATTACACATTAGCGTAAGTGCGTATAACCCGAACGGGTAGTAAGACGCGGTGCTAATAATAATAATAATAATAATAATAATAATAATAATAATAAATATAATAATAATAATAATAATAACCACACCACGTCACACTACACGCTTGGGCTATCCGCTAATTGGTTAAGGAATGTTAGTGAGGTTTTTTTTTCAGGTTGAAAGGCAGTTATAATAACGGTACTATTGATTGACAACTACGAACAAACATAAACCTCATTCTTCAACCAACACCTAACACTCTTCACACTGTAATTTGGCAACAGTGATGTCTGTAAGTATTTTCTTGGCCCTCCGCTATTAAAATTGTTGATATCACCACTGGCTTTTTTTCTCACGTTCTCCACTTTAATCACATGAAGCACAAGTATATGTATGTGAAGTACAGTCGAACTTGTTTGGGAGGAACACCGAGATAACCAGATCACGGGTATAACGAGGAAAAGATAAAAAAAAGACCCCATTCTTGGAATACAGTAGGGCCCCCCATCTCCGCGGGTAATACGTTCATAGATCTATCGCAGTCACGTGAAACCGCTGATAGTACCGAACTATTATATAACGTGATATTCATGTAACAAACGTAAATACGGTAAAGGTTAATTGATAAATTTTTCACAGTAAGACATTACCAACATTAAATAAAGTAATAATAACGTATACAGTGTACTTACTACTATCCATTCTTCTTGTTGCGACAATCACTAATGATGATGATGATGATGATGATGATGATGATGGTGATATGAGAGCACAATGCCGATAGAAACAAGTTTTTTCTTTAATTAAAAATAAAATTGTAACGGCGGTAAACTGAGGATAAATGAAACCACAGATACTTAATTAGTGGATACGGGGGGGGGGGGGGGAGGGGTTGTGTAAACAAAATCATGAAAGGGATGACTTTGGCTCTATGACCATTGAATAAGGGCGGGTTTATGACCTAGCTTTGTCCTCGGAGGACCTTCCATATATATAGACCAGGGCGATACCGTACTCGAGGCTACAAGCCCAGAGCGTCCATCAAAGTGTACACGTCGTCATACGCGCCATAGCTGTTATGACATAGCGTTCCATGCTCCCAGTTATGACGTCGCGTCAGAAGATGGCCGTCATGGCGTATGACGCGCAAAATGAAAAGATCCGTGCTCGACCTGCAGGCGTGGGCGGCTGTGACGAAATCGAATGGTTGGTGCATGGACACAAAAACAAATTTTAACACCTCATTTTTCCCGCACTAACTGAATGCTAACAAAGCAGTGCGCGTTAAGCCCGACCAGTTCTTCATAGAGCGCAGCACGATTCAATTTTGTCACACCGCCATTGCACTAATACGGGATCTCCTTTAGTTTATATCGATGCCTTTTCCACTCGACTTAACCTAGCCAGTGTCAATCCTCCAGCCCTACCACCCACTTTACCCAAACACTGCCAAGACTGTAAAATAGGTTTGAAGCGAAGTACTGTTTTTTAGTAACGAAGAAATAAGGTGTGTCGATTATTATATGTGCCAAAGTTTATAAAAGCATTTCAATACAAATAGTATGTAGGTATGTAATTATATATATATATATATATATTCATATTTTCCCGCCCGCAACCCAGAGAGTACACTTTCAGCCCGTCAGGGCACCATATCCAAATCATCTGTATGTTTATTTTATATGTACTATGTAAGACTGAAATTCGAGAGCCTTTCGGGGCTGGTGTGTTCAATTAATACGATGTGATTCTTACTTTATGTAATATATAAAAATTGATGTTTAAAATATAATAAAAATATCTTGCAATCAATCAATATATATATTCTATCTCAAACCTGATTCGGTGGCCGTATGGTCCAAGGCGTCTCTCTCGCAATAAACTAGACCAGTGGTTCTCAAACTGAGGTACGTGAGTGACTTTCAAGGGGTATATGAGCATGTTCTTTAAGGAAAAATGGGCAACATTACAAGAGAACCAAACGTGTTGGGGAATTTTTGAGATGACTGAGGGAAATTTTCTCCTTCGATTCATTACCTGATATTCGTAATTTTGGGAAAATTTATCGTGGGGGGGGGGGGGGGAGGGTACAATAGATATTTTGTCTTGACCAAGTGGTACAATCTACAAAAAGTTTGAGAACCACTGGACTAGACTGCTGATGCCAGGGCTATCATGGTTCTTATCTCGGTTGGGCGTACTGAAAGTGGTTTTTCCTAAATGGTTTTCTACTCTTCGTCCAAGCAAATGTGGGTATACTTCCTCTAAAATTAACCTTCCTTATCCCTAACACACTAGGGTAATTATTAAATATGCGTATAATCTGAACAGGTAGTAAGTAAGACGCGTTGCTAAAATAAAATTCTCTCTCACATTTTTTTTGTTTATTTGAATCTATTCTTTTATCAAACTATTTAGAATTAAAAAACAAAATAGATAGATTTAACTCCTCACTGATATAGTGAGTAGTGGTTATAGCGAGGACATTTTGTCGGTCCCCTGGAGCTCATTATAACCAAGTTTGACTGTATATGAAAAAGTGACTTGAGGTTGCATTAAGCCCCCTCCTTCCTATCCAACGGTCTCTATCCCATGGTCCAGCTCAGACGAGACGAGGAGGTTTTCCCCGGCTCTCGTTGCCATGGTAACCCCCAGTACCTGCCCATACCCCACATACATTCATTACAAGTTACAAAGACTCGCTTCAACTCCACTATGTACTGCAAGTTGGACGCGGTACACTCCGTCACAATCCGGTGTAGAGCTCACCATGTACTGCAAGTTAGAGGTGGTACATTCCGTCACAATTCGGTGTAGAGCTCACCATGTACTGCAGGTTGTACGTGGTACACTCCGTCACAATCCGGTGTAGAGCTCACCATGGACTGCAAGTTGTACGTGGTACACTCCGTCACAATCCGGTGTAGAGCTCACCATGTACTGCAGGTTGTACGTGGTACACTCCGTCACATTCCGGTGTAAAGCTCACCATGGACTGCAAGTTGGATGTGGTACACTCCGTCACAATTCGGGATAGAACCCTTCATACTGTGTCAGATGTATAAAATCATCACACGACTCTGGGGTCAACCATAAACCACGTAACGCTGTTGAGGGGGCGAGGGGGGGGGGAGAAGAGGGAGCCTCTAATAACTACAAGATGTTACATGGGGGGAGGGTGGGCGGGCACATCACAGGGTTACGTAATACAAATTTTATAAGGTCTAATATTGAAAATATAATATTATTTTTAATGTTTTCACCGTTTACAAACATACTTATAAAACAGGGCCCGGATTTAAATGACATGTCATCTTTTTATTGCTACATCACACACAATGCTCATAAGTACATAAACTCTATTCATGATTCTCTGATTGTATTTTATAGGTCATTTTTTGGTCAGTTTTGTTCATTTTGGAATTTTAGAACGTATTGTAATCGTGAACATTTTGGGCCTCGAGATTCGCCTTGTGGTTTTTTCTTGTTTTGAACCTGCTAGAGAGACGCGACTATCTGGCTGGGAACACAGGTCTTATTTTTCTGTACGAGATTATTAAGAGCGTGCGCTACATGTCAATTAACTCTGTGATACAGTCGGCTAGAAATGGTACATTTACACCAACACTTTCTCACGTGGATCATTTCTGATCAAAAATAATGGAGATAAAGAGTTAATAGAAGTGCCTAATACTGAAGTTTGTTGAAATATTGAATGATATTTCGATAAAAACTGAATTGAAAAGGATATTTTTGACCATTTTAGAATGTCTTCACAGATAAACCTTTTGCACAAATCTTCATTCTGTCATAATAAAGACATACTGTAGTTATTAAAAGAAACTTTGTCGCTCTGTCCCCCATCGTCACCGCGGAAAATGTTGAGTAATCATTCAAATACGAATGCACTGCACACATTTCTGGTATTCGTAGTTCTTTTCTTGAACAACCCAGTATTTCTGCCAACCTGATGACAGGAATTCACAAGCTTGTATAAAGTTAGTAAACCCATCTAGTTTGAGAGCTGAAAGCTCAATACACCACCAGAGATGGTGGTAGGCAGGCGGAGGGAAAGCGTAAAACAATTTTGGAAAAACCACCCTCAGTACACCCGACCTAGATTCGAACTTCAATCTCCCCGTCATCGACAGTCTGGTCTACTGCGAGAGGGACGCCTAAGACCTGAGGTGGGCAACTCTGACGCCAATCTCCACAAGTGGCGAATTGCCCATAAAAGTGTGGCGAATAAACTTTTTCCTGACATCGTGTGCTGGTTGTAACTTGTAACAAAAGAATGGTCAAATTTCACATTAAAATGTTTTATATTTTCAATTTGAACATTTCATTGTTTTCATCTGACATTTGTGAGTAGGCCTAGTAAAAGTGTACATGTTTTGCATAAACTTGTTCAAATAGTGTATGTTTTAAATATTCGATTAAGCAACCTAATTTCTAAATTTTTACATGGTGTGGCAGATTTCACCTCTCATTCGCCACATCTGTGGCTTCTTTGAAAAATATGTTGTCCATCTCTGCCTTAGACCATGCGGCCACCGAAGCGGGTGATAAGCTGTTAAATTAATGTATTATCATGACATCATTTCAGATTTGTATCATGTTAATTTGTGATGTACACTACACACAATTACACATTCACATATTCAAATGTTGTGTATAAACATTTAATGTGTACATATAGACTCATTATGGAGGTAGCAAGTAATTTAACAACATACCAATGATGATAATATTTAATAATAATTGTTTGGATTAAATAAAAATTGTATACATAATAACAATAATTTTATTTCCCCCAAACATTCATACTGTATCTCTGCATGAGATGACGGCCGATCAACACGAGCCAGTCTCGAGCGGTGTATATTTGTATCAGAACAGAGTATACCCGGATGGACGAAGGGGGAAAAGGGAGGGGGGGCGAACCCAAACATCATCGATATTACTCCCATCATCCATTCCACCCTCCTTGCAGTATTACGAGGCGCGTGCACTTTCTGATGAGGCGGGTAGTAGGGTCGCCTCTGTCCGTCCCTTCACAGACAGACATGCCAAGGGCACGCCAGCACCCTTGGCCGTGGGGCTAGACTGCAGTGTTTCTCAATGTTTTACTGATGGAGGGCCACCAAATGGAAGTTGTGCACACTGGAGGACCACCGGGGGGGAGGAGGTTAATGGGGGGTGTCTGAAAGTTATGCGGGAAACACATTAAATTTTAGGCAGTTCCACTTTGCGTCTATAAATAGCCTACAAGACCAAAATTAATTTATTAAATAAAATGTTTAAAAAAACATGTAATATAATTACAGTAAATTAGTAAGTAATAAGTTTTTTGATTATTTTTAACGATCCAAATATAATTTATTATATTTTTTTTAAAATAATTGTTCAGATTTCTTGGCTTGAGGCTGGTAGATATTTCCTTTTCTATTCAACTTGTGTATACCGAGAACATAAATACACTGAAACCTTTTTAATCCGAACTAATTTGGACCGAAGCTTGTTCGGATTAGTCAAAATTCGGATTAAGCGGAAGACTACATGAATACAGTATTTATACGAATTTTAAAATACAGTTGAATGAGTTTAATCAAATTTTAATTTGTTTAACTGATTTATAACACGTGATATGTTCTGTAATTATTTTTAGCTACGGGAAAACACATTGTGTTGACTACAACATGTAAATATTAAGCATTTATTATCAGATATTACGGTTTCTTACGATTCACTTTTAACTTTGAGCTTGCTAACCAATAAAATATATTTCATTTGGCTGAATTTTTTCTTCCCGTTTCCCGAAAAGTGTATTCGGATTATCCGGAATTTTTGGACTATCATAGTTTTGGTCTAGTGGTGTTTTTACTGCATAGCATAGTATGGATATTTCATATTTAATCTTACGGATTTCAAATTTTTGTATCATATGTCATGCGCTAATTCATTATTAATACGAAACCCCCTGAAATCCTGCGGACCACTTGATAGCCTGCCGCGGGCCACACTTTGACAAACACTGGGCTAGCAAGTCTAGGGATTTCAGAGGAGGGAATTCGTGTCTAAAATTTAAAGCAGGGTGCAAATTTGTAACAGAACCTCGTATCGTATCCCAGTCGTGATCGAAATTTCGGCCGAGCCAATCCTCGTTCCGTTGTGATTATTGTGGAGTTGCATAATTTCCATCAGACGTCAGGACTATGGATAAACAACAAGTACCGTATATGTCATAGTATACATACAGTAGCCCTATGGCTTCTTTGGTGCTGACTGACAGCTGACGGCTTTGAAAAGCTACCAGACCAAATTATATATCCCTACGCCGAACCTTATGATCTGCAAAAAATATGTGTTTAGCAGCTGTCACTTCTGACAGTCAAAATGTAGGTATATACCTAAATGTTGACTGTCAGAAGTCATCTGTGAACTGTCAGTCAGCACCAAAGAAGCCATGGGGCTACTGTACACATAGAATATGCATTGTGACCCGAGTCTAATATTTTTTGATAAAGATCTCGAACCCAAATCGAGTATTTTATAAAGATTGATGTTTCGAATTTGAATTGAATAATTTATAAAGATAGATGCCTAGAATATTTAATAAAGATAAATGTCTCGAATCCAAATCGAATATTTTATAAAGATTGATGTTTCGAATCCGAATCAAATATTTGATAAGAGTAGCTGTCTCAAACCCAAATCAAATATATTATAAAGCTTTATGTTTCGAATCTGAGTCAAGTATTTTTTAAAGATATTTTGAATCCGAGATAATTATTTGATAAAGATAGATATTTCGAATCAAACTCAAAAATAATATATTACTTTGGAAATGTTTCAAATCAAATTGAAATTTATTTGTATTCTAAATTATTTGCATATTTTTAATAAAGATAAATAAGATAATCTTAAAATAATTAGATAATTATTAATCTACCGGTAGTTAAATTCTCAAGTTTCAAGTCAAATTATGCAAGTTGATCCTATAGATAAAATGGGTACAAGCTCACATGATATCCTTAAATTATTATAATGAAATTGCTAAATAGATTTTATTAGATGACCGTTTATAGTTTTTGTAAGCAATTAATGTTACAAAAATTTGAATTAAAGATTTGAATTCTGAATGAAAGGCCTTCGAATCCGTCTTTGGGATCTATTTGGATTTGAAATTCCGAGTGCTATTCTAATCTTTCAAATATAGAAATTATAATCTTATGATTGAATGTGAATCTTATATTAGATTCGGGTTCGGATTCAACATTTCATAACTTCACACGGGTTTACTAATATTATTGTACTATTTGTATAGGCCGGGAGAGACAGTTCATGTCTAGTGCAATAATACCGGAGTTAGTTTTGGTATTTAATGAATTGCCCAAACCACTGGGTAAAGAGAGTAAATAGTAAATTGAAGGATGGTGAAGTACAAGTGTCATCTGGTCAAATGGAAATGTTAACTGTTGAAGTGTTAATGCCATCAAAAAACTTAAATAAAAAGTTCAAATCCTCACATTAATTGACGGACATTGAGATTGAAGTATTGATTTCGGAGGTACATTTGAGGCCATGCTTGTGGAATGACTGCCACAATGATTTTAAAAAACACGTCATAGCTAGGAATCTGTGGAATGAGGTTGGATGATCAGTTAACTTGACTTTATATTGGCAATTGGAATAGTGTACAGCTTTAAAATGGTGGAAATTACCGCTCTTACTGTAACCAGCATCACTTACCGCTCTTACTGTAATAATAATAATAATAATAATATTTAGCACCGCGTCTTACTACCCGTTCGGGTTATACGCTTAAGTACTAATTACTCTAATGGATTAGGAATTGGGAAGGTTGAAATTAGAGGAAGTGAACCCGCATTTGCGTGGAAGGAGAGTGGAAAACCATTTAGGAAAAACACCCCAGTTCACCCGACCGAGATTCGAACCTCGATCTCCCCGTCCTCGGTGGTCTGACTCTTACTGTAGCCAGCATCACTTACCGCTCTTACTGTAACCAGTACTCTTCGTTAAAATCGGTTAAAAACTTTTCTTTTAGTGTTCGGTCACAGAGAATAAATTACGGAGTGCAGCATCCCTGTTAAATATTCACTGACCTGTACAAATTGGCGTGAATTCTTTTCCTACTTCATCCCACAATTTATCAGTCACATAGGCCTATCTTTGTGATTATGTTGCCATAAAATGGATCGTGATTAAACTGAAGGAATTAAAATTTCAATATTAACAATATATTTTCCACTCATCTTCACACTTTTACGCACACAGAACTCAACTAAATATCAAACACTAGCTGTGGCAGAGCGGCTACATTGCCGCTCTGCCGCTAATGCCCTGTATGGTTACTGCCGTAAAAATCAAAATGTTGTAAAGTTTGGTGCTCTACTGGGGAGTGTTTTGTTGAAAGCCCCTTGGTCAAAACCAAGCTGTAGGGATACTTTCTTATTATGGAGTATTGGTTTGGAGTCCGGTTTGAATGTTACCTACTTATATGTGAAAAATTTGTTATTTAGGAGAAACTTTTTATTAATTTATCCTGAATAATTTTAATTGCATACACGATACAGCAGTTTAACGCATCACGGGCTGAATTTGAAAATTGAAATTGATTTAGCGTGGATCACTTCTCAGTAAGGCTGTAAACAAACAAAAAGATCGGAGATTAAATTCTCGTGGATAAACTTCCGTAGACCTTTCCTCTGTAATGTTATGAACAGATTGAAGAAAGGAGCCTTCTTTTTGGGTATATATTTCGAAAGAAATTGTTCTAGTAGCTTCTATCTATCTGTAGGTTGTACCATGTTCTAGAAGGGAGGGAGAGAGAAATAGAGTGTTTTCAGAGTGGTTAAATTTCACAAGTATTTGCAATAGGGGTGTGGGAATATTAAATAAAAGAAAAATATAAGCTGACGACACAGAGTCGTTGTAAACAACAACCAAATAAACAAACAATCACCCAGGTGTGTTAGATTTCCTAACACACGTGGATGCGTTTAGTTTTATGTTCTGAAACTATCCATTAATATGAAATTTGTTAAGGGTTAGAACTTTTGATTTAAGTTATTGTGAAATGAAAAATATATTTCATTACAATGTTTAAAATATGTTCTTGCCGCTTGTCTGTATGGACATAGCCTAATTCAACCTGGTTTTATGTTGACGGGGAACTCAGGGTTGTAATAGGCTATCACCGGTTGGGTATATTGAAGGTGTTCCCCCCCCCCCCCTAAATAACTTCCCACTCTCCCTCCACTCAAACGCAGGTACACTTCCTTTAAATTCTTTCTTCACTGTCCATATGATTTTAAGGGCTGAATGCATAGTAGGACGCGGGGCATAAAAATAAAGTTTTACTCACCTCTCAACGTTGGTAAATTACAGGGAAAAAAAACACAATTTTTTCTATTGGACCATGGGAGGGATAAGGAAAGTAGATTAAGCGTGTAACGATTATATTTTACACATCCTTTATGACCAATTAATAGAAATAATCGGATATAATACAACGTAATAATATTCAAAATTTGTTAATTTACATTATATTTCGAAGTAGATATCTACGTGGTGCAACATCCTTCTGTCTCTATATATCGGCCGGCCACCCAGGCAAAATCTTCTCTAAGAACAAGGCGGAAGAGATGAGGGGAAAATGTATCCCGTTAATCGAACATTCTAGAATCCAAGTCGTAGAAAACAACCCTGTTGGCAAGCAAGAGGTGAAAACCCTCGCTATCACAGTCCCCGAGCAGTCAGGACCTGCGTTCGTCGAGAGAAAACTTTAACAACCTTGATCCAATCACATTTTAATCATCCCAGTTCCCTAATTAGTGAAATATCAGCACGTGCGATAAAGGATCGCATATTCACCCAGTTCATTACAGTAATAACGCTGAATAAATGCCTCACTAGGAACTCGAGTGATTTCAATTATAACCTGTTGAAATATTTCCATAATGAGCTATCCCCTCATGAATTGTGAACAATAACATTATAAATGTACCCTCATTTGCGTGGAGGGAAGAGTAGAAAATCATTTGCGGAAGGAGGGGGAGAATATCCTCAGTAAATCCGGGTAAAATTTGTGTCCCTACCTCCCCATCACCGGAAATCCCAACTAGATGAGTCCGACATTTAGTCCACGAGACCACCGATATGGTATATTTTTAGATCTAGTTCCTCGCTAATCCCTATCAGGGATAGTCTGTCGGCGAGGCGATGTTTTGACCACCTGCGGTCGTATTGGCAACATGGTATACACGTGGAACCTTATTGATTCTTCCTGGAGGGCAAAAATAGTTGGTTATGATGAATAATTGAGAGCTAGAAATCTCGCTAAGCTTAAGTCCACCCTCTCCTTCCGAGTAGATCAGTGAGACGAAGATCCCAGGAGCTGGTTGTTTTAGAGCATCCACGGATAACACCTACGTAAAAACGCGCTTCGGTGACCGCATTAATTAAGGCATCACTCTCGCAATAGACTGGACTGCCGATGACAGAGATATCGGGGTTCAAGTCTTGGTTGGGCGTAATGAAGTTTTTTTTCCCCTAAACGGTTCTCCCTCCCCCTTCACGCAAAACCGGGTACACTTCCTCTAAATTCAACCTTCCTAATCCCTACCACATTAGAGTAATTATTATTATTATTATTATTAGCACCGCGTCTTACTACCCGTTCGGGTTATACGCACTTACGCTAATGTGCAGTGGTAGGGTGATTGTGAGATGAAATGGAGGACCTACAGTTTAACGTGGAATCCGAACCACGGTGGAGGCCTGGCATTCCTCACATTCACAAGTTGTGATTAATACACATCTTGTCAGAGGTGAAGGAAGGGTTTGGCATTCAGATAAATCTGTGCCGGGACCGAGGATTGAACCCCGGACCTCCAGCAATTAGAGTAATTAGTAAATTGAAAGTTACAAATGTCAAAGTTTGTAGAAATAAATTGTATGGTCATGTGTTTCTACCCGTTCAGATTTTAAGCATATTAACTAGTTACACTAATGTGTTAGGGATAAGAAGGGTGGAATAAAGATTAAGTGTACCCACATTTGTGTGGAGGGAGAGTGGAAAGCCATTTAGGAAAATCCCTTCAGAAAAACCAATGAGTATTTGAGACCCAATATCCCCATCATCGGTAATCTAGTATATTGTGATTGTGACGCCTTATACTATTTGGCCATCAAAGTGGGTGACCATTTAGTTTGTTTTATCACCGTGTCTTACTACCTGTTCGGGTTGTACACATATATATTAAATATAATGGGGTAGGGATGAGGAAGGAAGCATTATAGACTTTATTCGCATTCGCATAGAGGGAGAGTGGGGAAACAATTCAGGGAAAACTACCCTCAGTAGACCCGAATGGGATTTGAACCCCGATCTCCCCGTCATCAGCAGGCCAATCTAACACAAAAGTGACGCCTTAGATCAATCGGCCATTGAAATGGAAAAGATGAATTTAAAGCTTCTAGTAATACTTCTTTAGGATTAGCTGAAAGAGCAAAAAAAAAAAGTAAAAAAAAGCTTTTTTCTTGTGTCAACAAAGTATATTATAGTTCATGAAATAGTAAATTAAACAGTATTATATTCACACTTTTATTTCTTATAAGAGACCACCCTAAATAATATTACAAAAATAAATGTATTTCTATTTTATAGAGACAAAAGCTATACAACATTTTAGTTTCTATGTAAAAGTTTTTACTGTGTAAACACAAGCGCATCAGTAAGAGTTGTATTGACTCCATCAACCACCTTCAATCGTCCGGTTTGACATATTTGTTCAGGAAATGAAGGCATTCTTTTAGAAGTCCTTCTTTGGAAATCACTTTTAAGTGAAATACAGGTCTACCACAAAAAAATCCAACAGGCTATTTTCATAATTTAATAGTTATGTTATTAATGTAATAAATGTTTAAAATAAAAATGTTTGTTAAGAAAGTTTTGACTGATAATTGTGACAGCTGTTCAACATTATTAGTTTGCCGATCAGATTATTTGGCGTGTGGATACATAAAATGTTATCTGTTAGGTAATATTTTCTAGGTATTCGTAAGGGAATCAGGGTATATTAGGTAATACAACTTGAACCAGACCACGAAGTTGAAATTCCCACTCCAAAAATCCAGAAATCCATGTATTTTGGTTAATAATTGAAGGTCTAAATGCCCGGGAAACTAAAAGTAACTGATATAGGAACGTAGAATGGATATTTGGGAATCGAATGATGTAATTTAATATGGAGGTCACAGCACAAGTATTGTCATGTATATTTTCCTCATCCCCTATTTGTTCTCCTACTGCCTAACAGATACAGTTACACCCAGTAATGTAGGGTGTAGAGAATGTGAGAAAAGGTCAATATTTTTCAAGTTTTTATATCAAAAATATTTTTGGCCAAAATATATCAAATATTGTTCCAGTAGAAAGAATTATTTGATTTATTTTGACCAAAAAATGTTTTTATATAAAAACTGCAACAACACTGACCTTTTCTCGTATTCCCTACACTCCCACCTTCCGGAGGGATCCAGAGGAGAGTCGTGGGGGGTGCGCCCCACCCTTGAGACAAAATTTTAGTTAGCATTAACAATAATAATTAAAACACTAAACCAATTAAATCTCTGTTACAGTTACTTCTAATTGTACCGTCACGTAATATCTCATTAGCTTCGCATTTCAATTAATGTATTATTATTATTATTAGCACCGCGTCTTACTACCCGTTCGGGTTATACGCACTTACGCTAATGTGCAATGGTAGGGTGATTGTGAGATGAAATGGAGGACCTACAGTTTAACGTGGAATCCGAACCACGGTGGAGGCCTGGCATTCCTCACATTCACAAGTTGTGATTAATACACATCTTGTCAGAGGTGAAGGAAGGGTCAATTAATGTAAATAATTGGTTTACATTTTTAACACTCAATTTAACTATAAAAATGAATTAAAAAAATAAAATAAACGATGAACTTGTATGCATTTTTCTTGAATGTATTATTATTAATCAGTATTTTCTTTTTCATATTGATAGTTAATTAAATTTTCTTCATATGTAAAAAAAACTTGCAAAAATATGTAGAGTTAATCAACTTACATAAAAAATACCAAAGCGCTCGCTCCCCCTTTCCGATCTCCCATCAACCCGTCATGACAATCCTGGATCCGCCCGCGCCTACCTTAAAACCACTTTGTTTCTGACATTTATGAGTTTCTACTCAACTAGTCCGGCGCCTTACGAGCATACTAACAAAACATAATCAACTAAAACATCAAGTGGATTGTGTAGACCGTTGTCTCCATCTCTGCGAAATAAAACTTTTTTAGAGTCTAAAGCCTGTCATTGATCGTTTTAGTTGTTTAAACCTTGTATTTTGGTTTCCAATGTCCCTTTGTTGCTGAATTGTTTTGTCTGTGCGGTGTGCATAAAAAAACCGGTCTAGTTTCCTTCAGCCTCGCTTGGTTCATATAAAAGACCAGGTTGGTCTGTGTTGGTCTGTCTAACACACACACACACACACACACTCACGCAAGCACGCATACGTCCACAACGCGTGTTTATCAAGTTGAGAGGTGTGTTTTCTTTACCTTGCTTTGTGTCTTAAAAAAAAGGCCGCTACAGACACTCCTTACCTTGATACTTGCCTGTATAATTTAAAGTCTCAAGTTTCAATAACAATATTGTGACCACACGTTTTTAATTAGTATTTTTGTTCAGTTCTTAAACATAGTGAACCGTGATCATGTCAACCTTCTCAACAGATGATCTAGTTGCGATAGATTTGGTCCTGGCTCTGAGAGAAAAAAAAACATAAGTTCAGATCTAAGTGGGTAAATCATGGTTCCCGAAGCGAACAGAATTTATGGACATAAATGTATTAAATGAATTAAGAATGGAGCCTGACAGATTGACACAATTACCTCAGAATGGATCAAGCTAGGTGTTTTGAAATCCTTGTATTTGGTATCACCGCTAATTAGGCGTAATGACGCCGTAATGAAGGATGCTATAACTCCCCATGAACGATTAAGTGCCGACCTTCTGGCTACTGGCAGGAGCTACGCAGATTTGAAGTTTTCAATGGCAATTCCTCCTCAGGATCTGTCAACAATTATTACAGAAACATGCGGTGCTATATATCAAGTGCTAATTAAAGGACATGTAAAGTTATGTATTTTAGATGTTTAAGACAAATAATAGTACAAGTCAAATAATACAAATTTATTTAAAGGAATAAAGTAATTAGGACATTCAATCATTGGCTTCATCATGTAGAGTAAAAGAAGTCAAGTTGTATCCGACACTTGTAAAATATTCAGTAAAACTAATAGCCTGACAAACAAGTGTGTCTTGAGAATTTGAATAAGCTTGTGACTGGAGAGTTGGTATTGTAGGCTTGTGTTTGTTGTGATTTTGGGTGTAGTTGAGTTAGTTGAGTGGGTGAATATGTGTGTTTGCAAATGCTTCTGTCTAGATACCATAGGTGGCATTTGTTCTTGAACGTAACTATTTTTTGTTCATATCATGGCACATCTGTCCAAATTTCCTAATTTAGCTTCAAAAATCGCATAATTTATTAATTTTTGACTAAACAGAGCTTGCTCTTTAGGCAATGATCTCAATTCATCTGCGTTGTGATTTCCGTATGATGAATATGTTTGATAATCTGATGATTTGAATTTGTCTGCTACTAAGCTCAAAACTTCGTTTGATTTATCCATCCACACTTTCCTATTGCCTCTACTGGACTTCCACAAGATAATTGAGAAGCAGGAGTATCTGGCATTGTCATTATAACATTATGTGTGTCATTTTCATCTGGATCGCTATCCTAAAATACATTTTAAAAATATGTTTAGATACTTTATTTCAAGATTTATTATAGGTCAAATACAAATTTGTAGATTATAATAATAATTTACTGTGTTTGGATACTTTATTTCAAAACATAATATCATTCTTTTTTAGTTTCCCAAAACGGAAGCTGGTTGGAGAAAAATTAGTGCCGATTTTTATAAAAGATGTCAGTTTCCAAACAGTTTGGGTGCTGTGAATGGTAAGCACATCAAAACTACCCCACCAGCAGGAAGCGGCTCATATTTTTGGAATTACAAGAAGAGTAATAGTTCAGTGTTAATGGCTATTGGCAAATGCCAATTATGAATTTATCTTGTGTGATATTGGCACAAATGGGCGAGTTTCAAATGGGGGGGGGGGGGGGGAGGCGCTCTAGATATCGCGTCATGCTCATGACAGACTAACTCTTCATTTCATTCATATATATTACACTTATAATCATGATTATTAATGGCTTAATCTAAGTGGTTAGGAGGAAGAAGGTTGTTTTAGAGGAAATGTACGCCCACCAACATGACGAGAGGATAAGATCCCAACCTCGATTTCTCATTCTCTGGTAATTCAGTGTGTTGCGAGTGAGACTGAGGCGCTGTACCGTATGACAGGGGGGGTCTTGCTGAGGGAAAAAGGTATGGCTTTATTACAATTCAATAAGTGACAAGGACCAAGTGTGACCACAAATGTTAAAATCCCCCTTTGATTAATAAACAATAAAGGCACCAGTTCAGAAAAAAATATCCTAGTGTTGATACTGGCTTGTAACCAGAATTCAGAGCATAATACACTAGTGTTGAAACTGTCTAAACACCAAGATTCAGAACATAATATACTAGTGTTGATACTGTCTAAACACCAAGATTCAGAACATAATACACTAGTGTTGATACTGTCTAAACACCAAGATTCAGAACATAATACACTAGTGTTGATACTGTCTAAACACCATGATTCAGAACATAATACACTAGTGTTGATACTGTCTAAACACCAAGATTCAGAACATAATACACTAGTGTTGATACTGTCTAAACACCAAGATTCAGAACATAATATACTAGTGTTGATACTGTCTAAACACCAAGATTCAGAACATAATACACTAGTGTTGATACTGTCTAAACACCAAGATTCAGAACATAGTATATTAGGGTTGATACTGTCTAAACACCATGATTCAGAACATAGTATACTAGTGTTGATACTGTCTAAACACCAAGATTCAGAACATAATACACTAGTGTTGATACTGTCTAAACACCATGATTCAGAACATAATACACTAGTGTTGAGACTGTCTAAACACCAAGATTCAGAACATAATATACTAGTGTTGATACTGTCTAAACACCAAGATTCAGAACATAATACACTAGTGTTGATACTGTCTAAACACCAAGATTCAGAACATAATACACTAGTGTTGATACTGTCTAAACACCAAGATTCAGAACATAATACACTAGGTTTGATACTGTCTAAACACCAAGATTCAGAACATAATATACTAGTGTTGATACTGTCTAAACACCATGATTCATAACATAATACACTAGTGTTGATACTGTCTAAAGACCATGATTCAGAACATAATACACTAGTGTTGATACTGGATAAGCACCAGAATTTAGAACATAATATCCTAGTGTTGATACTGGATAAGCACCAGAATTTAGAACACAATATCTTAGTGTTGATACTGGTTAAGAGAACATTCATTGTTTTTATATGTTTTAATATATTGTATATTTCTGACCTCCAGCTAAACAAGAAAGAAATGGTCGTTATACAGAAGTTTCGTCTCTTCAAAATCTTGTCTGGTATGAACATAAACAAATATGTAAACGGAATATTGTATTGTTAGCTAAGATTGATCGAAATCGATTCATCTGTTCCAGACACAAATACACAAATGGATACACACATACAAAGAAATAACGTGCGTGCTCTTGTATTTTAATTTCCTGTAGGATGAGGAAAAATAAAAGGTATACAGTGACGTTTGAAACCCGACAAAAACAGTTTTATGTTATTTGGACAGTATTGTAAAAAAAAAAAAGTTCCTGAAATTTACTCCGAACATTATAAACTTTTATAGAAGGCAAACTTAAGAAATTTGTATAGCACTAGAAGGCAGCGCTGAGAATACGAATTAAATATAACACCGCAAAGATACTTACTTTCTATATGGCATTAGGAACTCAAAAGTGTATTAACGCACCTGCAAATGTACGCCCCCACCCCTATCTAAAGATGGTTCTATCCAGTCCCCCTCATTAACCCTATCTCTTTAAGATTCATTATAATATTATCTTCCCATCTGCGTCTAGGTATTCCGAATTATCTCTTCCCATCAGGTTTGCCAGTGAATGAATGTAACGCGGTTCTAGTTTCTTCCATTCGCGCTGCATGTCCTGCCCACCGTAACCTGTGAGATTTGATTACTACCCTAACAATATTTTATGATGAGTACAGGTAAATCATCAACATCCCTTTCAAACTCCATTATCTTCATCCCTTCTTGAGACTAAATATTTTCCTACGTAAACACTTTGTTTTCAAACACCCACATTTATTTTTGTCGTTTAAGTTAAAAGACCGTGTTTGTACAGCCATAAATAACAACTGGTGGAGCAGATTGCTTTGTATATTCTGAGTTTTACATTTCTTAAGCAGATTCCACACTATTCGTGAATGTGGATTAATGTTTTGGCCAAATAATTGCCAGAATGTTCGCTTACATTCGTGTCATGAAACCTATACGAATATTCACCTTTTTTTGTGGACCTCACACACTTCTTGGGGAATGTCTACTTCGTAAAATTGACGAAGATTCGTGCCCAAAAAACCACTCCCAGAACGAAACCCCCTTGAATCCCAAATATTCGACTGAACATCCTCCATTCGTGAACCTCCCACACTTCTCGAACTGTCATCCGAAACCCGAACATTCGTCCACATTCTCGAATAGCGCGATACTAACACCGCAAATATACGGTAGGAGTTGGATAATTCAACATTGGTTAAGTCTAAAAATGGGATAATTTGAACCCACCATGACTCTCCATGAAATTTATATTGGAATCAATGTTAAAAAAATAATATTTAGTCCGAATTTTAGAAGGAAATGTTCGGATAATTCGAGGCCTACACATTGTTAATTTTTTCGAGTTTGTACTCATTTCAAATCCAACTTAACGATCTTTATTAAACCACCCTATATGCCGAGAATGTCAAATTAAGTTGGAAGTTTGCCTGTCGTAGTAAATGATAAAACGGGGCGGGGAATTACGCGCCGACACGCGACGGCGAGAGGGTTGCCTAATACAAGGGATGAGTTGGCTCAGCTTTCCTCAATTCTGATTTAAGTCTACAATGTTCGTATGATAATTTTTCAAAGTTTTTTATATTTTTTGTTTGAATATTGTTTGTTGTTTTTTATGTACACATATGTTGTGTATGTGTGTTCTATATAGCATATATATATAAAATGTGTGTGATTATATGTAGCATATTTCGAGGTTATTTATTTATTGTGTACCAACTGCCTAGATACTCAGAAAAATTGTTAATTCAAATTTGGATATTTTAATATTTTTTTAGATATACCTAGGACTTCGAATTAAAAAAGTTATACTATAATATTATAGTCTATTATTTTCACTATGTGGCTGGTGTTTTCATTTTCTTCTACATCCACAGCCTATATATTTAGATGATTCTGGTTGGAAAAAAACTTTTAGAAAAAAGTTTTTTTTTATGAACGTTGATAACATTTAACGAAACTCGTGTAGTATTTGCTGAGCAAATATACAATTCAAGAGCTATATTTTATATAAAGCACGGCCAATGTTTATGACGACATCGATAATCCTGTCATAAAATCGTCCATACATTCACCGCCAAACGTAAACTATATATTGACTGCGGCTTCTCTATTGATAATTTGTAAACTTTTATACGATAATCCTGAAAGTAAATGTATTTATTTAAATAAAGAAAATTAAATATATTTGGTAAAGTTTGAGATATTGTGGTGAAATGAAATTGTATTTTTCTAAAATTGCTGCTTCTCCTTTGAATATGTTTGGGCACATACTTGGTATGATGTTTTTAATTTTTTTTAATGCTGAAAATATGTTTAAATCGGGAATTATTGTATAAATTAATCGCTTAACATTTTAAATATATATATCTATATATAGTTTAGTACCATTTTGGATGTGATTCTTCTGTACAAAGCAAATTGGATCAGACACCTCCTTAGGAGGAACTGTCTTCTGCATGACGTCATAAAAGGAAAAGTTGAGGGTAAGAGGAACTAAAGAAGGTGAATTCAACTATTGGATGACTTGAAGGAAAGAAGAAATTCTGGGAGCTGAAGGAGGAGGCAGACTACAGGGCGCATTGCCGGTCCAAATTCACTGACAAAAGGAATGGACCTGTCGTAAGACAGCACACATAATAATAATAGTAATAATATGTTTATAGGAATGAAATTAAACATCAAAAGTAACGGCGACGAGGCACATGACTTGACGTCTAACCTTTTTTGAAAATTGTTTTAGCAACTGTCAAAAAAGTTCCTCCCTATCTGAATCTGACTGAAGTTTAACTAAACTTAGCTCAGTCGGTAGAGTGTCTGCCTAATATACTAAGGGTCTCGGATTCGATTCCTGGTATGGCCAAAAAATGTATCATTGGTGAAATGTGGTCTCCCCTTTCCAGTGATGAATCAACGGCTGGGGGCTGGATGTTGTTTTTGCCCTAGATTTTTTTTTTCTAAGCACCGCGTCTTAATAGTTACTAACCGTTCGGGTTATACGCTTATGTACTAATTACACTAATGATTTTAGGGATTATGAATGTTATATTTAAATGAAGTATACCCAAATCTGCGTGGAGAGAGAGTGTAAAATCATTTTGGAAAAAAAACCTCAGTACACCCGACCGAAATTCAAGCCTCGCTCTCCCAGTCATCGGCGGTATTGTCTACTGCGAGAATAGCGCGATAAACCACGTGGCCACCGAAGTGGGTTGCTCTAGATTTAAGTTACCGGTAGTTTGTAAGTCGCGTGATGATACAATCAGTCAGTTTATAAAGTACAGTTTATATATCTCAAATAAAAAAAAGTAAACTTAGTTTCTTTATAGCCAGTCTCAACTTATCTCACATTTACTGTGGTTAACAGGTAGCGAGCGATATGACCTTGATCCATGGAATTTATTACAGGTAGACATGTAGTTTGGATGGATATTTCTCTACATCAGGTCTGAGATGGGTCTATGTGAGACTATATCGCCCCATCAGTTGACCCAGTACATTCTTTGTTCTGTAGTAGGTTATAGATCAAAATAAGGAGGAATAGACTGCTGGTTGAAATAGATAGATAGACAAATGGATCGATATATGAAATTGATGGTCACATGTGCTAAATTCTAGGCTCATCTAGTTTAGTTTACCGGTGAATGAGAAATCGGGTTTCAAATCCCGGCTAGGTGTTCATCTTAAATGCCTTCCCACTTTTACTCCACGCAAATAGTGTACATTTCCTCTAAATTTGCCTTACTCATCCCTAATCCCTAGCGTGATTATAATGCCCATAGCCCGGACTGATATTAAGTATATGGATGAATAGGTCTTATATATAATATATTCACTCACATTAAACAAGTAGATAGTAGATGGCTAAAATTATTTTACGGTTCCAATTCCGGTTCTGTTTATTCAGAATAGCGTTTTTAGGGTTCCGGTTCCTTAAAAATAAATGTTAATCTCTGTTATCGGTTCCAGTTCCTGTTCCGGTTCGACTCCCTGGTATTCAATGCACCTGGGTACTAGGCTAGGGGTCCCAAGGTTCGATTCCCAACTGGTACTATGGGTAATTTTCACGAAAGAGGAGTCATCCCAATGGCCACCGAGGTTTCGTTAATTAGGCTTGAGTTAGGTTTAAGAGTTTCCACTGGTTCCACACCCTCATAATCACTATCACCATCGTCTCATCTCAATGATACATGCGATTAGTACATTCAGGCGTCCCTAGGCAAATGGATTAACTTACCGAAGTGTATTTAATGGGACCTCTGCTGCTCACTTTCCACTAATTTGACTATTCTGGGTTAAATTGTATTAATTAATGCTATTAGTATAAGGAGTCAAGTTGGAGTCGATTTAGCGTCTTCGTTTTAATAATATTTACCAATGTGTAAAATCCCTTTTTTCATAAATAAGTAGAAACAAAGGGCAAAAATTTTGAATGACGATGGTATACAGATGGATATTATTTGTACTATCCGTGATTTCTATTAACCTTGCTTCGTCCTTCCCCCCCTCCCAATTACCCCGGAAAATCGAGAGTCTACTGTACTTAATGCTTACGATCATCGAATTCTTTCTTCCAAAACGTAAGATTTAAGATAATTGACTTCCTTAATAAGCAAATAACATTTTAAATTATTATTTTGAGGCCTCCCCAAAAAACCTTTCGCGGCCCCCCCAGCTAAGAATCGCTGCCCTAGGCAACGGTACATTAATACTGGCTAATCTTTCCACAAATTGGGTTGCGAGGGATGTAGCCCAGAGGCGGAATATTATATTAATTATTATTATATTATTATTATTATTATTATTATTATTATTTATTACTATTATTGAGAGTAGTGTAAGTCATGACAATCGTTTCTGTCCAATTTTTGATCGGAGATAATCTTTTATCAATTTCATCTTTGAGAAGCTTCTTTCTCCTTCAGTACTTGTTCTGAAAATAAAGAGATAAATTATAAATGCTATGTTTACATTCGGATTTTTTTTTTTTTGCGTGCAAACGATTAAATTAGCATAAAAATTAATAAAAATATCGGACACACAGACCTTAAAAATAAAAGTGCCTAGGGTCTACCAAGGTCTTAAAAGGCCCTGCATGATGCGGCCCGCGGGTTTGACGTAACCGGTTCAAAGTTTTCTAGAATTGCAGAAAAAGACAAGGTTTATTTTCTCTCTTCTCTACACAACGTGTAAGTTTTCACCGGTTGAATTGACTAAGATTGGTAACCCGAGTTTGACTCTAACCTGTTTCCACGAGCTCCAGCTAAAAGAAACGTTTTCACATCACTTCCGGTTTGGTCACAATATCTTGGTACGAACTATACTTACCGTTACGTAGACCGCAGGTTACTGGAATCACCACTTTCAGAGCCATTTGCAACAACTCTTGACTCGTCAAGTATCAATCTCGGTTTGTAGAGAAATAAAAAGCTCGTTGAGGGAAATTAAGTGTGTTGTGGTGGCGACAACAAAATGAGATTCTGTCATTTAAAAGGTATACATCTTGTGCGACACCTTTGCTAAGTTGGTAGCGTGTCTAGTCACTGAGCTAGGAATCACGGGTTCGATTCCTGACATGGCCGAAAAATCTTATCTTTGGTGAAATGTGGATACCCCCTTTCACGGTTATGAATTAACGGTCGGAGGCTGGATGTTGTGTCTGTTCTAGATTTAGCTTGGTTTACTAGTCGTGTGCGATATAACCAGTCAGTTCAGCAAGTGAACGTAAAATACCTCCGATAAATGGGGGGGGGGGGGGGGGAATGGAGAAATGTTTCCTATAGTTTTTTTTATCACCGCGTCTTACTACCTGTTCAGGTTATACGCATATATGATAGTTATTCTTAACGGTGTAATCTAGAGATGAGGAATAAACCATTCTTACCAGCATTTGCGTTCAAGGAGAGTAAGAAACCATTTTGTAAAAACCTCCCTCAGTAAGCCCGACCGGGATTCAAAACCCCCCTCCCCATCCTCAGCAGGCTTTCCTATAATTAATAATGTCAGTAATCCCTAATTGGTTTTTAATTAAAAAAAGACTCTGAATTAGTGTTTTGCTGTGTTCCGCGTTTTAACTACTTTTTTGGGATATCAGCATACTATCACTAATGAGGAAGGTAGAGTTCTAGAGAAACCTAAGACGCATTTACGTGGAGGGAGCGTGAGAAAACTATTTAAGAAGAAACAACCCGTCCCCCCTCCCCCTCAGTACACTCGGCTGGGATTCGATCCCAGACTTTCCCACCACCGGAAAAACAGACCAGACGAGGTTGATACCTTGAGTTTTTCTTAGTTGACGATAAAGTTGCCGTTTAGTAATATTATCGTTTGAGAGTGATTTGGAGAGCAGGCAGGTATCTACGTTTTGTTTCAGCAGTAGGTGATAAGAGCACTCCATAGGATTGTTACGTCACAGGTCACGAAAATAGCTAGCTGCAGCCGGACGTATGACTCAGGCGATTGCTTGCGTTGCATTTAACGTATAGATTATAGGCTTACAATATAATATCATATTCAGTCCCATTTTCATACAAATTGCCTGGAAAAGCTAAAAGAACTACTTTCACCCATTTATACGTCAAGTCATATGATCTGTCAATTTTGATAGTACATAGATAGATAATTAGATAAATATATAGATATTATAAACACCTATAAAATAGTAGAATGTTATCAATGTATGCCGAAAAAAGATTAGTGTTTTCTAAAAATCTCTTTCTTCCTAGCCTATTTCAATTTAGCCAATTTGCGACCTAATGAAATGAGTAATATTTCAAGAATACTTTATTTATATGCGGCTACAACCGAACTTAACAACTATAATAGCTTGGCTATATAATCCATCATGATATGCGATGACAATGTACATTCGACAGCATAAATCCCTCCCGTATCAAAGGCGGCTGCGTTATCTTTGATTGCTTGTGATCTTAATTGGTCAATCATATGTAGCTGACGATTTCCGCACGTCCATCACAGATTTTGACTTAAAATATGAGGGAAGAATGACCCTTAGCATGGGACGAACCCTGGATAACTCAGAGGTGAGAGTATTGGCGTACTAAGCCAAAGGTCCCGGGTTCAATTCCCATGTCACGAGTGTCATTTTTCAATTTAAATAATATATTGGACACAGCTATAACCGTACTTAACAACTATAATAGCTTGTCTATTTAATACATGATAAAGAATAAGCATATCAATAATGTCTTTAAATTATTAATTTTTATGTTAATTGAATGTCGTTTTTATTGAAATTTGGTTCTGTGGGAGGGGTGCGGATCATTTAGACTCCCCTTCCACTCCATCCTTTTGGGTACCTGCCTCCCCTCTCTGTACCTCTTAAGAATTCCTCCCCTCACCCCCTTATTTTTGTATTAACAATTGAGACTCTTCTTATCCTGTTGTGTACCTTCCAGCCCATTCCGAACAAATGATTATTTCCAGTGAGATCCTCGACCTTCCTGAGTTGACCTCGCGGGGTTCAAGCTTTCCCCCTCACCTTCAGGGGGATCACACGGACATTGTAAGGGGAGGCTACGAGTGTGTGTGGAGGATTCGAGTAACGCACTTTCTCATGGCCTTGACAGATTCAAAGGTTCCGGACCGGACCCCAAAGCTACCGCGCTCTCCAAGACGATTGTCACCCGACTGGGGACAGAATTTGACTATAACAAAATACCTGAGGCATCCCTAGGGGAGAGAGGGGGATTTCCCCTCCCTCCTCCACTCCAACACAAACTCAAGAATAAAAATAATATTCTACCCGCTTCGGTGACCGAATGCTCTAACGCAGCGTTTTTCAAACTGGGCTCCGCCATCGTTATCTCAGGCTCCGGGAGGCAATAATTATGACTGCCAATTTTATACAAAGGTGCAACCAGAACATGTGATGTTTTCCGTTTGTCTTAAACATTTTTTAGTTATTAATTATTATTTAGCACCACGTCTTACTAACCGTTTGAGTTACGCTTATGTAATGATTACGCTAATGAGTTTAGGGGTGAGGAAGGTTATATTTAGAAAAAGTTTACCTAAATTTGCGTGGAGGTAGAGAGGAAAACCATTCTTGAAAAACCACACTAAGTACTCCCGACCAAGATTCGAACCTTGACTCCCCCGTCATAGGCATTCTAGTCTACTCCAAGAGTAGCGCGTTAGATCATGCGGCCACCGAATTTAAATGCTGCTATTAAATTTTCATAATATTAGTGTAAGAAATTTTTTGAGGGCTCCAAAATGTATTTTTTCTGCTGAAAAGGCTCCTTAACTCTAAAAGTTTTGGTCTAAGGCATCACTCTCGTAATAGACTATACTTCCGTTGACGGAGAGATGAGGGTTCGAATCCTTGTCGGGTGATTTTTCCTAAATGTTTTTACTCTCTCTCTCTCCACAAAAATGTGGGTACAGTTCCTCTAAATCCAACCTTCCACATCCCCACCACATTAGCTTAATTAGTAGGTTTACATAGTCGTACTGAACGGGTAGTAAGACGCGGTATTAAACAAAAAAATAGCTTAACATCATAGGCGTCGCTAGCTACTGAGTTTGACAGAACAAACCTATTTTCACTTTGATTTAGAAAATAAAAATGATGTACCAACTAAATAGTAGGTCTATGAATGCTATAACAGAATTAATTTTAAAAGTTTTATTAATAAGTTACCTAAATCATTCATGCATTTTCATTAATTTGAGTAAAACATTTTACTGTTTATTTTAATCAACTAAGAGTGCCTCTTTTGGATAAGACTTCTACCCTTCCGCCCCCCACCCCACTGTCTCTACAGCTAAGGACGTCCGTGATTAAAATAAGGCTAAGTTCTGCCGCCACTGGTGCCTGGCCTTAAAGTAGGTGGCACCCTTAACATCAATGTGTTTTCTTTTAGCACCGCGTCTTACTACCCATTTGGGTTATACGCATATTATGTACTAATTACTTTAATATGTTAGAGATGAGGAATGTTGAATTTATAGGACGTGTACATGCAATTGCGTGGGGGGAGATTGGAAAACTATTTAGGGTAAGCCACCCTCAGTAAAACCGACCGGCTCGGACCTTGATATTACCGTCATAGACAAGTAATTAGTCGAAGGTATTTAAAGATAGTTTACAACTAGACAATTTGCAAAGATTCACTTGAACAAAAAAAAGTAATATTGTATTCTACAACAGTTTTCTTTGTAATTCGCTGTATTGATTAGGCTCATTTGGGAGATTGGTTTATGGGAAGGTGGTAGGGACGCTACTTAAACCCAGCTTGGTGAAAGTCGGGTCATTAATATTATTATTATTATTATTATTATTATTATTATTATTATTATTATTATTATTATTATTGTTGTTGTTGTCTTTATTTACATGGCGAAATTAAGGCATAAGCCTTCTCTTACCCTTAATCATGTTTTAAGTTAACATTACATCGCATCAAACCGCCAAAGCTATTATTTATGCTTTTAGTGAGGATTAGTCCATCTAGATATCATATTCTGAAAATTAAAAAATGACACCTGGACACGGGAATCGAACCCGGGACCTTTGGCTTAGTACGCCAATGTTCTAACCACTTAGCTATCTAATATAAGTGAAGAATGACCCTGGGCACGGGACGATTCCTGGATAGTTCAGTGGTTAGAGCATTGGCGTACTAAGCCAAAGTCCCGGGTTCGATTCCCGTGCCCACGTGTCATTTTCCAATTTTCAGAGCAAATAAAACATTGCAATGAGATAAACACGTACAGAACCAGCAACCAAAACAGTAATCAACTTGAACAAAGTATCTTTAGATCTGTAGTGGAAACAGGGTGACCTGGTGGTCTAGGGGTAAGGTGTCAGACTTCTGTGTTGGGGGTCCAGGATTCAATTCCCGGTCCCGCCACAGATTTAGCTGATAGCCAAACCCTTCCTTCACCTCTGACAAGACGTGTATTAATCACAACTTGTGAATGTGTGGAATGCCAGGCCTCCACCATGGTTCGGATCCCACGTTAAACTGTAGGTCCTCCATTTCATCTCACAATCACCATTACACATTAGCGTAAGTGCGTATAACCCGAACGGTTAGTAAGACGCGGTGATGATGATAATAATAATAATAGTGGAAACAGAGAGATAAAATAAAATAAAATTAATTAGCTAAACACCAAACACGCAACACGCACACATGAACTATGCTGAAGCTCACACGCTAGAGATATAGTGATTGTTGAGTTTGTTTCTAAAAATCAGATGGCCCATTCACATCTGTGAATTCTACAGGTGACTTGACACAGGGCACTGACATTAGAAGGCGATTTTTGAGTAAAACCATCTTTTAGATAAACTGTTTTTTAAAAATGTCTGCTTAGTAGCGATGTTGTCACTTGTGAATACACGTAGCGCGATCCCCGTGTTGAGCGACTCAAGGTCTCCCAATGAGCGCGGCCATTTTAACCTGGAGGCCGTGGGTCTGGTGTATATACCTTGTCTGGGGCCTTGGCTCAGTTGTTTTTTTAGATACTTTCGAAGAGAAAATGTGTCGGTATAAATTCTGAATGGTTAACCCTTCCCTGTGGGGCATGAGGTTGGGAGGAGATCAAGTACCCGAGGTCAGAAAAGGTACCACGTTTTCGATGGTCAAAGTATGCAAAGGTGCATGAGTACTCTCCCGGTGGACTGACCGTCAAAAGATACAGAGAGGCGATAGCCATTCCGTCTGTCATGTGATTTTGCCTTAACTTTTCTAAAATAATAAGCTAGGAAGTGGTTTAATAAACAAATCAATTTTGTCACCACGTCTTAGAGGCCATCCTTAAATTATTTAAGTGTTTTTGGAGGAGGGGGGGTCTCAATATTTTCTTACGTTTTCTTACGAGGAAGGGGGTATTTAGAATCCATCTTACGTAAGGTTTGTTTTTATTAATGTTTATGGTGAGACAAAATCTTTTAAAAAAATTGTTAGAAAAAATATATTAATTATAAAATGTCACTTGTATTTTATTTACTTATGATGTGTTGTTACACATAATTTTACTACGATTATTAAAGTATTCAAAAATTTCAAATCATTTGCTTTATTACCTACCAATACTTATGTTTAAATAAACGACTAAAATAATATAATTTACCAACTCCTAAAAAATTACGTAAGATAGAGAGGGGGGCGGAAAATCTTACGATCCCTTACGTGGGGGGAGGAGACGAAAATAATTTTTTTTAAAGGCTTACGTAATTAAGGATGCTCCGTTCTACCCTTTCAGGTATAACGCATATTAACTAATTACTCTAGTCTATCATGGATGAAGGTGGTTGTATTTAGATTAAAGTGTAGCCACATTTGCTTGGGAGAGAGATAGTTTAAAACAGTTTTGGGGGGGGGAAACCCTCAATACGCCCAACCAGGATTTGAACTGGGGGTCAAATGGTCCAAAACAGAAATCGGCAACATTCGGCTCACCAAATGATTTTATCTGGCCCGCAAAGGATTTAGCAAACAAACAATTGTGTTCATAAAAATATACTTTTAGCTAATTACTAAGGCCTATTTGAGAAAACATAAATTTTAAAATTTTTACTAGACATTTTTTCAAACCAGCTTACCAAATTTATTTTAAAATTCATGTGACCCCCGGCATCAAAAAGGTTGCCGACCTCTACTATAAGGTGTCACTCTCAATATCTAGATTGAACTGCCGATGATGAGGATATCGGGGTTTGAATCCCTGTAGGGTGTATTGAGGATTTTTTTTTCCTAAACAGGTTTCCATTTTACCTCCACGCAAATTTGGGTGCACTACCTCTAAATTCAACTTTTCTCATCCCTAACACACTAACGGAAATTTGCACATATGGGTGATTATAACCCGAACGTGTTATGAGACAAGGTGCTAAACAAAACCCAATAATTCCTGTGACTCGAACGCACAAGAAAGTTGACTTAGCCAATTTTTCATCTGAGCAAAAGTTGTATTATGATAATTGCATTTATGTAAACGAAAGATATAGGGAAAATCTATTTTACAAACTCACTTGGTTAAAAAAGTTGTTTATTCCCCCTCCGCATAAGATTATAATAGCACACTATGACGCCATATCTACATTCTACACCCTTTCACATGATTATTCATAAATACAGTCCAATGTTCATATTAAGGCTAGAAAAATTACTGGACCTATTTTCACGTATTAATACGTCAAGTAATGTAATGTGTAGCTGTCATTTGAATTGAATATTATCAATTAAAAAACACTAATTAAATCGTGAGATTATATCAATTCTGACCGCAAAATAATATGGTTGCATTTTCTAAAATACCCTATTTACAAAAATTGGGCTCTACCCAGGTTAGTCTAATCAGAGCAGTCAGTCAGCGCCAGACGCCTTAATTCCACACTACACGCAACTCAGTGATGAAAAGCGGAATATCGGTGATTCATTTGCAGGCGTTCTCATTCTTTCGTTCTTGCGGCATTGTCCCGAGGCAAACACTGAGAGTTTTAGAAAAAGAAATGAAAGATTAGACCACAAGACTTTTTTCAGCAAATTAGCGGAGCTATGAGACTGAACTTGGTGTAAAAGGGCTCTATATTTAGCCTTTCTCTAACAGAGACAGTACATTTTTGATAGGTTCACAACTTAAAATTTTAATATATTTGAAAACTTGCTGCTGGATTTCTTTATCCTGAGATAAGACGTTTCGTAGTTTTCTTTCCCCTCTTTCTTGTTGACATGACAAAGTATGGTTGTGGGTGAAGGGTGAAAGGGGGGTATAAGCTTAGACTGAATAGAGAACTAGTTCCAGAAAACGACACAGACCATTTGTAAGCCGTGTGTCTGGAAAGCGATTTATACTTTCTCGCTGACCTAGGCAGCAGCTTAAATAAGTTAGTTAATTTTGCAAGGAAAAAAAATTATAATATCGAAACTTTGAAAATATAAATATTTATACACCCCGGGGCTTCCACAGCCTAAAATCCAGCTATGCTGATTAAAACACATCTTTTACAAATGTTCTTTGGTTGAGGGAAATAAATTTACTAGGCAGAGGGAACTTAGTTTTTGTTTAGTTCAACAGAATTACGTATGGCATTTTTTTGTTGATTTTCAACCCCTCACCCCATGTAAGAGATCATAACCAACCCGCCACCCCCATACTCAAATATATTGTTCTTACAATTTGGTGAATTATATTATTTTTGGACGTTAAGAATGCTAATAAAGCGAGTGATATGACATTTTAGAATACTTTAATTGAAGTAGAGTAAATTAAAAATAAGTGACATTTTAGAGTTAATATATTTATTTTCTGACAAAATTGTATTACCATAAAAAAAAAATTGATAGAAAACCTTGCGTTAGCTGTATTCTGACACATACAAACACACACCCTCGTAAGAAAATCTAAGAAAATACTGAACACCCCTCCTGCCCCACAAAAAATCCTTACGTAATTAAGGACGATCCCTTGTTAATTATTCTAAACGCGAGCCTAAGGTCCTTCTTATGTCGATGAGAATCTAGTTTCGTAGTTTTTTATAGGTTTGTTTCAGCGGGACTCGTCAAAGTGCGAAGTTTACTCCTTCGAGAAGTCGGCGCCCGTCAAATTGTTGACTCTAGCGGAGGAAGGCAGTGGACAGAGAGGCGCCTACCGCGGTCGGTTTTCTTTGTGTCGTTCCGAGGTCCTTTGCTTGGTGTGGCTTCGGGGCCCGAGAGTGAAAAGAGGGATGAGGGGGAGGAATTTCTACCTGGATTCGGTCAAGGTGCTATTTCTATTTCATTAGATTCATTTGTAAAGGAGAAAAACAGTAAAAAAAAAAAATAAGGTTGCGTTTCTCTTTGACAGCTTTTGTAAAGAAAGAGAGTGGGCTGTTGCCTACCATAAAGACTTTCTTGAAGAACTAGCCGGGGTGGGGTTAGGGGAGAGATGGCACGCGTGCTTCTGACCCGGAGGACTCAAGGTTTTGATCAACGACTGGGTGATTTCTCATCTTCTATCCAAGGGAGAAAAAAAAAACTAATACCAGGGAAATACACCAGACATTCCTTACAAACCTGTAACTGTCAAACTGAGTCCAGTGAAATTGCTAAAACATAACCGCTTCGGTGGCCGCATGGTCTAAGGCATCACTCTCGCAATAGACTAGACCTCCGATGACGGGGAGATCAGTGTCAGACCCCGGTCGGGTGTACTGAAGGTGGTTTTTCCCTAAAACGATTTTACACTCTCCCTCCACGCAAATGCGGGCACATTTACTCTAAATTCAACCTTCACAATCCATGTGTCACAGGGAAGCGTCCTTATAGTATGGTCGCCAACCCATTGAATTTATCATGACCTGGAAATGTCGGGGGACAAGGTTTTTTTTACTGATTCTGGTTTTTTTCTGCACGACATGTCAATCAACTTTGTGATAAGTCGGCTAGAAATCGTAAATTTACGCGAACTACTATTGCACGTGGATCATTTCTCCTTGGTAAGAATATTTAAATGAATTTAATCTTGGAATGAAAAACTGCCTGAAAATGTCGTTTTTGACATTTTAAAATGGCTTCACAAATAAACCTTGTGCACAAATCTTCATTTGGTCATAAAAGGGACATACTGTAATTAGTAACAAGAAACTTTGTCGCTTTGTCCCCCATTGTCACCACGGAAAATTTCGAGTAATCATTCAAATATAACTGCACTGCACACTTTTCTGGGCAGATCTTTTCTTTCCTCTTTTACTGCCATACCTCGCGCAAGCCGGGAGTTGAGTTGGGCCTGCTATGGTGAACGCTCTAAACTACTTAATCTAAGAGGTAAGTATAACAAGGATGGTAATTTAACAGGAAATGTATCAGCATTGTCATGGAGAGGGGATTAGAAATGGCGTATAGGAAACCATCCCCAGTGCACGGAGATTCGAACCTCGACCTTTCAATCACCGGCAATCCAATTTTATTACGAGCTTAATATTTTATTCAAGAATGTGAAAATACTGGCCTGTGTGAGCAATTTTTTTAACAACAGAGTATCTTTGTAAAAAAAAAATTACTACCTAGTTGTGAGAATATTTTCTAACACACGTGGATGCATTGAGTTTTTATTTTCTGAAATCGTTCATTAATTTGAAATAAATTAAGAGTGGAAACTTTTGATTTGAATTATCATGACATGAAAATCTATTTAATTACAACGATTACAATATTTTCTCTTTATATGAGAAAGTACAAATAGATATGGAAGAAAGAATTGCTATACAATGTATGTATGAAAGGCGGAGGAGCTTGGGGAATGAATGATTGATTATAACCACGGAAATAAGTAAGCCGTATTTCAATCATAATCGAATAAATTTAATAATAAAACTTTGGGGCCCGGTTTTAATTCCCGTGCTCAGGTGTCATTTTTCAATTTATTCGATTAAAAAAAATAGATATGTTCAAAAAGAATAGAGCGTTTTGTAAACAAAATTATATTGTTATCGTAAAACTTAGATATAAGTGAATATAATATTGTTAATATTAGCAGCATTGACATTGTTTCTACACGCGCCAGTGTGCACGTGGTCAAGATCAATAAGCCTGGTGTGTCTGTGATGGGAACGTTGAGGTTTGAATCCCGGCCGAGTGTCCTGAGGGTCGTTTTTCCTTAATCGTTTCCTAATAACCCCTCTACACACACGCGCGTGTAAATGCGGATACATTTCCTCTAAATTTTACCTCTATCATTACTACAACAATAACTTAATTAGTAGCCCATTAATATACACAACCAATTAGGTAGTGAAACGCGGGCAATAAAAAGAAAATCTCACCTCCTTTGGTGTCTCGTAGGGAATAGTTTATGCTGGTGGTTCTTTTACTAACCAGTATTAAGCGTATCTTACGTTTTTTAATATTTGACATGTTTAAAATTTTTATTTAATCAACAGTAATATTATGTTAACAACAGACCACTACTATTTTATCACTTAATTCCTTTCTCCTAATACAAACTTTCCCAGCCTTGTATTATGCCGGGATCACGATCAACTTAACGTTAACTTAACGTAACGTTCACTTAAAGTTAACTTAACGTATGTGTGATCATGATTCACGCAACTTAACGTAACAAATCGAGCCAAACATCTTCATTCTCGACTATGATCTGTGATTTGTACTATTTGTACAGTGATGATCTGTGAATGTTTACAGTTTTGAATCGATGTAATAAATATCTATTACTAAACTTTTTTTGATAAATCTAGCTTTTCTATTTTAGTTAAATCATTTTGTTTCAATGTCTGATCACTAGAACTTATGGATTAAACATTGGTCATAATACCAACAAATGAATTACTAAATAGCCCTGGTGACTTCACTCGTATAGTGATTGGCTGGCTAGATCACGTGATACCCTTTAAGTAAAGTTCACTTAAAGTAAAAGACCTCCCAGGACATCTCTTACGTTAAGTTAACTGCAAGTCAACGTTAAGTTAACTGCATCGTGATCGCCTCCATTTAAACACACGAGAAGGTCCTTTACGTTAAGTTACGTTAAGTTAACTTTAAGTTAACGTTAAGTTAACGTTAAGTTGATCGTGATCCCGGCATTAAGGTGGGATGAAAGAAGACATGAGAAAAAGCCAGAATTTTTGCAGTTTTTATGGCAAAATATTTTTTATGCCAAAATAAATGAGATATTGCTCCAGTACAAACATAGAATATAGCTTTCTTCACATGGTGACGTCAACATTTTTATTAATATCTGCCAAGGGTGTTCTGGACTTTAATGATAATTTTTTCTCTTCGTTTAAAAAGTTTGTTAGATAATGCCACCATGTTCATGACAGATATTCAGGAACTGTTGATATCAACATGTGAAGAAAATTAAATTCTATGTTTGTACTGAAGCTATTTTTTTTTATTTTGGCCAAAAAAGTTTTGTCATAAAAACTAAAAAAAAAACGGCCTTTTCTCGCGTCCACTTCCATCCCACCTTAACTAGCGATGCTGTTAAAATGTTGTGTGTGATTTTTCAAACTTTTCATAGTTACAAAATAATGTTTTTGAATAAGTAGGTGAGTTGAAAGAATGGGTGGGTACTTATTACCCGCATAAGCCACAAACTTTTATTCAAGTTGCTCTTCTTTCCTCTGGTTAATTCCTCAAGTGAGATCTTACAGGTGAAACCAAAAATGTTTACCTCCTTTTCTCGGACCCCACTTACTCGGCTCATTCCAAGAAACGTCATTAGTTTTCAAATATTATACTTTATTATTTTATTATTATTTTAGCAACACGTCTTACTACCCGTTCGGGTTATATGCCTAAGTACTAATTACGCTAGTGGATTAGAAATAGTAAAGGTTGAATTTAGAGGAAGTGAGCCCACATTTGCGTGTAGGGAGGGTGGAAAGCAGTTTAGGAAAAACCACCCCAAGTTCACCCGACCGAGATTCGAACCTCGATCTCCCTGTCCTCGGCAGTCTAGCTCAACACGACTTGCGCGTTAGCTAATTACGCCACCGAGGCGGGTAATATTATACGGAATGTATGGAAAAAGGCATTCGGAATGTTGCTAAAGCTAAGTTTTACAAGGAGCATCTTGAAGGTGAATATTAGAATATTACCCGCTTCGGTAGCCGCATAGTCTAACGTATCACTCTCGCAGTCTACTAGACCACCGATGATGGGGAGATCGAGGTTTGAATCTCAATCGGATGCACTGGAAAAATTTCCAACCTTGTTTTCCAACCTTCCTGCACACAAATGCGGGTACACTTCCTCTAAATATAACCTTCCTAATCCCTAAAACCACTAGCGTAATTAGAACATAAGCGGATAGCCCAAACGGGTAGTAAGATGCGGTGCTAAAAAAAATAATTAAATATCAACTAGTATTTTGTTCAATTAAAACTGTAAAAGTAAAAAGCTATAAAATTGAGGTTTTTATGTGTGTGTTAACCCCCCTTTATGGGGGTCAACAAATCCTAGGGGGTTCGGAGCCTCCGCCCCTCCCCCCCCCCCTTTTCTACGGCCTTGGTCTAAAAAGCGTCAACTACAAACTATACTCCATTCACTGTAGGAATTACTCTCTGAAAGGTCTTTTTTCCTACCAATACCCTATTATATAATAGATTTCTGGTAGGGAAAAAGGCCTTTTAGAAAACAATTCCTATGCTGAACAGATTACGTGCTCCTCAGATAAATGATGGGACTCTCCAATTTCTTTCCTTCGAGTGTTGATGATACCTTGCATCCATTTTATATTTGTCTTGTTTTAAAGCCATTGTTATCATAGTAAGGCTTATGTGTCCGTTTTCTTTGCGATCTTGCATAAAGGTGTCGAGGGGAAAATAGCATAATTATCTTATCGTAGTTGGTTTGCGCATGTTCATATCTTATCTCTAGCTATAATATCGCGTCTAAACAGAACGCTATATATACTAGAGTCGAGATTTCGATTATCCGGTCCGGTTTTCGGTGTTAACAAGTGCGCGTTAAAATAAACAAACCGGTACATATCCAATATAAAACATTTACTGAATTTATAAAATAATCCATTTAACGCTATTTTCACCTTGTTCTTGATTTGAAGCTATGTTCCATTTCCAAAATAAATTAGGCCCTACTAAGTTATATAGTAAAGATTTGAACAATTTCTTTCTCGTTTAATTTTTACTGTCTCCATACAATGACTGTATTTTTATTTTACCTCGTAATCAGAAAATGGGCAGATTCTATTAAAACAAAGTTAAATATTCTATGAAAATTTTAAAAAGTAGGCAAACTCATACTGAAAATTATTTCCATTCGTATTCCGTATTATCCGACTTTTCCGTTATCGGGTCCGGAATACCGCCACTTTAGGACGGATAATCGTGACTTGAAGTGTACTATTGGGCCGACCTGTCTTCTATCTAGGACTGTCCACGAGATTAGAAGGGGTTGCATAGTCGTCTCAGGGCCATATGCAAGAACTTGACTAAGTGGATGCTAAGTGGATACTAGCGTGGGTTTGCTTGCGTCATCATTGTCTAGAAGATGGAGCTATAGTGTGCTCGAGACCACACCATCCTATGCATTCACTATACGTTCTTGTATACCGCCCTCAGACTACAACGATCTCGACCACAGTTAAGTTCCACGCAAGGTCACGACAGCTGGCTGTCGTATCGTTGCGGAACACTTATGTAAGTGTTGAGGCACGCGCTTCTTCCCCAAGGGAAACTAGAAGAAGTTTGTGTGTGTGTGTGAAGGAAGGGGGGGGGGAGGGCACCTCTGTTATGTTCTTTGTCCGAGGTGGTGATGCTATAAGAGAGAGAGAGAGAAAGAGGTGTTCCTAAAACCCCAAACCACCTGCCCCAGTATGTCAGGGTGGGCACGAGGCAGATGTTGAGTATCACCTGGACTCGCCAGTCGGTCTCTACCACCTGCCTGCCTTCCTTCCTTCCTTCCTTCGATCACTTTCCTTGTTTCTCACACACCGAACACTTCTAGATGGATCGTATACGTTGCCCTCTTGGTGATTTCCAAACTATTCCTCAAAGAGGGTTGCATTTTTTTTTTTTTGCATCGGGACTTAATACCTGTTCAGGTTATGTGCATATGTACTAATTACGTTAATGAGTTGGGTATAAGGAAGGCTTAATTTTAGATAAATTGCATCCACATTTGCGTGGAGGGAAAGTGAAAAACTATTTTGGAAAAATCACCCTCAGTACAACCGAGCAGAATTCGAACCCCGATATCCCTGTCATCAGTAGTCTAGTCTGACACGAGAATGATGCCTTAGACTATGCAGCCACCGAAGCAGGTGGTTGATTATTAAAGCGATATATTGCCGCGCAGACGTACAGCTCTAACGCAATACTTAATTATGCAATAAGTTATTTCAGAATAGGGCTCACGCCAAAATGAACAACCCCTTTTAATTTCTCGCTATCTTACGGGTAGATAAAGTATTATGATCGTCAAAAAAATTGAACTCAAGATTTTGATGAATTTCGACGTTTCATGACCTCCCGAATCCGAAAAAGTTGTTTTTGAATTTCCGTCTGTCTGTACCCCGGACTAGAGCCTAAATTACTTTACCGAGCGGGCTAAAACTTGGTATCTAGTATTTTCATAGGATTTCCCCAAGGGTTTTTTTGGAACTGGCTATCCAACCCTAACATTAAGGGTAGTTGAATGAAGGGCAAAACGAGAAAAAAAAGATTTTCTCAAAATCGGCTCTAACGATTTTGATTCAATTTCATTTCCAAGCATGGGTCAATATTATAAAACAAAATGGCTACCCTCATTTTATCGGCAAAATTACTTTAAGGGTTCTGGTCTGATGCGTAAATTCTAATTTTTTCTCACATCTCCAAAACTATTTAAGATATGAAATTATTTATTATTGTAAATATGTAGGTCTCTTTTCCTATGAAAATTACTTTTAGGGTACTTTACAGAAGCGGAAGTTTCCGTATTCCCGCAACTATTTGAAAAACTAAATAACTTATTGCAAAATTGTAGTGCTATTAAAAATAAAAAAACTTTTATTTGAAATATATCTTTATAAAACCAATAGTTTCGGAGATATTGGCCAATATATTAATACAATTTTGTGATATTTAGTTGTTCAGAGATACTACTTAAATTTTAACGCAATAATTATCTAATTTCATAGATTAAATAGATAATATATCTCTCAAAAAGTTTGTTCTTTTGTCTTTAAACTCTTAGGGGAAATGTTTGTACAACAATAAACTACCTCCATCATTTTAGACTCAAAAATCAATATTAACCTTTTTTAGTGGTCTAAATTTATAAATGAGGAATTTAATTAAAATGTGATAACCATAAGATGTGCAACCCCTAGTAAAATGTCGAAAATTTTAAAAGGAATTAGAAATTTTAATACTAAGTGTTGACCCTTGGGAATCCAATATCGATCTTCTTTTTTTGGTCTAAATATACTAGTGAGGACTTTAATTCTTTAAAAATAAAAATCATAAAATTTAAATCCGAGAGTCAAAAAATGTTTAACGTAAGTATTAACCTAATTTTTGATTGTGTTTGCTAGTGTATATTATTTCGTTTCACATTATTTACGAGTATTGAGTAAATCTCTCATTTTTATACAATGGAGTGAGAAAGTCCGTGCGAAATTCCGTACCATTTATTTTTTTAGTTTTATTAATAGACAAAAAAAGTGTGAAAATGTGACATTAGCTCAGTTTCAAAGGCAAATTTGAGTAGCTATGAGACTATACCATATGAAAAAGGGTTCTAGATTTAGCCTTCCTCTGACAAATACAGTAATTTTTTTATAGGCTCACACATAAAATTTTATGATATTTGAGAACTAGAGGAGAAATAAGAAGTTTGTGGTTTACTTTTCTCTCTTTCTTATCGATATGACAAAGGGTGGCTGTAGGAGAAGAGGAAAAGGCGGTATAAGCTTAGACAGAATAGAGAAGTAGTTCCAGAAAACGACAGACCTGTGTACTTTAAGTCGTGTGGCTTGAACGAGATTAATACTGTCTCGCTGACCAGGACGGCTGCCTTAACTTGACTCACCTAGGCATTATAACCAATTAGACGCCAATGTACAAAATAGAAAGGAATAGAGGAAAGTGAATACGTAGCTCACCTTGCGAGGCCTCGTGTCTATTCGTTGATTACACTTCCCCTCTTCCGATGACGAGCGTACACACTTACTATACTATTAGTGCCTGCACAACATTGAGTTGCATTTCAAAAATATATATTTTTCTTGTTTCCTATTCTAGATAGACACATGCTTCCACGAACTTTCTTAAGTACCTCCAGGCAGTAAGATTCCTACCGGCCGTTTTCGTGAAAAAAATCAAATAGCCGGAGCTGTAGGCCTAAACAATTTTTTTAAATATATGTTTGGAAAAAAATTACTTCAAGATAAAAAAAAAATTTTGACAATAATGTAAGACTATTTTTAGAATTATTTAATAATTTATGGTTTTTATTTAAATGGACTAACATGTAAATACATTATGTGGGATATCCGTTGATATGCCATGACGTCACAGGAATTAATTTTTTTTTCTTTCAAAATTACAATATTTCTCTAACTCTTGTGAAAAGGGCAGTGTTTTTGCAGTTTATATGGCAAAAAAAAAATATTTTTTTTCCAAAATAAATTACGTATTACTCCAGTAGACACATAGAGTTTAATTTTCTTTGACGGATAGTCAAGAAATTTTAAGGTCATCGTGTTAAGAAAATTAAATTCTTTGTTTGTACTGGAGCAATATTTTATTTAAATTTTAGCAAAAAAAAAAAGTTTTGTCATAAAAAACGCGAAAAAACACCAGCTTTTTCTCGCATCCCTTTCCTTCCCACCTTAATTCGTGGTATTTGCCATTAAATTTTCAATAAAACTTTCTTTATTGAATTAAGTTTGAAAATATCGCCCGTATGTAATAAAGGGCATTATAATGATTAGATCATGCAAGTCACAGATACGGTTAATTTTCCTTTCTTTATACCGTATTTTTCTTTTACTTTATGTGTGTTGTGCAGACTTCTGTGCTGGGGGTCCGGGGCTCAATCCTCGGTCCCGGCACAGATTTATCTGATTGCCAAACCCTTCCTTCACCTCTGACAAGACGTGTATTAACACAACTTGTGAATGTGTGGATGCCAGGCCTCCACCGTGGTTCGGATCCCACGTTAAACTGTAGGTTCCTCCATTTCATCTCACAATCACCCTAATTACACATTAGCGTAAGTGCGTATAACCCGAACGGTTAGTAAGACGCGGTGATAATAATAATAATAATAATAATAATATAATAATAATAATAATAATAATTTAAAAATAAGTGTGTGTGTTGTTCCTTAAAAAAACTAACACAGATAAAAAAAAACACGTCAACTCCAATGCATACATTCAAAAAGAATAAAAGTTTCTCGGTTGATAAATCATCCCCTTGTGCTCGAAATCTTGGCGTGGAAACCAGAGTAGGACAGTGAAATACGGTAGGTAGAGTGAGTTGTGGAATAGCTAACAAACACGTTATTCGTCACAGAGTTGCTTTAAATCACTTACCTTTCACGCGGGGCAATCCATTTCCTGCCGTCTTCAGTTCTACCATGGACAAAGTATATCCTTTCTCTATGGTACTGGTACCAGCAAGAAAAGGGATGGGGTATCGAAAGAAAAGTATCGACTTTTTACTTATTTTATTATCAGAATAAATATATCGATATCGTACTAGTATCGAAAGAAAGGTATCGAAATGAAGGAAATTTTTCAGGAAAATTACGTATTTTTGTGTGTGTGTTTTTAATCTTAATCGGGTTTTTACGAAAATATGGTAATAATGTGGAAGGTATAATTTAGAAGAGATGTACCCATATTTATGTGTAGGGAAAGTAGGAAACCATTTAATATTTTATTTATTTTAACACTTCGTCCTATAACCGTTCGGTTTGTACGCTTATGTATAATTACGCTAATGGTTTTAGGGATGAATAAGGTTATATTTATACGAAGTGTACCCGCATTTGCGTGAAGGATAATGAAAACCAATTTGAAAAATCACCCTCAGTACACCGACCGAGATTCGAACCTCGATCTCCTTGTCATCGGCAGTCTGGTCTACTGCTAGCGTAGCGCCTTAAGCCATGCGGCCACCGAAGCGGGTAACTATTTAGTAAAAACCACCCCGAATACCCCGGCTGGGATTCGAACCCGAGGAGGAAGTGTACCAGCATTTACGAGGAGAAAATAATTTTTTAAAGAAAAATCAAAGAACGTTTGTCTAGGATTCCATCCCCGACCTTCCCATTGCAAATATATCACTGACGCCTTTGTCCACGTGATCACTGGTATGTTCCCCCCTCATGAGTTTTCTACCAACCTCTCTCCAGGCGAATGCCATATAATTTATTCTAAAAATCATTTCCATCGTCCTGTAGCCTACCCTTAGATAAGTTAGTGTAATGTGTGAATATTCCGATAGGGCAGTAGGTCTGGAGTTCTATTCTCAGCGAGGGCGAAAATTCATTACGTTTGGATTAGATACGATACGCTCACAAGGGAATAAATTAACTGCCTGGGGTTTGGTCGCTGTGATCAACCTAAGATAACCATCACCAACGATTTGTTTTCGTCAGTTGGTTACAATAACAATAACATTAGATGTTGTAAGCCCGACGTCTGTTACTACAACCTAACCCCTGCCAACCTGGACTAGTTTGATTGGTTGTGTTGGTTGTTGAGGCCACCAGGTGCGACACCAGCTGCCCCGTGCACGCAACCAGCACACATAGGTCCGAACAAAGAACTCGGGAGCTACGCCACTGGAGCGACCTGTCAGGTATACCAACCGAACCGTACAGATGAGTCGCATTTAGTTGCCTAGGGATGAGGTATCGAGAAATACTTATCGGTACTTTACTCATTTCTAAATATGGGAGACTCGCTTCAGTGGTCGAATTCAAATGGTGTAACTAGATGTCACTGGTTTGCTGGTCTGGATCATGGGAGATCGGGGTTCGAGTACCGGTCGGGTCTACTGAGAGTGTTTTTTCACAAAAATCATTTCCCACCCTCCTACGCTAATGCAGGTAGATTACCTCTAAAACGCTTCCTTCCTCATTTTTACCCCATTATAGTACTATATATATGCGTATAATCTGGACAAGTAGTAAGACGTGATGATCATATATAAGTATCGATACTGAAACTGGTATCGAAAAATGAGTAGCAATCGTGGCGTGTCATGAATTGTTGCCAGGGTAAGCAAAGTTTGTTAAATTGTACTGTGATTATGTTATTGTCGTTCTTCATCTGACCAATCACACAAAACTCTGCTCTACATACCTCTCACATGGACATGAGACTCCCACAGACACATCATTTTGTCTGGACGACCGGCCAACTTAGGGTTTGGCTGGTTACAGAGCCGACCCAGCTACGACCGCAATTTGTTGGCGTGGTACACTGAGCCGCACCGCACCGCATTTTCCTAGCAAGCACGCACGCACACACGCGCGCACACACACAACACATAACACATACATACTACATACATACATATATACATACAACATCATACATACAACATCATACATACATACACATACATAACCATACAACATACACTACATACCAATACGTCCTCATCAAAAACATACATGTAGCTACAATAACTAAAATACCTTTTCATTTAATCCATCTTCACTAAACCCTTCTCACACTTCCTTATTCTTGCATACTCCCGATAAATTGTATCGTCTGTAGCGTTGTTGGACCAACCGACCAACCGAACGCCAACCAGTCGCCGTTTTGCAAAGGTTGAGCTAGGGTGGCTTGTGTATGCGTGTTGTATTATTTAAAATGGCGTCAGAAGCCGAGACAACACAAAAACATGTTCCAGTTCCATCTCCGAAACCATGTCCAACCTTCCTCATTCATATTATTAAGCCGCCATCTGGTTCATCCTATTATTCATTACAGTCCAGTGCTGTATGATATCAATTTATACAAAAATGCATTAAAATTTTGTTTTATTAATAAAAAGTACAGGTTATTATATTGAAGAAAGTTGTTTGAACACGTTCGGTGGCTACATGGTCTAACGCGATTCTTCGTGCTAGACTAGACTGCCGATGACGTGGATGTTAGGGTTCGAATCTTTGGTCGGGTGTACTGAGGGTGGGTTTTCCCTAAATGGTTTTCCAATCTCCCTCCAACAAATGCGTAGTACAATTCCTCTAAATATAATCATCCTAATTCCTAAATTCCATTAGCTAATTGGTACATAAGCGTATAACCCGAACGTTTAGTAAACTCGGTGCTAAAAAAAAGTTTTCGATTAAAAGATTTTGTTTAGGAAAAAAATAATGAACTTAAAAAAACTTCTCAGTCGTAAATAGCCTTTCAAGTGTCAGTATTATTTGTGATAAAAGTTGTGGTGATATTGATGACACTATGAGTTTAAATGTTCATAGTTTCTTCTTGTTATCTAACAGTCTCTCTTCAGCACTCACAGCTTCTCTAAGTCTAGTATTTTGTTTTTTATATAAATAGGTTATATCATACTGAGTAATTCAGAGAAACATTCATGATTTATTCTTTAAAAACTGCGAAAATTGTTTTAATACAACTTTTTTTTGATAAAATTACATGGGTGATTTTTTTTTCTTTCTACCAACCACTTTTTTACCCACATTTATATTTTTTTCTTTGCAATATTTTTATGGACAATTATTGATAATGGTGTTAAGACTATTCCAATTTTTTTTATATTTAGCTAAAGACCGAGGTATGGCGTGAATCTATTCTGAGATACGATAGCTACTGACAAAATTAATAAGGACTGCTACCCGCCTCGGTGGCGTAGTTGGCTAACGCGCCAGTCGTGTTGAGCTAGACCACCGAGGATGGGGAGATCAAGGTTCGAATCTCAGTCGGGTGAACTGGGGGTGGCTTTTCCTAAATGGTTTTCCAATCTACTTCCACGCAAATGCGGGTTTACTTCCTCTAAATTCAACCTTCCCAATTCCTAATCCATTAGTGTAATTAGTACTTAAGCGTATAACCCCGAAAGAGTAGTAAGACGCGGTGCTAAATAGTAATGACTGCTAGTTGGGCGGTGGGGAGGCTCACTTCCAATTTGGTTGTGACGACCAGTTTTATCGAGCGATGTTTATGTCGCGCGAATTTTATCCGCTGAGATACATGGGTTCAAATGAGAGCGTTCAGGCTACGACCGCGCTTGCGACCAGGTTGCAGTAGTGTATTACATTGATTCTTATGAAGGTGACCACACTTGGCGACCAGCGACAGATTTTTAAAACGCTTTCGTGAGCGTTTTCAGGTCGACAACGACCAATACGCTCGCCTTTATTTCTTATGGAGGTGGCCACACTGTCGCGAGAACACTGGACACTTGTGTGGGTTTGCTTGCGTCATCCCAGGTTAAAATGTCGACCGATAAGGTGCTAGGGACCACGCTATCACTCCTCCACTGAGCATTTTCACTCACTTTCTTGCAAACCGCCCAGTGTTTCCCGCCCGTCTGTTGTTTGACACTGGGTAAGTAAGGTACTTAGCAATGTTTGATACCGAGCTATTTATAAATGAAGTAAATGCAAGATCACCACTGTGGAATCTGAAATATCGAGAATACGCAAACAGGGATGTTAGAATCCAAGCTCTGGATAAAGGTTGCAGTTGCAACATGGAGGGTTGGGATGAATTAAACAATGAAGAAAGTAATGAACAAGGTAAGAACTTCTTTAATTAGCATAAATAAAATAATACAATATACAGTATACAAACCAACAATAGATTGAAAATGTTTGGCAAGGGCTTGGAGTGCGAAGATTATTCCAATCATAGTAATTAATTCCACTTGGTAAATATATATTTTTTTTAAATATCGTGAACTAGCGATAAATTTCATTCTAAACGTGACACCGAAAATATTATAGTTAAATAGGGGTGTGTTCTCAGGTTTTTTACAAGCTTGTCCATAATTACGATCTCTGCATATTGATGGGGTGGACACCGTATTATCTAAATAAACGTTTCTTCTTATATAACTATATACTACTATGGCTAATAACACATCTTCACGCCTTGGTGCCATGATAACTGCTCATAAAACGTGGCGTCCAGGTCGCAAGTGTGGCCGTAGCCTAACATGGTAGATAAATAATCTTGTGTAAAATTCCCACGCCACCAGTAAACAGCCGCCTGTATCCTTACACCACGTCAAAATTCACAACTGAATATGGGAAACGAGTGGTATTTTCCCTCTCGTCTGAAAGTAACGTCAGAATTGATTGCGCGTCTAAAAAACATCGCGCGATAAAATACCTCTCGTGTGAAACGGCACTCAGTCGATATTGTCGATTCGGTGGGGACGCTACAATAAGCTTTGTCGATCGATAAAATATGTTGCTCGACGTGTCGATTGGTTTCCCATCTAGTGTCGAATATTAAAGGAAGTCGAATCGATTATTGTAATGGGGACGTGTTTCGGCTCTAGAGTCGACATTCGACCATCTTAGGTTAAGAGTTTTTTTTTTTTTTTAGAAAATGGAGTGTGATAGCCAAAAGGTACTTTCTTTTACTTAACTTTTTCGATCATTCACACATTAAGTTTCGTAAGGTCAAATCAAGATGATCCTTAGTGGGAATGAGCTTGTCTGAAGTTTGTGTCCTATGTAGAGATGTGAGACGAAATTCCGTTTGAAAAATTTTCCCTATTAATTTTTCCGGAATTATTATTTCTGCAAAATAATCTCAACTAATTAAATGGAACTATAATGTAATCGAGATATAGATATCCAAAATGTAAACGTTTATATTTAATTATTACACCTGTCTTACTACCCATTCGGGTTGTACGCACTTACGCTAATGTGTAATGGTAGGGTGATTGTGAGATGAAATGGAGGACCTACAATTTAACGTGGATCCGAACCTCGGTGGAGGCCTGGCATCCCACACATCACAAGTTGTGATTAATACACGTCTTGTCAGAGGTGAAGGAAGGGTTTGGTAATCAGATAAATCTGTGCCGGACTGAGGATTGAAGCCGTACCCTAGCACAGAAGTCCGACACCTTACCCCTAGACCGCCAGGTCACCTGTTATACTTAAGATTAGTTTCTCCTGAGGGTGTTAACACCAGAAACATCATCAAACAAGCTTCGGTGGCCGCACGGTCTGAAGCGCAACTCTCGCAATAGACTGACTGCCGATGACAGGGAGATTGGTATTCGATACCAGTCGTTGCACTGAGAGTGTTTTTTCCTATAGTTTAAATTCAGGGGAAATTCCTCTAAATTCAACCTTCCTCATCCCTAGCACTATAGCGTAATTAGTAAATAGGCTAGACGCGGTGCTAAAAAAAGTAGTACCTAAAGAAACAAATGAACGCGAGCCTTTGTCGACCCTCTATTTTCATAATTCATACTTTAATTTTTATCATCATAAGTTAATTAAAATAATTTTAAGGCTGGCCCGAAAATTTGTCTTCCCCCCCCTTTTCCTCCGTGGTTCCTATATACACCTCCCCTCCACCTTCTTATAACCACTGTTCTCTTAACACACTATATTTTGAAGTATAATAGGCTCTAAGTTCTACCTCTACAATTTAACCCCTCCACCGCCAAACCACACTGCGAAAAAAATTTCCTATTCAAAACTTCCCGGAAAATTTTTCATCTCTAGTCCTGTGTACATATCTTTGGTTCAATTATTTGAAATTAATTTTCGAACTCACTTCGGACATCCAAAATAAATTTGGGAAGCCACCGTTACATCAGTATTAGAGCTTAAAAATCATCCTGTTTTAGATCTTCTATAAAATCATTACATAGTCGTAACCAAAATCTTCTTTTACGGAGTAGTTTTGATTATTTTTTTTGACAAAATAATAGTGAATGCAGCACAAGCAATAAGTACGTCATCTTCATCAAACAAAACTTAACAAAACATGAAGCACAAAAGAGAAACCATTTCCCAGAGAAGTTCTGACAGCTTTGCGAAACTGTAAAACAAATGAACACGTCGAGATAAAATTGTATAAAGAATACACTTCCTCAGGAAATACAAGGTCCCAAAGGAAGCCAAATGTTTTGTTAGTTTGACTCAGGTCACCCTGAATCTTTGTCTTTAAAACGATATCACACCTCTCTATCGTTATCTTTTGATGTAATGTGATTTCTGTAAGGTCTTACATCTTTTGTGCAGCCTGACCGCTACTTGGTGTCGGGACCTCTAAAAGAAACTATTTTGTTTGGCGGTAGACAAAAACATGGATCAGCTTCGAGTTTGTTTGTCTGAGTTGGTACTTTTTTAGAGAAAGCGATAAGAAGCGTCAATCGGCTCGAAAACCATATACATTTCCATCCTTCTCTTGCTGATGTAATACACTTGAACCTCTCCTGCTCCACCCACCTCCCCTCTCACCAGACAAAGAAATAAGTTTACACTCCCGTCAACTTAGGTCAAATTCGCCTTATCTTCCTCCTCTTCCTAATTTTTCATACCACTCATTACAGGATGCCGCTGGGTCATTCTTTATTATTTGAACATCACATTTACTGGAATGTGACATGGGATATTTTAGTAATGCCATTTCACACATCTGTTTTGTTTTTTTCCCTCGCCCCCCCCCCCAGGATGCGTCAGTCAACCACGCGTTTTCTCAAAATAGTGTGGCTTTTGACCGCGCTTCCTCGACGTTTTTTCAAAATAGTGTGGCTTTTGACCGCGATTCCTTGACGATTTTTTCAAAATAGTGTGGCTTTTGACCGCGCTTCCTCGACGTTTTTTCAAAATAGTGTGGCTTTTTGACCGCGTTTCCTCGACGTTTTTTCAAAATAGTGTGGCTTTTTGACCGCGATTCCTGACGTTTTTCCAAAATAGTGTGGCTTTTCGACCACGCTTCCTTAACTTTTTTCAAAATAGTGTGGCTTTTTGACCGCGCTTACTCGACTTTTTTCAAAATAGTGTGGCTTTTCACCGAGCTTCCTCGACGTTTTTTCCAAAATAGTGTGGCTTTTCGAACCCGCTTCCTCGACGTTTTTTCAAAATAGTGTGGCTTTTTAAACCCGCTTCCTCGACGTTTTTTCCATGGTTGACGTTGGCGGTAACACTTAACATAAAAAAAAAGATAAGGAAACATTTTACAAGCTCTGTTAACTTTGTTTTCACGTTTTGGTCATGTCCGAGATCACTCTCGTGTTGGACTGGAATGCCAATGACGGGAATATCAGAGTTCAAATCCCAGCCGGGTGTACCAGGGTGGGTTTTTTCCCCCAAAAATTGTTTCCCAACCTCCCTTCAAGAAAATGCGGATATATTATTGCCTCTCAAATTAATGCTTTCTTCCTTATTTCACTATCGTAATTAATGTATTCGTATAACCCGCTTCAGTGGTCGAATGATACAAGTCGTCGCTCTCACTGGCCTACTGATGACAGCGAGGTCGGGGGTTCTAATGCCAGTCGGGTCTGCTGAGGATGGTTTTCCCAAGATGGTTCCCCACTCTCCTTCCACGTGAATACGGCTAGGTTTTTTCTTAAATGATTCCTTCCTGATTCCTACCCTATTCGGGTAATTATCATATATGCGTATAACCTGAACAGGTAGTAAGTATAGAGAGGGAAGAAAGTAACCCGACCAACGTACCCCTTTCAGCTCATCATACAAAAATAAAGAGGAAACAAATACCTGGCATCTTGTAAATTATAAACGGTTGTTTTAAATTATAAATCTGCGTTCATTTGTTTATAAGACAAACAATTATCAAAAGAATGTATGTTATGATGATTAATAAAACCCAGTGGTAAGTCACATACCCTCTGAAGTACCCGATGTACCCTTGGGTCCTGGGGGTACGCGTACCACAGTTCGGAAACGGTGCTCTCTACCAAACAAAATGTGACTTTTTTTCCGCGATGCGTTTACTAGTCCTGCCAGGCCCACTCGTGCTGCGCGCGCAGGTGTTTGGCGGGAAACAGCCTCGAGTAATTAATTACCGCTTCCTCCGTTCACATCCACAATGCTGTTTTAGTGTCGAGAACGCCCGTTGGGCCCACAGACAATAATCATAAATGGGGCCTTAGGAACTCGACCTTTTTTATTAGTCGAGTTTTTTCCAGGCGTCAGGTTCATCACTCCTTTCACTGGTGGATTGTGTATTTTGCCCCTGTTATAACATTTTATATAATATAAAATAATAATACATTTCGTACCTAATTGACGGGTATTTTTATGACGATAGGAAGAAGGGTCGAGGAAAAGGGGAACAGGAAGAGGTGCGTTAACTTCCTAAGCCTTGGGTCAGGGACATCCAATAATATTATTCCGCTAACCTCTCTGACCAAGGCCGTAGCCAGCCAATAACTTCAGGGGGGGTTTGGTGGGCACATCCCCAATTGCTGGAAGTTAGAAAAAATTCTAAATGATAAACAGTTCTCTGAAGTGGTTTTTTTTTCATGGTAAAATAATCCCCTAGCTGCCGAAGGCTTGGAAAATTTCTAAATATTAAACACTTTTTGAAGCTCTGTGAAGTTTTTTATGGTAAAATAACTCCCAAAATGCCTAAGGCTAGGAAAATTTCGAGATATTTAACACCTCTCTCTACAAGCTCTTTGAAGTGCTTTTTATGGTAACACAGCCCCCTAATTTATAGTTGTATCTTAATTTTAATATTGTTTAAACCATAAATAAAGTCATATATATTTTGTTCATAAAATTTCGCGGGGGGTTTGAACCCCCAAAACCCCTCCCTGGCTACGGCCTTGTCTCTGACCTCTTAGGCCTGATTGATTGGCCGTCATACGAATATCAGTAATAACAAAAAAAAACCTACCCTAATATGTAGTGTACCCCATTTACGGTAGTAAAGGTTGGTAAAGAGAATCCATTCACGAGACGATATTAAAGCAACCGGGTTGACGATGGGATTGATCCGAAGTTGCCGGGAGATTCGGTTGCTCTCCCAGCTCCCCTCAAGACTCACGTGACACACCCATACACTTTCCATCCCTCTTCACAAATATAACGTCCTTTTCTCTCTCTTTTAATTTTACCGGAGCTCGTTCCTGGAACGCTCTTGATCTAGATATTAAAACCGCTGCCACTATAGAATCCTTCCAGCATGAGCTTGATCAACGTCTGCGAACAGAGTCTAGATCGTATGTGAGGGTAAATGTAGGGATACATTAAGAATGTGTGTGTAAATTAAGATTATTATTATTATTATTATTATTATTATTATTATTATTTTGGTAGATTTAATGTATTTAATCCACATAGTTACTAAATATTATCAACATTAGTAGGTGGCCTGGCGTCTCGTCACAATTTGACCTACTTATCTGTGATTGGCTGTCACAATTTGACCTTTTCTGTGATTGGCTGCTATAAATAGCCCTCCCCCACCCCTCCCCCTCCCAGGGAAATCCCGTTGATTACGAAATTTCCCCCGCTGATTACGAAATCTCCTGCGTTGATTACGAAATTTCCTCCCTTGACCTACTTATCTGTGATTGGCTGTCACAATTTGACCTTTATTGTGATTGGCTGCTATAAATAGTCCTCCCCCACCCCTCCCCCTCCCAGGGAAATCCCGTTGATTACGAAATTTCCCCCGCTGATTACGAAATCTCCTGCGTTGATTACGAAATTTCCTCCCCCGTCTCCCCCCTCCCCCCTACAGTCCCCGGACATTTTGGTTCTTGATGATTAATTATGGTTAATTGATGATTTCTAATTAATTATTGTTAATTGATGATTAATTATTAATTATCGGGATGGACTATGGAGTTTATTTATTTATTTGGGGAACATACATCTTGTTTATTTGGATGGGAAATGTAGCTCTCCCTCCACGACGGACCTCTCGCTACGGCCGTCTTGTATTGACTGGGGATATCTTCTCTGCCGGGCTGCTTACCGAGTTGTGACTACCGCGCATCGCGGGTGCGCACTTTCCCCCACCCTCAGATGTCTCAACCCTTATGTGGTAACGGGTTTTCCCATGTCCAAGCAACCCTGGCGCCTGTTTGGCGGCTCGACAAGACGAGTTGAGACAAGAATAGAGGTCAATGACACATGCAAGGGGTTTTCCCCGTGACGTCACCGCAACCCTGGCGCCAGTTTGGCGGCTCGACAAGACAAGTCAAGACTTGTAAGGGACAGATAGGATTTGTATGAATAAAACACAATATTACAAATATTTATATTTATTATACAATAAAGATTTTACAGACATATTATACACTTTTACAGGAATGACGCATATATTCATTCATACGTTTTTCTACAGTGTCTCTTAGATGCGTTAGTAAAATTGTTTTTAGTTCACAATCCAGCATGTAATAGTCCAAACCGACGACTTGGCGTGTATAGTAGGTAGCACTGATAAGATCCAGGTTTCTGATGTGCGTTTCCACCGTAGGCTGCTCGAGATCGATGACATCCACTGATTCTGTAAGCGTGTCGCATACATCTACGACGAGCGTGTCGATCAAATCGTTGCAATAGCGTGCGACGGGTGTCGACCACATATCCCTGCGGTCGACGGCGACGTCGATGAGGTCCCACACCTCACAAAGACGTGCCCAGCTAGGTGCTAGATAGGCGACCCGTTTGAGTCCTGCGTCTTGTTTCTCGCTGATGACGACCATACGGTCACCGCACATGCGTCGCAAAGAGATTTCATGATTAGTCAGACTAATCTTTTGAGGAGGTTGCGTGTTGCTGAAAAACTTTGATATGACCGACTTGTAGCTGCCCAGTTCTTGCCACTCTGTACGGTTAAATACCGCACAATTCCCTCCACATTTTTCTAGCTGGACATAGGGCGTAAAGTTGTTCTTGACGCTCATGCCGACGATGACTCGCTTGGCGTCGACTTCGTCCAGCGGAAACAGCGTGTTGAAAATACTGGTGATGGCGAGCGGCTTCACCGGCTTTGCTTTGCGGGCGCAAACGTCTTGACCTTCCATCGCTTCGACGACTGTCACGGTTATGGACGGCACGCCGCCGTGACGCCCCTTTTATAGGCGCACGCTGATTGTACGCAGCCTCTTGAGGGGCGGCAGGAGCCTAGCTTCTTGAAAAATGTGTTGTAATATCTCACCACCTTAGCGTCGTTGCCTGTATGATTGGTGGGCGAGAATAGGGCTAGGAAAGTTTTCATCGGAATGTTCTGGGCGCGATAGAGAAGGTACATGAGACAGTAATGCCCGCAAACGTCCGAGGCTATGCTTTGAAGTTGTAGCGTGCTATGAGACGTGCGGGAAGTGTTTTTTCGTATAAATGCCAGATGCGACTTTATACGTGGCGGAAATCCATAACTGTCAAAATATTCTCCCACGCCGTTCTTGTCGATAAAGATGGCGACCCAATGCGTCCCAGGCTTGGTATGTGGATCCGTGTTGATGATGAGAGCGGCAGGTCGCGCTATTCTTGCGGGTAGTTGATCAGCAGGGAAAACACCCGACCGTACAGAACGGAACCACGGGCTTGTTTTCAGCGCACGTCTTATGGTGTGCGTGTCCATCTTCAATCATCCAGTCTCGAAGTCCCCAAACGATGGAGGCCGAACAGAAATTCCAAACAGAACTATGTGCCATGCACATGGTGCGACCCAATTTAAGTGTTTTCAAAGACGAACAACCTCTGTCGTACAGATCTACGACGGGCGTAGGCGTGTATTTGACTAGAAACTTTTTCTTTTCTGCTCCCTTGACGTAGACGGTTTCTGCACGTGCTGTGGCGCGGGAGATGAGGGATTCGAGCAGGCTGTAATCCACATCACCGCTATCCCAGGGAATACCGTGCAGCTTGTTGACGATATAGTCGGCTTTCTTTTTGGCAGCCGGTGAAAGTTCCTCTATAGCGAAGGGGGGCTTTAACACCCAATGTTGAAGTAATGTTCCGCATACAGATAAAACACTCAATTCCTTGACGATAAACTGCTTGCTGTCGTCGATGAAGCTCTGGAAATCCACAATGACGTCCATGATTTAAATGACGTGTGTAAGGGGCGGGAAGCCGTTTATATTAACTCCCATAATCGGTCACGACGTTTCTGTCCTTGTCGATGGTGATGATGTTGGCAAACTCCCCGTACACGATACAGTTGACGGTTTCGGTGAGAGCTCTGGTGAAGCTCACTTCGATGCTCAGAGAGCCGTGCCTCGTCAAATTCCAATGTGATGTCATGTGGGCTGACAGATTAGGTGTGAGATCGAAAGCCATTAGATGATATCCCTTAGGGAAGGCTTCTCGTGTGATGTCGCTACCCTCGTTCATGAAATGGATACCCGTTCCAGAAAACAGTGTGTGGTAGGACATGACATAGTTGCCGTTTGAAAAATCGGGCTGTAACGGTTTCGACGGCACTTGTTCTCCGTCCACGTACAGCGAGAAATGGTTCATGCCGTAGGTTTGGAAGTTGAACGGGTTCTTGGTGGCGTCTCCGTTGAACGCTGCGTTTGACACAAAACCCACGATGCATCGTTTGGGTAGTTGTCCGGTGAATACGTTGTCCAGCGATTTTCCTTGTACACCCGTAGGAATAGTGAGTGTTTTTACTTCCACGCGGGTGATGGGATACTTTGCGGGACTGACGTTTAATGCCTTGGCATGTGCCAACAGTATAGAAGGTGCTACTTTGACACGTCGCACTAGAAGGCCTGCTTCAGCGATGTGAACCTTATAGTGTGGGAGTTCAGGGATGGCCATAAGACTGAACCCGTCTCTGGAACGGACCAACTTGACTCTGAGTTCGGTGCCGTTCAAAAGGTATTTCTCTTGGTTAAATACATCACCGTGTAGATAACCCAAAAGATCCACCGTCTTACTTTTGGCTGTTAGACCGCGACGGGCCTCAAATCCTTTGTTGCCTGCGTTAGTCTCCTCAAAGGTTCCGGGGCTGTCTGCGAACCAGAGACCGCAAGTCAAATGTGTTCTTTTAGCTTCACCGTTGTAATTGAGCAGCGTTTCAATGTACGATCTATAAGCATACGTGTTGCTGGGCGGTGAGACTAGTTTTTGGTTTAAAAACACATCCACCTGTGTGAATAGCGAATGCAACCAGTTGTTGACGGGAGCGATTTGGTCCACCTCTGTGAAAGAGCCACCGTCGGGTTTCACGATGGCCGCCCTGAGATAGAGCATAGTCTGTGAAAGATCGATATAGAACTCGCCTTGACCGGTAACGGTAAATTCTATGGGTGAATCATCGGTGAGTGAAGAGACAGGTTTGTACTGGATCCATTGTCCGCTTTCGAGACTGGTTTGCGTGGGTGGGACTGAAAATAGATCGAGTTCACTGCTGGCACACTCGCAGGACTGGGGGTGTAGAAACGACATTTCAACTGAAAATATCTACAGCTTCTTTCTTGACCTTTTTACGTCGGGTAACGGCTGAAGACTGACGCCGGTGCTTCTTACGACGCCCTTTATAGCCTGAGCCGGTCATCAGTGTGCCGATCTTCTGCTCCGCCTTGCGTTTCAGGTTTGTTCCAGCCTCGCCGACACGCTGCCGTAGAGCCTCTTTGAAAGGACGACGCTGATTGGCGACGTCGGAGAGCACGTCGATACCCGTATGAAGGGCTTGTTTTCCTATGGCTTTAGCGCCGCTTCTCAGCAAAGGTACGACGCTCTTGAATAGACCGCTGAAAAAACTTCCTATTCCATGTCCACGTTGATAGGGAACACCGTGGTAGATCGAAGATATTCCCGTTCCAGCCTGGTTGACGTAGTATCTTTGGTAAGGACAGTTCATGTTGAGCGGCGTCGAAAATGAAGTTTCACGCACACTTTTCCAAACTCGAATGGTACAGGTTCACCAGTGTCGGTCCTTATATTGATTTCCAGGCTTTCAATTTCTCTTCTAAGTACTGGCACGTAGTGCATCGGATCGTAGCTAACTGTCTTATGTATGCCGTAGAGATAGTTTGCGTTGTTGATACCGACGATACGTAAAAGCGGTGCCACAATGTCACCCACGGGCTGAGGATCGATGATATCCGTGTAGACGTACATTTGCGAGGGCAAGCCTAGTAGAATGTTGGCGGCGTACGGTGACTTTGGGACTTTGATCAGATTAGTATTAGGATCGAAACCGAGCTGTAGACTTAGTTGATTAGATAGCTCCAGCAGCTGTATATTTGGTGAAGAAGAAACAACGTCCACTTTTTTGTTGGTGCTTGTGTACTTGAATACAACTCCAGAATCCCGTTTAAACGCCTCTATTTCGTTTAGGGCTTTGACCATTTCTTGGATAGTGCTATAGTTTCCAGGCGGGATGTGATCCTTGAATATTTGTTCCACACCGTTAGCGTCAACCCAGTTGTACCATACAATGTTTCTGCCCTCGGGTACGGTGGTGAAAGAACACGGATATTGGAATTCGGCGAGAGCTACTTCCCACTGGCCGTCGAGTGTAAGACGGTAGGGTAGTTGCGTGGTGAAATTCGTGAGGGTATTTTTCGGGAAATATCCCATAGAGCTATCGCTCGGCAAGGTGAGATAAAACTGGTCCTTCATGGTAGGGCGCTGACGTAACTGGCAGGAATCCAAGAATTAAACTTGGCGGGGTAACCTTTCCACTGCACGTACACTTTCTTTCTGGCACCTTTACCCTTGACACGTAGTATTTTATCAACTTTAAAAGTTTCGGGAAGACGTACGCGTTGCAATTCGGATTCGTAAAACGTTCCCTCCACCTCCTCGCCGTCAAGATCGGTCACTCTGTAGACGACTGGTTGTCTCAACACGACGCTGCTGACTTTGAAAATTTCTTCGCTCCAATTGCTTTCGTAGCCCTTTTCAAACAGCATTTTGGATTTGCTAATACGCACCGTGTCACCGACTTTGAGTTTTGGCTTACTATTCGATCTTGGGCCCCGTTTGCCGTACAGATTATCTCTGACTTGAAGCACGTTGGTTTCTGAAACGTCGGTAGGCGCCATCTTGATACTGGAATGTTTTGCGCCGTTGTAAGCGTCGACTAGATCTTGGAGGACGTCCACGTAGCGATACGTGTTATTTCGGGTAAAGTAGCGCCACATGCGTCCTTTCAGAGTTCTATTGAATCGTTCCACGATGCTTGCCTTCACGTCTGGATTATGAGTGGTGTAGTAATGCACGCCTTCTTGCTTGAGAAATTTCCGGACTAGATGTGCCGTGAACTCTGTCCCCTTGTCCGTCTGTAAACTTAGAGGTTTACGGCCGCTTTGTTTGAAAATGTCCCGAAAGGCGTCTCTCACGACGCTCCCCGTCTTGGACGGAAGCGTCCTCGCCCAGGCCATCTTGCTAAACACGTCGATGACGGTGAGCAAGTACACCGCACCGTCGTTGTATTTTCCAAGACTTCGCATATCGTTGAGATCGGCTTGCCAGAGATCGTCAATGTTTGACACCACGTACTTGTTGCGTGGAAACTTTTTTATCACCGGCTTGTGGAGGGTATAAGCGTCCTGCGCACGAAGCCATTTTCGTACTTTGTCGGGATCTTTCTTGGACGCCTTTATGAGCGACGCCGCCCCTGCAAACCCAGCAGGATGAGAAGGGTCGTAGTAGATGTCGGCTAAACGGGGCATTAAGCTCGGAACGGCAGCCACCTGTTTTCGTCCACCCTTTTCAGTTTCTTCTTCTTTAGGGCGTTGCGACGGTGTAAGTGGTTGAGGTACGGGCGTCGGATCTCTAATGGGCGCCAAACGTTTCGGATTTACAATAAATTCTTTCGGGATGTTTATTTTTTGAAGTGCCGTGAGAAACTCTCGCCACCCCGTCGGTTCGCTGTGTCTTCTTGCTCTGACCAGATCGTTGACTAAATCCACAATGTTAGATCCACGGAGAGGTGTATCGTGAATACTCACTTCCCCGTCTTCGTCCCAAGAGATACCGCCCTGGAATTAATATGTTCTAGTAAAAGCTCGGCTTTTTTACGTGCCTGTACTGGTACAGTATTGAGTACAGCCGTGATGGGAAGTACGGGGACGGTCGCGGTGATATTTTCAGGCGGTGGAGGTTGTTGTTGACTAAAGTGTAGATAGCGCTGCAGCACTTGTTGGTATAAAGTCCATTTAGACTTGTCGTCAAGTTTTGAAGCGAGGATTTTTTCCATTTCCTTGTCCAGCTCGGAGACCACTAGATTTGTGGCCGACGCCGCTTGTTGGTGGTGTTGCTCGTAACGGTGTAATGTTTCCGGGGACACCAATATCATTTTTTTCGTGTGTTCCATTATCTACTTGTTGAATAAGGAACCGAGGACACCGCTGATTAAGGGGGCTAAAAGTAAGGGCAGGAACGCTCCTCCTTTCTGAACGAGCAGACGTCTCTTCTTCTTCCAGCACTCTCCTCGTTTGACCAGCTTGCGCAACACCTGCTTGTGAGCACGTAACTTTGTCTTCTGCGCATTTTTCAACGGCACCCGCCCTTTTAAAGTGTTGTAGGCACACTCGCAAACAGTGTCAATCAGTTTCTTGTCGGCCGTCTTCAACAAGGCTACACGTTGCTGTGGGTTCATGCGATGCATCGCACGCAGCAGAGGGGCTTGCTTCAGCACTTTGGGACTCATGGTTATGAAATGATTTGTAAACGAGAAGTGTCGGTGTTTTTATAGCTTTTGCGTGGTAGGTACACGCAACACCCGTCCTTGGTGCGGGTTCTATATCTGAACCATTCGGGTGTACCTTGTTTGAAATCTAACAAAATATAGCCGTGGGGAGTACTTGTAGCGTCAGCGTAAGCCTCTTGTAAAACACGGGGGTTTTCAGGACACACTTGACGTGCAAAGTGTTGAATCTGAGCTTTATCCCTGGGATTTTTAAAAAGCACGATATAGTGTGCGTTTAAGGAAATGTCTCTTTGGCCCCTGCCCTGGTGGAATATATTTTGCGTAAGGTACATGACGCTAATATTTTGATGGTGGCATCCTTTGGTGAAAAGATCGACGACCACTTCGTTGGCTTCACGCATCAGGTCGTCCAGGATAATCAGCTGCGGATTGTCATTACAAGTGCCATCCATTTCCGGCAAGCCCTTACAGAATATGACTGACCCGTCTTGTTCGAATCCCGGTTGCCATAGAGCATAATACCAGGTTATTTTATCAAATTTAACGTCACACATTGTGTCCAAGTGACGGATAAAGTCGGCAACAAAATGTGACTTTCCACAGCCGGAAGGGCCGCTGATGATGGCCGAAAATGGATGTTTCAACTTGTCCATAATGTTTGAGACTGAGCTTATTAGCCAAATGAACTTGTATTTATAGGATAGGAAGGAGAGAGGGTGTAGACGTTAAAACACAAACATTACAATTTTTTATAATATTTATTTACAATGTTGAAAAGTATACATTGATAATCTATTTACAAACATAAAAGTATATATTTACATAAAGTTTTTTCAACAATAAAATGTACATATTGAATATTTATTTACACAAAAATTTTTCAACAATTAAAAGTATATATTGAATATTTATTTACACAAAGTACATATTGAATATTTATTTACATAAAAATTTTTCAGCAATAAAAGTATATATTGTATATTTATTTACACAAAGTATATATTGAATATTTATTTACACACAGTGAAAAGTATACTGAATTTATATTTACATATTGGGAGTAGTGGCCTCGGTACTAAATATGGTTTCAATATATATACAAACAGTTTATTATATTTGACTAGAATTAAAAATATATACAATCAGTGTGAATTAAAATATATATACAAACAAATTACTAGAAAAAAACCAGGTTGGTGGAGGATTGTACTGGCTGATAAAAAAATATAAAAAAAGTATCCCGGGTGCATAAAAAAATATAAAAAATATGCGTGTTTTCATGCAGAAAAAATATGAAAAAAAATGCTCAAAATCTTTGAAAAATGGTATGTCGGTGGAACTGTCTAGAGTGAAAGAGAAAAAAAGATGATTAAACCAGCCCGTCTAAATAATCACCTTTTTATTCGTGGCGAGCGCGTTTCCGTCAGGAAACTTGGGACGCCCTGATAGTCTTTTAAACGGCTACGGTGGAAAAAATCGGGTCTCGCCCCAAACTTTCCCCATAGCGAATTTAAAAAAATTTAGCCAGAGTGGGAGACCGGGGTTTTTACAAACAAGCCGAAATCGAGTTTTACCCCCTCCCTTTCCTCATAATTTTGAATGTAAGCTAACTTTCATTTGTGAGGTACCCCACCTGGCCATCCCCCTGGCTTCTTGTTTAATTTTCAAAAAAATAAATTTGTCCCGTGAAAAAAAACCGCCAAACGGTCTGACGGCAAAAACAGATCCCATTGTATCCCACACTTCGGGGCACTGCTTCAAGGGTTTGTACCCTTTTTCTCAAGGCTTTCCGGATCTCGTCAATCCCCCCAGACACCTGTCAACCACGATCTTTTTTGTCGTTGGCTACACCCGCCTTGGTTTTTCTCCTCCCCGATTTCCTCACAAGATGAACATTAATTGTCGTGCACCGTTGTAGGTAATACGGGCATGAATAAATCCCGCGGGGGCTTCCTGTAATTTTTGGCTATGCCTTCAACTTGATTATAGCGGGACAATTTGGTTCCAAGTGAATTTTTGGGGTGGCCGATGGGTTATTTTTTGTACTTGAAAAACGTACGGATACAAAACAACACATCCAAGTACTTGTCTTCTTTTCCCACAAAAAAGGTTCTGCTTCGTGAAAAAAGTTTTAAACAATTTTTACCCCCCAAAGAATGCATCCCTGGGGTGAGGGGCTCCTTGGTATAACCACATCGTCCGGAGTACAAATCGTTTTCAAGCCTTGTCTGTGCCCCCCATAGCATTAAACGTACACTCCCACATCTCTAACGGACCGTTTACCCCGGGCATTCTTAAACTTTTAAAACACAAGCCAAGGTTGCTTCATAACGCGCCCTCCATGGCCCTCGTGGGGACTTTTTTTGATAGGGGTGGTCCTGTCTATAACAAAGGGGCACCCGGCCAATAACAGCCCCAAAAACTGGAAACTTTGGGGTATCTCCAGCTTTAACAATTGCCGTCTACACCCCCGCCCCTAAAACGTATTCCTCAGCCGTTCCCCCCGCATGAAAATGAGACACAGCGCTGATGGGCCTCCCAGCAAGCCATTGTACAGCGACGTGCCGACTTTGGTCTGCGCCCCTTTATACCAACCATTAGGGTTAATACCGATATATTCTCCTTAAGATGACTAGGGCGGTAAACCAACATGGCCGCTCCACTATCGTACAAGCCTCTCTAAAAAGGATCCACCTTTGCTTTCTCCATGACAGTCTCAAACTTTAGACAGGCCTTCCGCAGGATTTTCTACGTCTTTCACGCAATACAGTTCCATCGCGGTTAAAATAAAAGACTAAATTTTCTTTGACCAACCGCGTCATACCACTTCTCAAAGTGCTCCTTTCCCTCAACTACATCTCACCGAACCGTAGTCCTCCTTTGGCGGCAAGGGACCCCTATACCCCCGTTTTTTTTTTTTATTGAAAAAAATGGGGGAAATGTCCCCTTTGCCAAAGACTCGTCCAAGCCAAAAGTTTTGGGCATCTTGGACAACGACACTGGGGAGAAGTTCGAGAGTAATAAAATTGGAGCGGACCGTAACCATGGACATGATTTTCCCACCTTTTTTATAATGACTCTGGAGTCCATTTTTTAACTCCCATTACTTTAAAAAAAATTCCCATCGTACCCCTCCCTTATGCCTAGGAGGGTGATATCCTTAAATTTTGAAGCTTTAATTTGTTCGAGAAATCCAAAAAATTGGGCCATTGTGGGGGAACACCCCCTGAATAAACAGTCCTATCGCCCCCCAGTCAGTAAAAATGTTATTTCCATCCTAATAACCAGGCTTACAACACCCTGCACGACACAAGGTTAGGTTTTAAAGCAAGTATTTTTGCCGCAACCCTTTAAGAACTTTCTTTGTCTGCATTCAAAATCATAAAATACAAACAAAATTGCTCTTTTCCAGTGTCGGCTTTGGACGGGGGTTGCTTCATATAACAAAATGCCCAAAAGGAAAGATGGGTCCCAATACTCTACAAAAATTTTCATAACACCTATGTGAATAATTTGACTTTTCCAGGCTGAAAAATTTTTCCCACATAAACCCCGCAACCCTTTTTGACATCACAGACCGACCTGTACCTCTGCAAAAAACCGGGACGTTTATGGTTATCAAAACAGTCTGGTTTGTGAACCAACCCCCCCCGCAAACTTTAACAAACCACAGAACGGCCCTCCGCAAACCGGTTTAGCGTAGCACCTTTTGCAAAGGGATTCACATTTGTTGCTCGTTCTTATTACGAACGGTACACGGCCCCTCCGCGGCAAATTACAGCAAAAACGCTGCCGCAAATGTTATGACGTCAAAATGATTTTGCTTACGTCGTGAAAATACAAATCAATGTGCCCCTTAAAAAAAATGTTACGGGAGGATAGGGACCCTCATAAAGACCTGTTCTCCCCCGACGTTCCCTGAACACGGTATTTTGTATTCGGAGAGGTAGTTTTTAAATTGTTTCAGCTCGGTTATTCCACCACCTTTCAAAAAAATTACACCAACAACGGCATAAATTCCTCTTTCTTCATATTTTGAATATTACGACCCATTTTTATTTGTCTAAAGGGTGTTCATGCAAGATTCCCCGGTTTCTTTTATTATCACATATACCTTGGCGACCACCAATGCACGGGCAAGGCAAAGTGGTCGTCATTTTTAAAGTAATTATTCCTTTATTTTTTCCGGCAAAAATTGCTAGCGGGAGAGATTTATCACAATAATGCAAATCCGCGAGGCTCCTTTAAAAGGCAGAGTTTAAAAGTACAATGGGCTGTACTCAAAAAAAAAACTATTACTCTGCAAACACGCGGCTTACGTTATCGAGCACGGCTCGAGCGTCTAAAACTGAAACTGCTCGCTAAAAGAGACGTAAAACAGGGTTCAACGTCGAGTCCGTGCTTTTTAAAAGTAAGCCTACATGATCATCAGCGCTTACACCATGGTCCTGCACCGATTGGGCAAATTATAATTTGTTCTTTAAGCCACTTAAATGCGTCACGATCGCTTGCGGAGCACCAAGATTTTTCGGTAACTTCCTACCGGAAAAAAAAAAAAGCCTAACTGCTTAATTCTCTCTTCAAAACCCTACAAAAGGGGGGGCCTTGGTTCAAACCCACCTACCGGTTTCCCGGGGCCCCAAATTTTCCCTTTTGGGGGGGGAAAAATTTTGGCCCCCCCATATTCCCCCCCAGGGTTTTGGGGGCCCCCCCCTTTGTCTCGCCGCAGCGGGGGGGTTTAAACCCCTTTTTCCCCGGCTCAGAGGCGTGCTCCTCGTTGGAGCAGGGGGTGTCAAAAAACCGGGGGCGTAGAGAGGACGGAAAACCCCCAAATTTTTACTCTCCAGTTGAACTATAACACCCAAGCACGTGTAAAAAAATAAACACTTTAAAAAAAAAATTTTTCCCCAAAAAACGCGCTTTAAATGTTTTCCAAAAATTTCAGACAAAAATTTTTGGGTTTTTTTAACACCGCAACATTTTTTAAAAGTTTGTTAAAAACCCCGAAAAAAGGGCCCCCCCCGGGTTTTTTAAAAGGTTTAAAAAAACATTTTTCAATTCGCCCCGGGAAAACGAGCCCTGCACCCCTATTCAAAGGGAAAAAACAAAAAAAAAATTTTAAAATTTTTCCCCCTTGGGGTTTAAATTTTTATGCATTTTAAAATATTTTAAAAAACCCTTTAAAATCTGTATCCCCAAAAATACCGTAATTTTTTTTTTTATATGCTGCCAAAATTTTTAACTAATTTTTGGGGTTTTTAAAAACCCCGCAACATTTTTAAAATTTTCTTGTTTTTAAAAACAGTAAAATGGGCCCCCCCGGGGTTTTTGTTTGGGGTTTAAACTTTTCTTTTTAAAAATTGTCGGGGGAACGACCCTGCACCCCTATTTTTAATGGGGGCCGAAAAAAAAAAAATTTTAAAAATTTCCCCCGGGTTTAATTTTTTAGCATGTATATTTTTAATATTTTTTTAAAAACTGTATCAAAATACGCGTAATTTTTCTTTTTAAAAAAAGCTGCCCAAAAATTTCAGACTAATTTTGGTATTTTTAACACCGCAACATTCTTAAAGTTTTTTTTATAATACAGAAAAAAATGGCCCCCCCGGGGTTTTTTAAAAAGGTTAAACATACTTTTTTTAACTTTTTCCCCGGGGGAAAAAAAGCCCTGCACCCCTATTTTTAATGGGGGCACGCCCAAAAAAAATTTTAAAAATTTTCCCGGGGTTTATTTTTTTCATGTAAAATATTTTAATACCTTTTAAAAAAACTGTATACAAAAAATACCTAATTTTTTTTTTTTAAAAAAGCTCCCCCCAAAATTTTTAACTAATTTTGGTATTTTATAACACCGAAAAAATTTTTAAAGTGTTGTTTTTTAAAACAGTAACAAGGCCCCCCGGGTTTTAAAAAGGGGTTTTAAAAAACATTTTCAACTTCGGGGGGGAAACGGCCCTGCAACCCCCCGTTAAAAAGGGGAAAAACCACTAAAAAAAAAAATATAATTTCCCTGGTTAATTATTTTTTCTTTTTAAATTTTTTAAAAACCCAAATTTTTAAAAAAATTGTATACAAATATTCGCAATTTTTCTCTTTAAATGCCTGCCCAAAAATTTTTAGCAAATTTTTTGGGATTTAAAACACCGCAACTTTTTTAAAGTTTTTTTAATTTTAAAACGAAAAAAAAAACCCCCCCGGGGTTTTTGAAATTTTTAAAACCCCTAAAAATTTTTAACAAAAAGGGGGAAAAAAAAACCCCGGACCAATACCGAAAAAAAAGGCAATTTTTTTTCCCACGTTTTTCTGATAATTTAAAAAAACCCAAACGGTCCCCCGTACCAAAAAGCGAAAAGTTTTTTCTTTGGTGACAGCCCTTTCCCCTTTTCTAGTTTTTGGTGGCGAAAAGAGGGAGAAAAAATTGTTTTTTTTTTCCCCCAAGTCCTTTTAAACCCTCTAGCGGGGGGATTTTTAAAAAAACAGGGGTTTTGGGGCCGGGGGGGGGGGAAAAATTTTTCCCAAAAACCCCAAACAAAAATGGTCCCCAAAATTATTTAATGAAAATTTTTCATAACCCCGCGCCCCAATTTTTCCCCCCCAAAAATTTTTGGGGGGAGGGGGAATTTTTCAGGGGGGCCCCTGTTCGAAAAATGGGCGTAGTACAATTGACGCTAGGCGTCGCGAGGCAGGGGGGGGGGTTTATTCACACCCCGGGGGGGTTTTCCCAATGCCAATTCTCAATGCCCCCCCTCCCCACCCGTACGGGGGGCCCTTTTAAAAAGGAAAAAATTTAAAAAAAAACATATTTTTAATTTTTTTTTCGTAGAAAAAAACAAACCCCCCCAAACCCCCCTTTTAAAAAAAAAAAAACAGGAAAAAATTTTTTTCCCATTTTCGAGCCCCCCCTCCGCCGTACAAACCCCCCCCATCGTTTTAAAAAAAAAAATCGAGCGGGTTCGCAAAAATCCGCCCCTTTTTTCAATGTGGGTGTCCGGGGGGGGTTTTCCCGGGGGCTCTGTCAAAGGAACCAAAAGGGGCCCCCTTTTCAACAAAGACTAAAAAACAAAATTTAAAAAAAAGATTTTAAAAAATACAAAAATTTTTTTTTAAAAAAAAACCCGAAAGAACCAATCTTCCAACGGGGGCGAAGCTCATTTTTGTTTTTTTTCGCGTCAATCACAAAAAATTAAAAGGGGGGGGCTTGGGGAAAATTAATTTTTAAAGGGGGAAATTTTTAAAAAAAATCAAAGGGGGGGGCCCCATTGAAGGAGGTTTAAAAAGAAAAAATTTTTAAAACTGTGCAGGCGCAAAAAGGGGGCCCGGGGTCTGTAAAATTTTCCCCTTTTTTTTTCAGAATCTTTTTCCCCCCTGTCCCCCAAAAAAGGGGGGGGCGGGGGGTTTTTAAATCTGCCATGCAAGTGCGGGGGCACAAAAATTTTTTTTTTTTCTCCCGGGGGAAAGCTTTTATCCCCCCCCTTTTTTTTGACTTAGATATTTAAAGCTTTTAAAAGCATTTTTAAAAAAAATTTAAAGGGGCCCCCATACTTTTTGAATTTTTGAAAATTTTTATTATTCAATCAAAAATTTTTTTTTGTTGTTTTAAGGGGGTAATTTTTTAATATTTTTCAACAATTATTTTAAAAAAATTTTAAAAGAAAAAATTTTTAAAAACTTTTTTTTTTTTTAAATGGTTTTAAGCCTAGAAAAAAAGGGGAAAACCTTTTCCCCGCCCCCAACGGCCCTTCACCCCCCGAAAATTTTTTTGGGGGCAAAAAACAGCCAGAAAGTGCTTTCAAAACCCTTTTTTTTACTCTCCCCAAATTCGGGGTCCCCTTTTCAATGGGGGGGTTTGCCCCAAGGGGAAACATTTTAAAACCCCGGGTTTTACTGAATTTATTTTCTCACGGGCCCCACAAATTACCAAAAACTTTCTCCCCTTTTTTTCACAAAAATTTTCGTGTACACTTATCCTTCCCCCATCCCAATACCCCAAACGGGTACAAAAAAAACGGGGACACCTATTTTTTTTAAATTTTTGACAATTAGCTATATAGTTTGTTTTTTTCCCCCCCAAAAAAACACTTTTTTTCCTCTTGCAAAATTTAAAAAAATGGCGGGGAGTTCCCGCCCCCAAGAGATAGCATGAAAATTTTTTAAAGACAGTATGATTGCCCCCAAAAAAGCTTTCCCCTCATTTAAAAAACTCTCCCCCGTTACTTTTCCGATAAAAGATGGCAGGGGAAAAACTCGAGGAGCCCAAAAAACCTATCGTGTGTATAATTATTTTTTTTTTCCCAAAATCCCTGGGGGGAATCCCGTTTTTCTTTTTTTTTGGGGTGACTTAAACAAACAAGGTTTTTTTGGGGGGGGGGCCCACGGATCAAAAACATTTTTTTTAAAAAAGGGGCCGGGGGGGTTTTTTTTCCCCCAAAAGTTTCCCCTTTTTAAAGCAAAAAAAAATTTTTTTGAAACCTCGAAAAGTATTTTAGGGAGGTTTTCCATTCTCCCCCCCCTTTCAAAAGTTTGTGCATTCCTATAATTTTGGGTTGCGGGGTTTTTGGGGGAAATTTTTTAGTGTGTGAAAATTTTTTTTTGAGCATTAAAATTGTATTTGCCCAAAACTTTTTAAAATATTATTTCAGGGACATTAAATTTTATTGTTTTTTTAAGTGGGGGTTTTTTTTAAAAAAGGGGTGGCCATGGGGGGCAATCTCGTTACAATGGGGGTTTTATGGTCTATTTTGGGCCCCCCCCCTGAAAAGTGAAAAAAACAAATGCGGGTACACTTTCTACCGGGGGGGAAAAAAATGGTCAACCGTGACAGCAACCAGCATTTCGACGGGGTTTTTTACCAACCCTCAAATTTTTTGTAGACTTTTGTGGTGGGGGAAAGGCCCCCCCCCGTCGTGTGAAGTGTTGGGGGTTTTATTTAAAGCGCAGGGGGTTTGATGTTCAAATCTTGTCGTAATTATTTTTGGGGGGGGTCGGGGGGGGTTTTCTATATTTTTTCAAAAGCAAATGCTTACGCATCTCGCCCAAAGGTTTTGGACGCTAAAATGAAAATTTTTTATCTTTGGGGGGGGCCATTCATCAATCCCCTTTAACGCACTTCCCACGCGACAGCTTTTGGGGAAAAAAAAAAGCTAATTTTAAGGGGGTTTCCTTTTAAAAAACCCCCGAAACAAGGTAAAAGGGGGGGGGGGGGGGGGAATTACACCGCGCCCGGGGGGTTTCCCCCCAAAAATGGGGGGGGAAAAGGGGGGTTGGGGGGGGGGGTTGTTAAAAAACCCCCGCGTTGGATTTCCCCCCACCCCTTTTTATTTCGTAATTTTTTTGGGGGGCCTACGCTATGAAAGGGAAGTTTTCCCCCCCAAGGGGGCCCCGTCATTCAATATAAGCCCTTTTATTGCCCCCTGCTTTTTGCTGGGGGGAGAGCTAATTTCCCTTTCCCCAAAAAAACAAGATGTTGTTCCCCCCAAAAAAAAAAATAAAAAACCCCCCAACCCTCCCCGATAATTAATAATTTTTAAAAAACCCAAAAATTTAAAAAAAATTTAAAATTGAAATCATCAATTAACCATTTTAATTTTAAAAAAACAAGAACCAAAAAAAACCGGGGGGGTAGGGGGGGGGGGGGACGGGGGGGGGAAAATTTTGTAATCAACCAGGGGGTTTCGTAATCAGGGGGGGAAAAATTTTTTTTTAAACAAAGGGATTTTCCCTGGGGGGGGGGGGGGGGGGGTGGGGGAAAAGGGGGATTTTTTGCAGCCCCAAAAAAAAAAAAAGGTCAAATTGTGACAGCCAATCCCCCGTTTTAAAAAAAGGGCCCCAAGGGGGGAAAATTTTTTTTAAAAAAAAGCAGGGGGGTTTCTTAAAAAAACGGGGGGGGAAATTTTGGGGGTCCCCGGGGGGTTTCCCCGGGAGGGGGGGGGGGGGGGGGCTATTTATAGCAGCCAATCAAAAGAAAAGGGGGAAAATTTTGAAAAGCCAAAAAAACAGATAAGGAGGTCAAAAATTTTTACGAGACGCCAGGCCCCCCCACTAAAAATTTTTTTTTTTTTAAATTGTTTTTTATCTAAAAATTTTGTTTAGAAAGTAAGCATAATTTTTAAAAACTTTTTGAATCGTTTTATTTTGGTTGTGTGTCCTAATGTTTTTTTTTTTTTTTTTTCC